>JAZKJV010010061.1:0-389332 GCA_037367405.1 Ottelia alismoides | reverse complement strand
TACACTCCATCATCTGATTCAAGGGTCTCAAGTGTGGATACCCCTGAAAGGTGACTCCAAAAATCTTAGGATCGGGTGTGTCGAATGTGGGTGGTGGTGTGGACAAAAATCACATTCCGGATCAGGATACTCAAGGAAGAGCGGGTTGTCGAAATGTGTAGGAGATGGTGGTGGAAATGATTGGTGAAGATCAAAGTCCGAATCCTGAAATAGTGGGTTGGTCGGATATGTACAAAAATCAAGAGCAAAGTCCTCCTGGAAAAAGTGAGGTGGACCGGCTGGAGCGAGTGAGGGGTCCGCAAATCCGGACAAAATATACTCCAGTCGGCCATCTCGAAACAAAAGGAAAATAATTGGGAGAGAACGAAGGTCAAGTCAAGAGAAGTGAGAAAAAGGCGCAAATGCATAGAGACGATCTAGAACACACACAAAACAATCACAAGCAAAAATGAAAATAATACAAACCCTCAATTCACCTACTCAACTCGGTTAGACCGCAAAAGAGCGTTCTTTTTATCTTGTCTGTTTTAGAGTTAGGTGAGAAGTCCAAAAATTGCACGCACACTTAGGGGGATGAATGGGATTTGGGCACTAATCCTTAGTGTGTGCGCGAGCAAGTAAAACGATGACAATGAGGGGATTACTCGCCCCCAAAAGAATTTTTCTTTTTGATCGATTTTTAGGGTCAAGTAATGTTAACAGCCCCAATTTATTTGATTATCACTTTTTTGGATTTTTAGTGAGAAATGCACGATCCTAACGAGGAATCAATTCCTTTGAGCACCTAGGTAGTCAAAATCAGAGGGAGAGTCGGAAAAGCAATACAAGCGGCAAAAACGATGATGAATGCTAAAGCGTAAATGCTCACCTTGCCTCCAGCACTCTACATGCAATGATGCTCAGCAAAATTGAAACCTACCTATATGAAAATGCAAATCGATGAAATCGCCCTAAGTTCAGAAATTGCTATTATCGTGAAGCACCACAAGTCGGTCACCGATCTTCAATCCAGGAGTCCGGTTTAGGCTCACCCCTCCTCCTCTCGACAAATCGAGTTCAGGAGCAACGCTTGGCAGGGTGGGCTCGCAGCACGTAGGCTCGAAGATGATGATGTGACTGTTTAAAGTTTTGAGCTAAGTCCAAAGCGCACTATAGGTACATGCAAGATATTAAGGCGTTTGGACCTAGTACTATCGTCAAGCAACTCCTATAACTAAGGGCTCAATCACACAAAGGAAATAAAATCAAAACCGATAAAACAAAATAATATAAAAAATGCAATGAAAAGCCGACAAAAACCGCGATGAGCCCCCAGGTGTACAAACACCTGGAAATTAGGCTCAAGAGTCCAAAGTTCGGGGGTACTTGTATTATTACAAATAAAGTGGTCTCTCTCTCACAAAAATTACACAAATAAATACGAGAAAAGAAAATACAACTACAGATGGAGCTCGGTCTTCAAAATTCTCTTCTCGTTTCCTCGGTGCTAGGCTGTCTAGAGCCCACTTCACGTGGGTGCATCGGCGCCTCGGGTGAAGCGCCTCCCTCGATCTGCAGTTCCTCGCACGAAGTCAACAAAGAGAGGGGTTAGACAGCTCAAAAGATATATCAAATAAAAAGCAAATAAATAAAGCCGCAAAAGTAGACAAACAATCACAAGCACGAGCAAATAATGATCTACGTGTTGTTGCTCCCCGGCAACGGTGCCATTTGTTTACTCCAAAAATTGACGGTCTAATATATCTCGCACAAGGCGGAGACAAAGTAACTATGGCGACCACACGAAATTCCGATCAAAACAACAATTAACCCACAACAAGTAAATCAAGCAATGAAAGTAAATGTGCGGATTTAAAATTTATTATAACTCTACAACAAGATGTGTATAGGTGCAAGTATGTAGATGTCGAACACAGGGAGCAGACAGGTAGAACGGGGCAAAATGCTCAAAAAATGTGAATGTGATCAAATTGTCCATAAAAGCTATGTTTTTGTGGGTTTTTAATTATATATATTATTTTATTTTATTTTTAATTTTATATTTTTGTATTTTTATTTTTAGATTACTGATTTTATATTTATTTTTATAATTTATATTTTTTTTATTTTCTTTTCTTTAAATAGGAATATATATGCAAAATAGGAAAAGAGAGGATAAGGTATTTATAAAAATAAGGACAATTACTCAAAAATTATGGAATAAAATGTTTTTAGGTTTTTTATATTTTTCTAATGTTTTTGTAATTTTTCTAGACTTTTCTTAATTTTTTTTGGTATTTTTAAAGTCAAAAATACTAAAAATAGTAAAGAAAATTGCTGGCCGAGATTAAAATGGGAATGAAAAATAGTAAATAGTGACAAAAATTTTCCAAATTAATTTTAAATTAATTATAACAAAATAAAAAAATCAAGAGAAGAAAACACAATTTTTTAGATTTTTTATGAATTCTATATATTTTTTTTGAAGGTTTTTAGAGTTTTATAATTTTTATGTGTTTTCTTTTGTATTTTTTATGATTTTTGGTCTGAAATTAGAACACACTAAAATATGCAAAATATATTTTTTTGGGGAATTTTTGATGTGTTTTTATATTTTTTTATGGATTTTATAATGCAAACAGTGCTGAAAATGGATGTTTTTGATTTTTATAAATAATAAAATGAAATAAATATGAAAAATAAAAATATGGCGTGCAAGTAGGATGAAACAGGAACTTAACGTGATTTTTTGTGGATTTTTTAGGAATTTAGAGATGCATGCAAAAAAATAAAGGAAGCATAAAGAAACTACAAGCTAGTAGGGCATTTTTGTAATATGAGAAAAGAGCAGGGGCCTGAATGTAAAATGTTCACAAAATATATAACTTAACTAAAATTTTTCGAGATTAAACATTAAATCCGCAAACCACCAGGGTCTAATTGCAAAAAGACCAGACCCACGTGCGTGCGTACGTGGTCTAGCGAGGGCTAAGGCGTAATATCCCAAAAACTGGAGGGCTAATGCGCAAACTATCCTCAAATATATGTTGTGTTGAAAGTGCTCTGGACTTAGTAGAAATACAATAAAATGCGAGGGTCCCCACGCAAAAATGCCAAGGTACGCGTGCCTGGCACGCGCCTGGCGGTGACTAAAAAGTGATAATACAAAATCTCAAGAGGCTATCCGCAATTCTTACAAAAAGTTAACACACAGATGAATGCTTTAATGTCTAATAGTAAAATACAAAAGTGGGCAGGGTATACTTGCAAAATCCCCAGTCAAGGGGCGGATCGCACGGCTATTGAGAAGTCACTTATCAACGTGTCAGCAATCCAACGGCCGGTACCCCTTCGACGCCAACGACCGAGATTAGATGGCAGATGATGATCGGATGGCCGAGGCTTTCAACATCGGACGGTGGTTGTGCGCTGGAGAAGACTCCTTGATCGGACGGCGTGGAGAGGGGTCGGAAGAACAGCTCAAGAACTCGGTTGGGCCGAGTTTCAAACGTTCCTCCGACGCCCCTCCGACCACCTGGGCACGTGAGAACTGGGGCAAAATGGAGCCTGAGCTCCTCTGCAACAGCAGGCCGCTTCTGAAGAGGCGCTGGAGCTCGGATGACCTCGCACGGGCGCAAGGAAGGCCGGAACCCAAGGTGCCTTCGATGTCACGAAAATCGGCGTCAAGAGACGCTCGTGGTCTCCAGATCCTGCAGGGATTAGCGCAGCAAACAAAAAAAGAACTGGAGGCCTTATTGGTAACGGTGGATGGGCAGTGATGGTATGGAGAGAGCTCGCCGGAGCAAGCTCCGGTGAGGGATGGATTAGGTAAAAAGGTGAGCGGAGCTCGAAATGGATGAAGGCAATCAATCTCTACAACTACTGGAAAGCGAAAAATTCATAAAAGATGAAGAAAAACCAAGATAAAACAGACCTCAAAGGTTTAAAAACCTGAGATGGACCTCAACGGCCCAAGGTGGCTAGAGGTGGTGGAACGGCTTCTTTGACCCACCTAACGCCGCAGCTCTTGGCCGGAGGCAAACCTGTCACCTTTGCCAGTCCAAGGCACGCGAAGGAGGGGAAAGGATCGGTCCAAAGAAGGTTCCCCGAGCCATGGAAGTGGCGGGGTCGTTTTTGAAAGAATGGCTGGGAGGCTCCAAAGAACGAGGCACGCTGCGCGCATCGATGATCCTCAGCCCGTGAAGAACCTAGGGCGTGTAAGCCCATTCCACGAGGAACAAGATTGCTGAAGACGTCGACACGAAAATGTGAAAGGAAGGGCCTCGAAAAAATCGAGAAAAAGAGACAAAATCCACTCTAACACAGCCACAGGGGGCAGGTCAGAGATTTGACCCACGGTCAACTCTCGGACCCTCCTGGTTTGGTCCATGTGGACCAACCAGGAAAAACCCTGGAAAAATGAATTGTAAAATCATTAAAAAATAAAAAATGATTTAATTAATTTTTTATTATTAAATGAAAAATATTTGTTATTTTATAAAGTATTTTATTATGATTTTTATTTATTTTTATGAGGTATAAATTTACAAGTTACCTTTTTAGGCTATATAGGTATACATACCTATGTATTTTAATATATAAATTTTATTTTGTATTTTTAATTTATTTATTTTTGTTTATTATTTTATAAATTTATAAAATATTTTTATACACTTAAATATATTTTTATTGTATTTTTCTTAGATATTTTATACATTTAATAAAATGAAAGTATAAATTATATAGGTATTATATTGGTACTTTACCTATGTATTATATATACAAGTATTTTTATTTTGTGTTTTATTTGAGTTTTTATTCCTGTTTTAATATACAAGTATATTATGAATAATATTTAAAAATTATAAAATTATAAAATTATAAAAATAATGAGTAATTAATAAAATGAATATTTTAATATGTATCAATATACAATAGGGGTCCAAAACTCAACTTTCAAACCGTAACTCCGCCAAATGCGTAACCACCGCCATTAAAAACTTATTTTAATATATATATATATATATATATACAATTAAAGGTGAGTTTGATTCATTTGGAGTTTTTATTTGTGAGATACGGGTCTGGGAAGTTGGGATTCTGGAATTTTATTCAGACCATAACTTTTTATCTGTAAATTATTTTTGAATGAAATCAATTTTGTATTTTTCTATATTTAATTATCTACAACTTTCATGTACAAAGAAAGTTTAAAAAGTGGAACCAAAAATAGGTTCCAAACTGAATAAAGAATGGGTTAAATAAAAGGTATTTTTATTTTATTTTGGCCCTTATCTCCTCCTACTTTATTCCTTGTCGACCTAGTCATCGAAATGCCTAGGTCTCGAGGTTTCAGGTCATAAAATATTTACAATATTTTATTCTTTTTCTTTTCTTTTCTTTTCTTTATTCTATAATTTTGGCTTTAAAAACCGCATTTTATACACTATTTACACAATATATGCATGAATGCTAAAATGCCTAAATTAAGCCTATTTACACGCATTTACTAGGGTTTTTAAGGCCAAAATGATAGAATAAAGATGATGAAACGTAGATTCTTAGATTCATCAGGAGGTTATCAAGCTTACACAACTAAAACATATTTCTAAGGTTTAAGGCAATCCCTTGCTGCTCCTAAATCCACGAGAGTCGGAAATGGAGATTTAAGGATCAAGTCCAGGGATTTGGGCTCTAACCTTAGTGGCTATGTCCTCACCCACTTTATTTGGGGGTAAGTATCCTGTGTCCAAGACCAGGGCTGCTCTCCCGAAAATAATTTCAGTTTGTGATGTTTTTTTGGTCAAAATCGTATTAACAATCCTAGTTTTAAATCAGCTATCACGTGCATATCAATCCATCACATGGCACGCCTATTGATAGTCCCAATTCCATTTTAATCCTAATTTCTAAAACAAAGGGATGAGATCGAAAAATTCAATGCAAATTTGAAAACTGATGATGTATGCCATGTAAGGAGACTTACATTGCTTCCTAGCTCTCTACATGCAAGATGCAATACAAATATGATTTTTTATGCATTATATTATGCAATTCAGAATGAGAAAACCACACGTAGCAGAAAATTCTATTAGTCAAAAAGAATTGAGTTAAGAGTTGACTAAGTAATATATTCTACACATGCTTCTTATTAAGTGAAAATTGTGGTCCTAGATTGATAAGCAACCATGTAGAAAATATGACATATGAAAGATCTAAGAGCCGCGAGTGGAGGTCTATCCTATGAAACACTCAAGACGATCCCAAACCTTAACACAAGGGTGAAACATGTCTCGACACACCACATGACAAAATGTTCAAAGAACTTGTACACACAGGAGATCCCAAATGAGAACCACCGTAAATATGCAATTATTAAAAATAATTACACGAAAACATAAATGTAGTAATAAAGACTTTGGAATCTAAGCTCTCTCACGATTCGACTTGATCTTAAATTCTATGCACTTTTCAACCAGCTCAACCCAGTAAAGCCGACATTGGATGGACCTAAGTTACCCAGCTTCCCAATGTAGCTGCTCCAATCCACCATGCCCTTGCACAAAACTATAAGATTATGTCAGATCGGGAGATATAACAATAAAATAACATAAAATAAATAAAGATAAAATATTAATTAAAATAAAAGAGAAAATGATTATGAAGAGCCTGGGATCAGAATATCCAAAAGGTGAAAAATCTAAGTCCTAAATTCTCTAAAAATTATCTAAGTCATGCCTCCCCGGCAACATTGCCATTTGAAGAATCCTAAAAATTCCACTGCTAATTATGTTGAATTATGTTGTAGTCCGGAAATTAATTATTAATAAAAAATATAACTAAAATAATATCCAATTAATGCTAAAGTGGTTGAATTTATTTTACTGTAGTATGCCCAAGGTCGAACACATGGATGCCACTTTATCCATAAGTCAATTTTCAGATCATAATGTCATTAGGTTTCTAAGGGGACATTTTTTGGTATTTTAATGTAATGGAAGATGCAATGTAATGTGGCTATGTCTAGGGGCTATTTTACAATTTTTCAATCAAATCAAGTCAATTCTTAACTTGGCCAGAATATGCAAATACGTAAAATTAAGCTACTGTGAAGTTTTGATATTTTGCTGATGCAAAATGAATTTTTAATGAATTAAATAATGCACAATTATTGATCACGAGTTAATCAATTTTATAAAGATCAAACATAAGTATTGATTAATAACCATTCATCTAAATCTATTCTTCCATTTTGCATTTAAATAACTATAAAACCATGTAAATACAACTAACTTGTATAAATTATCATTCATTATTTGTATATAAACAATGTATAAATACCTGAAGTTAAATCCAAAATAAAATAATAAATAAAAAAGAAAAATAAATGAAGAATCAAAGATAATGAATGACCCTAAATCTGGAGACCAAGTTAATTACTTGGTCGACAAGGAATAAAGTAGGTGATGATAAGGGTCTATACTTTATATTGAAACCCAAAATTTCATTCTTTAGAATGGCCATTTTCCTTGATTTAATTATTCATTTTTATGCATCCTAGATAATAAAATGATCACCATAAAAACTTGTACATAAAAATACATAGAAAATTACAAAAATAATTTCCAAGAAAAGTAATGCATTGTGCAATTGGGACACACAGATGAAAAGATCATAAACGAACTTCACATACCAATATTCTCCATATGAACTCAAAATTCATCAAGCTCGCCTCCATTGTACTCTAAATTTAATGAAGTCATAATAAAGTTAAGATGCAAAAGTTGGCTTTCCTGGGGTCCCATTGTACTATATACCTGTATATTTTATTCATATAATTCATTCGTTATATTTTTACTATTTTATATTTTTAAATAATTGTAAATATTATTTGAAATATATGAAAAATATAAACATAAATTAAAATGATTAAAATATACTTAACATAAATAGTACAATAAACTATATAGGTGTACTATACATATAATGTATATACCTTTATTTATTGAAGTATGTAAATAAAATCAGGAAAATAAAATAGAAATTTGTAAATATGTATACATTTAAACTATATTCATATCATAATAAAATTTAAAATACAAAATAAAAAGAATATACTTAAAATATAGGTAAATATACCTATGTATATACTTGTAAAAATAACATCTAATAAATAGCGTTATAAAAATAAAAAAATACCCAAAAAAAATAGTACATAAAATAAGAAACATTTTTTATGTTTTTAATTTTAATTAATAAAATTTTTTATTATTTTTAAAAAGTTATTGTTAATTTCCTCTCTATTTTGTCTTCTTGTGGGCTTACATGGCCCAATCAAAGCTCAACGAAAGTTGATCTGTGGTCAACTGTCCTTTCCCCAAGGCGACTCCTATCATAAGCTCATCTCCCCATCTTTTCCAAATTTCTCTGCTCCAACCTCTGCTCTTTTACTTTTGATTTCTTCACGAAATATATTCTAGGAAGCAACGTATATCATGCCCTACATTTAGTTTTGTCGTTCCAATATCAAGACCATTAAAAGCCCTGACTAAATCTATCCCTCTCTTCACCGTATAAAACAAATTCAAGTCCTTGGATTCAAGGTTTCCCTCATGAGCCTCTTTTGACCCCTTGAAGTGAGTCCTGGAGTGATCCTTCGTGGCAATAAGGGATCTTTGTTGGTCCATAGCGAGGAGAAGGCTAATCGAAGATGATTCACATCTCGCTGGAGTCCTGCTCAAGTGACCTTTGCTCCAAGGAGATTCTGCTCTAGTGAGCTTCTCTATCTTTGCATAATTTAGTTTCTTTTCATTCCAGTAGAGTAGATTTAGCAGTAGTTTCATTTGATTTCACTAGTCTTAGCTAGAAAAACTAAAAATAGAAGTACGCTAGAGATTCATGCTCCAGCCTTAGTTCCCTTGATTAACCTCTTCTCCAACATCCTTGACCACCTCATAATCTTCCTGACCACTTCTCTATCACTCATATCACCTTCTTCCGAAGTTCTGGACCATCGGGTCTCTTCCTCCATCGCTCATTGAAGACCCCTTGCCTCACACCATCCCCCATCTATTCCACTCCTAACGAGGTCAAGGTAGTTTACCCTTGACCTCTGATTTTTTTTGCATATGTTACAACAATAGAGAACCCCTCCTGGGGTGTGATTTGAATCTACATAGGACCTCTAGGGTGCTTGGACCACCATGACCCTCCGGGTCCCCACTGATGGGATATGGACCCTCATGAGCACTCCATCAGTTGTGGATCTCCTCCCTAAACATATTGAGCATCTATGAAATTGAGGAGTCCGCCTAAGCAAAGAGATCACGTCGATCGAAGCTGCCATCATCACTTTTCTTCACATTCATTCTAGATGGTTCCATAGCTGTCCAATTTTCAGATCCCTCCATGTGTCCTAGTAGCTATTGGATTGGGAGTAGTTTCCACAATCAAATCATGCTAAGGATCTAATCTACACCCTTACTCGATGAATCATTATCAGGCCATATGTTCCATCAGATCATTTAAGTGAAGTGTGTCACCATTGATGGTCAGCGCTTAACAAGGGGTATTTTGCACATTCACCCTCCGTCTTTTGTGTTTTAAATTTAATGTTGTAAATATTATATGTAGCGTAGTTTTATTAGGATAGTTTGTATATAAGAACCTAAGCTTTATCTTTTTGCACTTAGGTTCCTGGTCGAGTCACCTCACGCGGCTCTCCCCGTAAGGCACTTGGTATTTTGCAAAGAACCCCTTCGGCTTTTCATATTTAGTTTCAGTCCTTTCATTTGAAGTATCTGTGTAATATTTTTGGAGAAATTGCATGCACGGACCTGTGGCTTATTGTACTTGCATTTATGCCCTTCCCAAGCGCATAATATTATTTATTGTTGGATATTTTATGTGTATGCCCTGGGATTGTTTAGACTTGTTATTAAATGCATAGAACTTTTTAAGAAATTACATCTTGGTCCCTTTTCTATTGTGTAATTTATTTATGTGTATTTCATTTTTATTAAGTGGTTTTAAGTATGCAAAAATGCTAGGAAAATTAAGGTAAATACCCGACACTTGATTTTATCACATATATTTTTATTGGAATTTTACTTTATTTTTCTATTTATTAAAAGTGAGAAACACTATTTTTATTCCTAGTATAATTATTAAAACCCATAAAAATTAGAAAGTGCCTCCAAAAATCCCCCCAAAAGATATTATCTATATAATATTCTATATTACCACATATCTAAAAATTACAAAACCATTAAACAAAATCTTAAAAAATTACAAAACCCTACTGAAATATATCTCTTTATTTTCGAATTTTATACATACAATATCCTATATATTAAAGGGATTTTTACACCCATAACCCTGAGTAATTTCGTAATAACATTCATAACCCTACATAATCGTGAATTACATGAGAAATCCCGAGTAATGCTTAACACTTACAGGACATAACCCTATGTTATGTTTCGTTAGGGACACTCGTTATATTTGACGGTTTTCGTTGAAAAAGACAAAAATACCCCTGATGTTCATTCTTTTTTGCAAAATATAACATCCCCCTCTCCCCCTGCCAAGCACCACAGGCCATGCGTCGGTGCCCCCTCCCCTGCCTACCGACCCCAATTCCCCCCCCCCCCCCCCCGTTGTCACGAGCACATCGACGATCGAAGCCCCCCTCCCCCCTTCCGATCCTTCCCCTCTCGCCCCCCCGGCGATCCTTCCCCTTCCGAGCACCTCTGCACCCCCCCCCCCCCGCCAGCTCCTCCCCTGCTCGAATTCGAAGCCCCCCCTGCGGGTCCGCACGCCCCAACTTGCCACCACCGAGAATCTCTTTACACCCCCTCCCCTGCACCGACTCGCTCGAAGCCCCCCTCCCCCTCCCGTGCCGACCCTTCCCCTTCCTGCTTGCGACCGACGAGCAGCCCCCTCCCTCTCCGCGGTGACTCGTTCGAAGCCCGCCCCTCACCCCCCTCCCCGAGCAGCTCCCTGAACCCCCCTGCGGGGTCCGCACCCCTCCCTCCCGTGTTGACCCTTCCCCTCCCTGCTCGCGACCGACGAGCAGCCCCCTCCCTCTCCGCGGCGACTCTCTAGCAGCTCTCTGAACCACCCCTGCGGGTCCGCACCCTCCCTCCCGTGCTGACCCTTCCCCTCCCTGCTCGCGACCGACGAGCAGCCCCCTCCCTCTCCGCGGCGACTCGCTAGCAGCTCCCTGAACCCCCCCCAGCGGGTCTGCACCCCTCCCACCCGTGCCGACCCTTCCCCTCCCTGATCGTGACCGACGAGAAGCCCCCTCCCTCTCCACGTCGACTCGCTGGCAGCTCCATGAACCCCCTCCTGTGGGTCCGCACCCCTCCCTCCTATGCTGACCCCTCCCCTCCCTACTCGTGATCGACGAGCATCCCCCTCCCTCTCTGCGACGACTCGCTCGCAGCTCCCTGAACCCCCGTTGCGGGTCCGCACCCCTCCCTCCCATGCCGACCCTTCCCCTCCCTGCTCACGACCGACGAGCAGCCCCCTCCCTCTCCACAGTGACTCGCTCGAAGCCCCCGCCCCCTCCCCTTGTGCCTCGTGGTGACTTGTTCGAAGCCCCCAACCACCGCACCGCACCCAGCCTCCCTGCTTGAAACCCATCCCCGCGCCCAGCCTCTTTGCTCCCTTTGCATCAGGATTCTCCTCTCCCTGCTCGAGCTCCCCTTGGTAGAAGCTCGCCAAATGCATCCAAATCAACAAGAACACACATCGTATGCAAAGCAAGATTTTGCTGGATTTTTTCCTCTTTTTTTGACTAATCATAACCATTCGATGGTAGATTGGTTAGATTAACTCAATCTTATGGTTGAGTTAACATATTAAATTAATGGAGGGTTATGGGTGTGAGACAGAGTGACTATCCAAGGTTTCATGTGTAATTCACGATTATGTGGGGTTATGAATGTTATTACGAAATTACTCAGGGTTATGGGTGTAAAAATTCCTATATTAAAAATAGTTTTATGTTAATATGGGACTTATTTACATTTATTAAACGTAAAATAAGTTTAGGTAATTAAACTGTTTGCTATTTTTCCATATTTAATACTATAAAATTAAATAAAATTTTTAAAAGAATATAAAAGTTATCGAAGATAGACAAAAATATAAAAAACACAAAAAACATTTTATTTTCTATATTTTGACCATATTTAGGTATTCTAAAACAATAAAATCCTCTATATACTATATATCTTTCTTATATTATATATAATATTATCATCATTATTTATAATTATTGATGAATCTATAAGTCATCATCTTTATTCTTTTATTTTAGCATCATTTCCTTAGTCAAACACTTGTAAATACCACTAATTCCATAAAATTACCATTTTGTATGCATTTGTTAAAATTGCATTTTTAACACTTTTTGTACATAAATAAAAGAATAAAGAAGAAAAGAAAAAGAAAATAAAAAGAAAGGAGGTATTTATGCAACATACAGACTGAACCGAACCCCAACAGAAGGTCAAGACTTGACCCGATCGACCAGGAATAAAGTAGGGGGAGATAGGGTCTTCTATCAAAAATCCAAAAATATTTTGTAAATATTTTTCCTATATATTTGTACAAAACTTACCATATTTTATTTGTACATAATTTGACCTTAAACTAATTATTTTTGTAAACAAAAGTTGTAAATAAAAATGTGTTGTAAATAATAAAAATAATTGTAAAGTAAAATAATGTACATATTGCAAATAATCACACCCAGAAAAAGCTGCAAAGCGCTAATTGAAACACCAATTCTGGCTCCATACAAGCTCAAATTGAATCAAAATCACTTCCATCATACTCTAAATTAAATTATCTTTCAAATGGTTGTGGTTTCATAATTTTTGGAGTTACGGTTAAAAAGTCAGTTTTCTAGGGTGTTTTGTGCAGTTTAACTAATTTTTTGTTGTACATATTTATTAATATTTATAGTAAATATTTTTCATTAAAAATAAAATAAAAAAATAAAAAAATAAAAAAATCTTTTATAAAAATTATTTCCTTATTTGTACATGTGTATATTGTATTATATGTACATAATAAGTGTATACAACTAACTTCCTTATATAAAAATCACCAAAAAAATTAATTATATCACATTAATTAATTAAATTAAATTAAATTAATTACGAAAATTGATATTCAATTATTTAATTTATTGGATTTATTTGAATTAATTGATTTAATAACTTACCATGTATATTAGATTTGATTCTTTACCTATAGCGGTCACCATTATGGTGGTTAATTGATTTCCATTATTACTTAATTTATTTAATAAATTTAATTCCAAATTTCATTATTATTTAATTATTTATTTTATTTATTTAATTATTTTATTTAATTAACCAATAAACACTTTCCTTATTTGTAGATATTTTCCATATTTTGTCTTCTTTTTAATGGGCTTCTCCTCCCTCATTTTCTCTTGATCAATCTTTGGAGAGAGGAGCCTGATCTCCGAGAGCTACTCGTCGAAGAAGGGTGCCCAGCCTCCGATCTGGTCGGTGACAGTGATTCGGTCGTCGTCGAGGCCATCACGGCGTATCCGATCCCAAGGTAAGATCTAGTTTTAATTCTCGACATTTTCGTAGGAAAACCGTAGGTGTAATCTCTTTGCTTATGTTTTATTAATCTTTAGATTTTAAATATCCCAAAATTTTCACCACACATAATCCGCGTCCGACATTGATTTTCCACATCCTTTTCTCTACCTCTCCATTTCACATTCTACCTTGCACAACCTATCTCCTCCGACCACGCATGGTGGTCGGAGTCACGGATCTATCATCCATACCTCGCCAAGATCCATTCCCATTCATTCCTCCTAATTTTGTGCATAAATAATTAATAAAAAATAAAAAAATTATTTCTTTTACCTCTAACATTTGTTTTGCAGGCAAACTAAAAAAATAAAAAAAATCATTCATTTCCTGATTATATATATCAAAAAAAGTTTTTTTATATATTTTTGTTTGCTTATAGTAAAAAATAAACAAAAATAAATAAAAAACGGCAGGCGGCAGTGCCACCCCACCGCGTTGTCCTCCGCTCCAGTGACACGGCCCCTTCCTGCAGCCGCCCTTGAAGCGGCGAGGTGGTGGCCTCGTGCCCTGCCACGCGTTCCGCCCCCGCGCGCGGACTAAATCCCGCGCCACCGCCACCAGACGCACCCCTCTGCCACGCGTCGGGTGCCCCTCCGTCAACATCCGCAACTCGACCTCCTCCTCGCCTGACGCAACCGCCTCGGCCGCAACCACCACCAACCTCTGCGCGGTCCAACCCACGACCTCCAACGACCACCCTCCATAGCCCCTCGCCATTACCACAGAGCATGAAGTATATATTCCTTGCGGGTGAGCTAGATATCTTCCCAGTCATTATCTCAGCGGATTTGACTGAAGATCAAGAATCTCGTCTAATGGTGGTTCTTGAAAGAAACCCCAAGGCAATAAGATGGGGTGTGGCTGATCTCCAGGGGATAAGTCTGGCCCTGTGCTCCCTCGACATTTATCTCGAAGAAGACGCCAAGCCCTCGCGTGAGTTCCAACGAAGGCTGAACCCGAATCTTCGAGAAGTGGTTATGACGGAAATATCTAAGTGGTGGAGCGCCGATTTTATCTACCCTATTTCCGACTTTAAGTGGATTAGTCCATTGCATGTGGTACCCAAGAAGGCGGGTATCACCACAGTTATGAACGAGTCTGGAGAGAAGATAGCCACCTAGTTACCCACTTCTTGGAGGGTCTGTGTGGACTACAGATAATTGAATCATGCCACCAAGAAGGACCACTTCCCACTACCATTCATAGATCAGATCATTGAGAGATTAGCTGGGAAGAGTTACTACTGCTTTCTGGATGGGTATCCGGGATACAATCAAGTGGCCATAGTGCCCGAAGACCAAGAGAAAACAACGTTCACCTGTCCGTTTGGGACGTATGTTTTTCGACGGATGCCCTTTGGATTATGTAATGCCCCCGCTACATTCCAAAGGTGCATGCACTCTATTTTCTTGGACATGGTTGGTGAATTTTTAGATGTCTTCATGGATGACTTCTCGGTCTACGATGACAGTTTTGATGCATGTCTTGATTACCTAGACCGAGTACTTCAGCATTGCATTGAGGTCAACTTAGTCTTATCTTGGAAGAAGAGTCATTTCATGGTGACTCAGGGGACGGTCCTTGGCCACATCATCTCCAACAGGGGCATGGAGGTCGACCCGGCCAAGGTGGATATCATCAAGAAGCTCAATCCACCATCCAATTTATGACAGTTGCGGTCTTTTCTGGGGCGTGTTGGTTTTTACCGACGGTTCATACAGGACTTCAGCAAAATTGCCCGATCGCTCACTGATTTGTTGACAAAAGACACCGAGTTCATTGTAGATGATAAGTGTCTTGCATCATTTGAGACTCTCAAGAATTTAGTTGTTGAGGCTCCCTTCCTTCAGCCTCCTGATTGGGCTCTCCCATTCGAGATCATGACAGATGCCTCCGATTTTGTCATAGGGGTTGTGCTAGGACAGAGGAGGGACAGATTACCATATGCAATTCACTATACTATCCGAACAATGGATGCCGCTCAGCGGAATTACACGGTCATAGAAAAGGAGATGCTAGATGTAGTCTTTGCCTTGGATAAGTTTCGATCTTACATTCTTGGATCTAAAGTGACTATCTATACTGATCACACAGTCATCTGATACTTAATGGCAAAGAAGGATGCCAAAGCCAGATTGACCAGATGGATCCTTCTAATCCGGGAGTTTGATATAGAGATTAAGGATAAACCTGGAGTCAAAAATGTTGTGGCGGATCACCTCTCCCGTCTAGAGAACCTTGAGGATTCGGATCAGATTACACCCATTACAGAGACTTTTTCAGATGAGGCGATCCTTGCAATCACCTCACTTCCATGGTACGCTGATATTGTGAACTATCTTGTCACGAAGAAGGTTCCACAAGATTGGCCCAGACAGCGACTTGATACCTTTCTTGCAAAGGCCAAGTCGTACCATTGGGAGAATTCCACTCTTTATCATGAAGGAGGGGATAGTATCTGGAGACGGTGTATTCCTCAAGAAGGTTAACATAGTGTCCTCACCTATTGCCACAAGCTTGAGGCAGGAGGACATCATTCTGGGAGACGGACAGCACATAAGGTGCTTTAATCCGGCCTTTGGTGGCCTACCCTCTTCAAGGATTCAGATGAATTCGTGAAGAGATGTCCAGACTGTCAGAAAATGGGCACTTGTAGACAGAGAGATATGATGCCGATGCAGCCCATTCATTTATGTGAGGTTTTTGATGCATGGGGTGTCGAGGTCGTGTATGTACTTCCTTAGATTGGATATCTATATGGCTGATATGCATCTTACATTATACAGTAACCTTTGAAGTGAAATGTGTCCCACTCAATTTGCATTACAACATCTGTATATCATTAGATTCTTGATGATCTTCTCTAAAAAAAATACCTTGAATCAATTCTCCTTATCCTGTTCATTTTTGTGGTACAAGAATTGATAGGCATATTTCAAAGATAAGGAATACTCTCTTGTTTGGATGGATCTCAACGTTTGTTGATGTTCTTTTCTCCCTATTCCATGGATTGTAGGCAAAATACTTGCACTGTTGTATTGGGAGAGTTGAACATCAGCTTCTGCAGTTACAATTATCAGGTATTTTGTCACTACCTATCTTTGATGATATGTATAAATAGTAGAGTATACCTAAAAGATTAATTTATGAAGATGATCGGTCTTTATGGTCACATCTTATTATTTCTAAAATCATAAGATCACCATCTACGCTTTGGATATGGATCTAGCTAGTCTTTATGATTTTGTTTTATATGGTACTTAAACAAGAATCATGTCTCAATTGTACCAGTTCCAGTTGAGACATCAAAAGAGGGGTGTTTTCTGATCATTTGCCATAATATCCTATATAATATAATAGATTGTATGAATAGTAGACTATACATAATGATCAATTGATTGATGATTTCTTATTCGTAAAGATCTTGAGAAATCATTTATTGACTTTGAGAGAAGAGTTCTAATATTTTAAAAGATGAATTCTCAGAAGATCATCATATTTGCTCCTATATAAGTAAGATATTAAAACCGACCAATCTTTGTACATGTGAAATTAACCGGTGGCATCAAGGAGTTTGCCTATGATGATTAAGCCCTCTTATTCGAGCAGTGTCTCATAGGTAGATAGAAGTCGATCATAATAAGGCCATCCATAGTCTTTTATAAAAAAATGTGGCAGCAGGGTCATATGTTGCAAGTCTTACAATGTTCATCTGTGAAGCAAGAGTTTCACTAATTGAACAATCCTCAGCAGATTTTGATTTCGAGCGATTGTAGCCAATGGACATATGCATCTAATTTCGAACTTCTAACCAAAAATCTGTTCAGAAGATATCACTCCCCCAACCTAGTTTACACAAAGTTACAATGGTATAGATAAAAGTGATTACGATTTATGCAGGTGGTGGGAATGTGAACTTTCAATAGTGCAGTATAATCATAATTCATGAACAATCCAAATCTAACCCATCATCAAACATTGCTCAAGATGCTTCTTTACCTCAGTTGGTTTTCCTATGTGAAGGGGTGAGATCATGTGTTCACCATTCTATCTCTAATTATTACAAGTCATGACTTATCTGATCCCAAATACAATCCATTAATGTACTATTAACTGTATTGATTCTAAGAGATTATATTGATATATTACAAAAATATAACTGAAGTCCGGTCATGAATGATAAGAACAATGCTCCTCTAACCTCATGCCCTTTATTTTGAATGTCACTCTTGTTTCCTGTCGATGATTACTTCCTATAGAGCATACTCTTGATGGTAAGGTTGCTTAGCTTAAAGAGGGGCTTTCAGTAAAAGAATTCTATTATGCATATGGAGTTGATTACATCAAAGTCTTTTCTCTAGTAACCAGTATGAAATCCAGGTGAATCAAAAGTTGGCTTATTTATGAGTTTGATATGACTAATACTTTCTTATAAGTTAATTTCAGTTAGGAGATTTTTATGTCCCAACCCCAGATCCCTAGAAGACTTTTGAAAAAAATTTATAGGCTAAATCATGCATGGAAGGCAGCAAGAGGAGGGAGAAAGATTGTACCTTTGATCATCTAAGTTTGGAAGGTATTCGTGGCTTTATCTAACATACAACAATAGATAAAATACCTGATGTACAGCAACATAAAAAAAGATTGAATTAGAAACTTCAACATTAACTTTAATGAGAACAAAGAGGAGAGAGATATGTACCTTTGAATATCTCCACTTTGGAGATCCAAACTTGCTGGCAACATCCTTTTCTTGACAGGTGCTTCAGTTCATTCGGATCTGGATGTTACATGGGGCATCGTTTTCATGGGCCTATTTACTAAGAGTCAGTGATTTGAGTATATCTTGC
The DNA here is from genome assembly GCA_037367405.1 of Ottelia alismoides. Taxonomy (NCBI): domain Eukaryota; kingdom Viridiplantae; phylum Streptophyta; class Magnoliopsida; order Alismatales; family Hydrocharitaceae; genus Ottelia; species Ottelia alismoides. Next base: position 370,854 of record JAZKJV010010061.1, on the reverse strand, counting down.
CTGTTGTAGATTACGTGAGTCGTTGGGTTGAGGCCATCCCTGCATGAACCGCAGATGCTAATACCGTTTGCAAATTCTTGAGGAAAAATATCATTTCACAGTTCAGGGTACCTAGAGTGTTGATATCATACGGGGGGACTCATTTTATCAATGACAAGGTAATGGCCCTTGCTAACGAGTTCACCATAGATCATAGAGTTGCCACTCCTTATCATCCACAGACGAATGGTCTTGCTGAGGTTTCTAACAGGGACATTAAGACTATATTGCAGAAGATAGTCCGCCCAGACCGAAAGAATTGGTCACAGCTTTTGGACTCGGTCTTGTGGACATATAGGACATCCTTCAAGACTCCATTAGGTGCATCTCCATTCCGACTCATTTATGGCAATCCATGCCACTTACCAGTTGATCTGAAGCATAAGTCACTATGGACTGTTACTGAGATATTTTTGGATCCAGAGAGTGTAGGAGATCAGAGAAAGGAAGAATTGGCAGCCCTGGAGGAACTTAGAGATATAACCTTTTCGAGTAGCCTACAGTATAAGGAACGAGTGAAGATATGTCATGATTCTCACATCAGCCATAAGCAGTTTGAGCCGAATCAAAAAGTATGGTTATTCGATGCCAGGCTAAAACTATTTTTAGGGAAGTTGCAGAGCAAGTGGAAGGGACTATACTTGGTCCGGAAGGTGCATGACAATGGTAGCATTGACATATCTGAGATGTCATATGAGTCTACCTTCCAAGTTAACGGTCAGCGCCTGAAGCCATATCTAGATCATGATCCGTTGATCGTTGATGTTGCCCCTATTCATTTTGCATGAGATATGGTTTTTGACTCACATCATTTGCATCTCATGCTTGATTTTCACTTCCTCCCGCAGCTGTATAGATCCAGATGTCCATATTGCACATTCTTTTGTCTAACATCCCATCTCTATCTTATGATTATGATATACTTAGGGTGTACTTTACCCTAAGTATAGGGGGTGTCAGACTTGTGATCATTTGTTTGATTATGTTTTACCTCTATTTTTGCTGCTTATACTTAGGGATATTTTACCCTAAGTATAGGGAGGTAGACTCTAAACATTCTACTCCTCGGTTTTCCCCTTGTGTACAGTTTTCTATACTTAGGATTACTTGATCCTAAGTATAGGGGGACCACCGACTCCTATTGATTATATTCTTTTATTCGTCTTTGTAGCATAGTATTCTTTTAGCTTCCCAATACTTAGCACGAGTTATGTCTTTCTTTCCAGCTCTTTGATAACTAAGAGGACATAGTTCGAGCTAACTATAGGGGGTGTCATATATATTGTATATATACTTTAGCCATAACTCGTACTTTCATATTTTTAATATGGCTAAAACATTGTGTAAATACTAAAAAAACTAAAAAAAACTAAACTAACTAATAAAAAGATGCAGATATTTCCTCAAACTTCTTTTTGCATATACTGATTAATAAATCAGGTTAAAATATTTTGAAAAATATTTTCAAAGTAGTTTTAAAATCTATTTGAAAAATCTTTTGAAAAATATTTTCAACCTTTGTAAAATTATTGTGGATTGCAAAAAATTTCTCATTGTGTGAAATAAAATTATTTTGTAAAAACTATTTGCAAATGTTTTGAAAAAATGGTTGAAAAGTATTTTGAAAATCTATATATACTGTTTGAAAAACTGTTTGCAAAATAGTTTTCAAATGTGTGTAAATGTTTGTAAAATTTTTTGGAGAAATTATTTTGGACTATAGTTTTCAAAATTATTTGTAAAACTATTTGCAAATAAATTTGAGGAATATATGCATCGCAAAAAAATCAAATTAAACTGTATATACCTATATAAATTACTCAAGTCGTAAATCCTTTCATCCTATTCTTGTAAAATAATTAACTCGCTCTTGTGTAAATATGTATCTCATCCCTAATTAAAAAAAAAGAAGAAAAAAAAGGTTTTTTTTGTATATACTGATATATATTACTAACTATTTGCATTAAAAAACTTTGTGCATGTGCATCATCATTTTTCAAAAATCCATAAAAAATCAAAATTTTGAAAATTGTTTCACAAAAAGATTTTTATTTCTTTTCCTTGCATGTACATATTTTCTTGCATTTGCATTAACATTTTTCAGGATGATCTTGACATATAAACTAAGTCTGGAATAAGTTTGAAGAATGGAGCTTAGTTGGACCTTAATACACTTAATTTCAGAGGAACCATATAAGATTTGGAGTTAAGACTTTTCAGGTCCCAATGACTTAATTCTTTGAGTCCATAAGACTATGTTCACATATCATCTTGATGAGTCTAAGTAGAATATTTAACAACACACGCATGATTCTTTCAGACCGTGGCTTACCTTGAACAATGCACTCTATACGTAGCTCTTCATAGAGGAGGTAGTGAGGGGGCAGAATCTTTTGGCTTGGGGTAGCATACGAGGGTAGTTCATCTAGATGGAACCTCTCATCCTCCTCTAGGGAGGGAAGTGTGTCTCAACCTAGTCTGGCAATGTTGAGGTCTAAAGACATGATGCTGTGGGGTTGCAATAATGCTTCAAAAGAGGGATAGTCTACTGGCTCAAGAGGAAAAACTCCTTATGTACATGTTGCACCTTGTATATATTGTCAAAAAAATAAAAAAATACAAAATCTCCAAAAGTGGACAAGCCTGATAGAAAAGTAAAATGCCTGCCGGAGTGTATATACACGTAAAAAAAAGAATAAGAGCTTCAAAGTCAAATATTTGTGAGCTTGCAGCGGGTGACATGGCTACATTGGTCATGCATCCAAGGATAGGTAACTACATTGGTTACCGTCCATTCTCTTCTCCATCCCCTCTTCTTGAGTTGGTTGTACTTGAACTTAGAATGGAATATCCCCGCTCCTCGAGGAAAGAGTTGCCAGACCGGGGGATTATAGTTACCTTGTTGAGAGAGGTTGTTTCTTTGCTATTTTTGAGATAAGGAGCTATATTTCACTTAAACGTACAAGAAAAGATTCATAGTCATAAGAATTTGTGTATGAAGACTTGTTCTGATCTGACTGTTGAGGAGACTTAATTAGGAGTCTCATGGAACTTAGAGGCTGTTAGGTTTTAATTCCATTTCCCATTAAGGATCCGACACACTAATAATCCAAAGGTCCGACAGAGCTCCATACTATATATTTATTAAGATAAGTTTAAAAGTCAATGTGTTTCTAACTTCTTTCCTTTTTCTTTTCCCTATTTTTGTTTTCACTTATTTTCCAAATAAGTATTTGCTAAGGGGCTAGCAAAGGTAAAGTATAGGGGAATGATGAGTCCGTGATTCATCGTCTTTATTCTTTTATTTTAGCCTCATTTCCTTAGTCAAACACCTGTAAATACCACTAATTCCATAAAATTCCCATTTTGCATGCATTTGTTAAAATTGCATTTTTAACACTTTTTGTACATAAATAAAAGAATAAAGAAGAAAAGAAAAAGAAAAGAAAAATAAAGGAGGTATTTATGCAATAAATACAGACTGACCCGAACCCCGAGAGAAGGTCAAGACTTGACCTGATCGACCAAGAATAAAGTAGGGGGAGATAGGGTCTTCTGTCAAAAATCCAAAAATATTTTGTAAATATTTTTCCTATATATTTGTACAAAACTTACCATATTTTATTTCTACATAATTTGACCTCAAACTAATTATTTTTGTAAAGAAAAGTTGTAAATAAAAATGTGCTGTAAATAATAAAAATAATTTTAAAGTAAAATATTGTACATATTGCAAATAATCACGCCCAGAAAAAGCAGCAAAGCCCTAATTGAAACACCAATTCCGGCTCCATACGAGCTCAAATTGAATCAAAATTACTTCCATCATACTCTAAATTAAATTATCTTTCAAATGGCTGTGATTTCATATTTTTTGAAGTTACGGTTAAAAAGTCGGTTTTCTAGGGTGTTTTGTGCAGTTTAACTAATTTTTGTTGTACATATTTGTTAATATTTATAGTAAATATTTTTTCATTAAAAATAATATAAAAAATAAAAAAAATAAAAAAAATAAAAAATTCTTTTATAAAAATTATTTCCTTATTTGTACATGTGTATATTGTATTATATGTACATAATATGTGTATACAACTAACTTCCTTATATAAAAACCATCAAAAAAATAATTATATCACATTAATTAATTAAATTAAATTAATTACGAAAATTCATATTCAATTATTTAATTTATTAGATTTATTTGAATTAATTGATTTAATAACTTACCATGTATATTAGATTTGATTCTTTACCTTTAATGGCCACCATTATGGTGGTTAATTGATCCTATTATTTACTTAATTTATTTAATTAATTTAATTCTGAATTTCAAAATTTATTTATTTATTTATTTATTTATTTAACCAATAAATACTTTCCTTATTTGTAGATATTTTCCATTTTTATTATTTTGTCTTCTTTTTTATGGGCTCCTCCTCCCTCATTTTCTCTTGATCAATCTTTGGAGAGAGGAGCTCGATCTCTGAGAGCTACTCATCAAAGAAGGGTGCCCAGTCTCCGATCCGATCGGTGACAGCGATTCGGTCGTCGTTGATGCCATCACGACGTGTCCGATCCCAAGGTGATATCCGATTTTAATTCTCATTATTTTCATAGGTAAACCGTGGATTTAATCTCTTTGCTTAGGTTTTATTAATCTTTAGATTTTAAAAATCCCAAAATTTTCACCACACATAATCCGCATCTGACATCGATTTTCCACATCATTTTCTCTACCTCTCCGTTTCACATTCTACCTAGCACAACCTGTCACCTCCGACCACGCACGGTGGTCGTAGTCACGGGTCTATCCTCCACACCTCGCCAAGATCCATTCCCATTCATTCCTCCTAATTTTATGCATAAATAATTAATAAAAAATAAAAAAAATATTTCTTTTACCTCTAATATTTGTTTTGTAGGCAAACTAAAAAAAATCTTTCATGTTCTGTTTACATATATCAAAAAAAGTTTTTTTTATATATTTCTATTTGCTTACAGTAAAAAAACAAAAAAAAACAAAAATAAACCTCGCCCGGCCATGCGTTCCGCACCCGCGCGCGGACTGCATCCCGCGCCACTGCCACCAGACGCGCCCCTTTGCCACACGTCGGGCACCCCTCCGTCAACATCCGCATCTCGACCTCCTCCTCGCCTGACGCCACCGCCTTTGCCGCAACCACCACCAACCTCCGTGCGGTCCAGCCCGCGACCTCCGACGACCACCCTCCGCCATCTCCCTCACCGCCGACTGCCGCCGCGAGGGAAGGAAGAAGGGGGTGGAGCCCCTCTTTTGGATTGGGAAGAAATGAAGAGAAATCACCCCAGGAAGTCCTAAGGTTTAAAATATTGTAAAAATTGCATCTAAGCCACCCGAGGTTTTCAAATATTGCAGAAGCGTCCCCGCCTCCAGAACATCACGTGCAAGGGATACTCCTTACTACGTAAATTGCACTTGTCACCCTGCATTGATTTCTTGTTATTTATTGAGTGAGGAAACTTTAACTATTTGTGTTTAAGTCCATGTACTATAGACTCGAATTTGCTTTCTCTCTTGCATTGAAATAAATGTTTTTCTTTTTCGAAAAATTTTGAAAAAAAAAATGGTGGATGTTCATGATGTAGTTGTTAATCTTGTATAAATTTTTCATTGTATTTTATTGCTTTTGATATATTTAAAAAATCCAAAACAGTAATTTTTTGCCCGCCCGAAATTGTAAAATTCATAAAAATTCAAAAATTTGTTTAAAAATTACAAAAAAATTATTGTATGTGTATTTTGGTGTTCTTTAATTTTTGATCAATTTTTGTGCATTAACTCTTTATAAAAACAAAAAAATTATGAAAAATGGAAATTCTTAAAAAAATTGTAGAAAATTCTAGAAAAATCCAAAAATTCGATTTTCAGTTTGTGATTGTAGATCTTAACTTTGTAATTTATCTTAAAAATAATTTCCAGAATTATTGGGCACTTAAAGTACTTTTATGTTGCAAAATAATCTTGGATGTGCACTGTTTATCTTGTTTTCACTGTTTGATTTTTTTATAAAATCACAAAAACATCATAAAATTGCGAATAAAATAACCAAAAATATTTTAAAACATATGAAACACAAACACATTTTCTTTTTAATTTCTGAATATTTTTGTACTTTTTAAAAAATAAAAAAAGAGCGGTGTTTGTGCATTTTTATTCCTTTGCATTTGCATAAAAAATTAAAAATTCAAAAATCACTAAAAACTAACTCTGAAAATTGACTACTTAGTTTTTCAATCGTGCTCCTTGTATTCGACCCTTGTCGCTATACCATATAAAAAGAATAGCGGAAATCGCTTACATTGAATTTCTTGATTTTTTGAGTGGTTTAAATATTTTTCCGTTGACCGATTTGAGTGGTTGAGAACAACGACATTTTTGCATATTATTCCCCTCTCTTAACCTCATCGAATTTCGGCTCATTAATTATATATTATATTTTAAAAATAAAAAATAAATTACAATTTTGTAAAATTTAAAAAAAATAATAGTTAAAAATATAAAATATAAAATATAAAAATATAAAATACTAAAAAATATATAAAAGTCCACATATAATTTAAAACCCACAAAAAATTTGAGAAAATCTAAAAAGTACAAAAATAATTATTATTTATTTGAAATAATTATTAATATTCATAACTATCCACCTTTCGCTCTTAGTGGTTCTACCCCTACACTTGCGCACTATACACACACTTCGTAGGATATAATAAATTTTAGATGCACTTTACCTTTATTGCATATATTATTGTGGGCTAAATGTTGATTGATTCACCTTATTCGAGTATCGAGTGTTGTGAGTGAAACCGACACAATGATTGTTAGGTCTGACTTATCGGACACCACATGCCTTTCACGATTGAATGTTAATTGTCCCGTCCAAGTGATCATATCAAGTATTCGGCAAAAATGAAATAATCCTAGATATCTCTATGTAAAAAGGATTCAGAACAATTGTAATTTCCTAAAAATACTATCTAGTTGACTAATTAAAAATCAATTATTTATATAACTAATTATTTAATTTAAATATGCATGTTTACACCAATGTAATTTTCATAAAAATTCCGTAGCTCACAAAAATACAAACAAATGATCACTAGCCAAAAGATCAAATGTACTACAACATGCAATTTCTAGAATTTTAAACTGAAGAAAAATGATGGTTCAAATATTTGCTCCAATAAAAGGGGCTAAACAAAATTACAGACAATAAAATTAACAAAGCAAATGCAATAAAATGCAATTACATATTCCCTATAGAGGAATTATGCAAAAAAACCATGAGGTGGGTGTGCCACATGCGTGAGTGCAGGTCTGATGTGTAATTTCCAAGAACGGTAGGGTGTAGATGCAAAAAGTCAAGGGGGGCATGTGGTACACGTGACGATTGTGGTCTTGGTTGGTGAGGATTGGGTTGAACTGCCACATGGTGAGGGGCGATGGCTCCAGGTTGCCTAAGGCCATCGCCTTGGACAAAGGCCCGGGAGAGGGGGTGTCGTTTACGGGAGAAGGATCGTTGCACAATGTTAGGTCTATGTCCCAACAGATCTTGCTGGAGGGGAAGCTCATCTTTGCTCGACGCCTAAGGTAGAGATGTCATCTCGATACCTCGGTGGGGCTGGAACTTTTCTCTCGAAAATGACATATGGGTCGTCTGGAAGGATGGCCAAGTGGTTTTGAGGGGTTGGTTAGAGTTAGTAAAGAGGTCAGAGGTGTAGGGGATGTGTCTAGTCGAGGGCTCGATCCATGTGAAAGAAGAGGGGCGCCAATGAGGAGAGAGGGAGTCAGCGTAAAGGAGAGGCTCCATCATGGTGCATCGTGGCGGAGAAGGCGAAGGTGGAAGAAGAAGTCTAGTTTATTGGATCATCTCAGATAAAAGGATGGAGAGAGAAACACATGGTGAAGAAGAAATAAAAAAATAGTGGACAGTTGGATGAAGGGGTACTTCATCGAACGATCCATAAGTGGGTCAGTTGAGGACTAAGTAGGGGCGATGCTTGGCAGCTCCAAGAGCTACCATGAGTTGCTCCTAGAAAAAATCAAAAAATAAAATTAAAAGAAAAATCAAAATAAAATATAAAATATGTCAAATAAAAAAGTATCCTTCATAAAAGTAGTTCCTCTCAACGAGTTCTACGACTGTTATGAAGGGATCAAAATCAAAAGATGTCATATATAAAAAGTGATTTCTGATGGTATTTTATGTACAAAAAATACTGTATTTTAATGTTTTACATTTTTTGTGATTTTTAATTAAAAATTCAAATAAAATAAAATGATTTATAAAAGGAATAGTTACAAGAATTAATATAATTTTTGTAGTTTTAATAATTAATAAAATAATGAAATGAAGGAAGTGGAACTTATATGTACAGTCCAAACTCACTATGATTCATTTTCATTGATTTTTAGTTCATTTTAGTTTTGTATTTTCCAGAGTTTATTAAAACGTAAATCAAAGAAAATAAATGAAAAATAATCAAATTAAAAAGAGTCAGTTTTGTACATAAAATAATGAGCTCAAGTTAGTCAATATATATAGAATATACAATGTGGACCCAGAACCCAAGCTTCACACATGAACTCTAATTCTTTTGAATCTGGTCTTAATGTGTAGGTAATTGAATGTACATTAATTCAAAAGTAAGAAGAGGTTCATTGAAGATTGTACGAGAGAGATATTTGACGTTATGGCTTTTTGTCTCAAAACTAGGATTGGGTTTTATTTGTCATATAAACAAGTTAGTATTTTTCTGGTATTTTCATTTATTATTTTTAGTAATAAAACATCATGAAGTTGATTTTATTTTATTTGGAGTTAGCATAAAATAATGGAAAATATGGGAAGTTATTTTAATATACCTGCGATCATATACATACAATTATTGGCTTCTTATTACTGCAATTATGTGTGATAAAATATGGATATTATTTACACATGCACGAATGCTAAAAATGCAGTATTTCTTAAATACTATTACTCTCTTGGGACAGATCTCTATTTTCAGCTTTTAAAGTAATGAATCGCATATTCATCAAAAATAAGGTAACGTGAAAAATAGAATTTATATACAAAATGGTATTAAAAATATGATGTTATTTCTATTTTAATTTTCATTAAATGTAGATTTTGAACAACTATTTTTTGTTTTTGGTTTAATATGATATTTTTATGAATTTTGATGTTTTTAGTGCTTTTGATTTTTTGTGTAAACTTTGATATTATATTTGTAGGAAGTCCGTGTTTGTTAGCTTTTGTATTAGAAATGATTTATTATTACTAATTTGTTAGTTATATTTATGTTACATCATGTCAATGATAATGTTTGGTTTCTTTATTTAACCTGTCATGTTATATGATCCGTGAGGATTGTGTTTGGAATCATATGGATTTCTAGTGCATGTTCTCTAGTTTGTAGGTTATATCATTGTAGTTGCAACAGGAAATTTGTAGGTATATACTAATTGTTTGAAGGTTGTAGCTATGTGCTCCCTAATGGGTTTACATTTATCTTCTACTCAATGTGTTCATGTTCATATTTTGTTTATGCTATGACAGATGTAGATTGACATCCATAAGTCAAGCGATGCAACAATATTTGCAAATTAATGGTCCATATTACAGTCCTTTGTAGGTTCAATTACATTATTGAATGAGTGGTTGCATATGTAATGTTTCACATGTTGCTTATGCTTTAATGATAACTGCGATGATTATTGCTTCTGCTGTAATAATTATTTTATGTGTATCCAGTATTTGTGACTACATAATGACTGAACTGCATTTTTCCACTATTTTGCTACTAGTTGCAATCAATGTTGGTAAGAACTCTTATAATAGAGAGCACATAATGACTACCTAACAACTTTACCGTAACTATTGTACTGGCAAGATAGTCATTGATAGTCTACATGTCTTCTCTATCTTAGAACTATTTTGCCCCAACATAGCGACCATATGCGACTACACTTGCATTTAATAAGATACCACATTTAGATCACCACATCTTTCTGACCTAATCAATGGGACTATAGCTTTTGCTAGCAAATGTGTTTGCAACAACAATTAACGACCACGTCTCTACCGCATAGCAACTACACTGTCTCTACTGCATAGCGACTACACTGCTACCACATGTGGAGTCACTAAAAATGCTTTCTCTTGTAGTGTTCATGCCACTTTTATAGAAATCCCAACACCAATTGGTTTGACAATCAAGATTAAAACCTTATCTTCAATCTTGGCTGACCAAACTATGCCATATTTCACCATACTACTAACATGGGGCTCAAAGTTGTTCCTCCCATGTTCTTCACAATTTTTGAGGACCTAGAATGATAACTTGATGCTCTTAGTGTGCTTGGAGGTGGATCATGGGCATATGGATGCAGAAGATCCCTTGAGCTCACTTGATAGCAGAGTAGTGTTGACATATCCAAGTTCTTGATATGATCATTGTCATATCTGAAGTATTCTAAAGGTTCTTCACCACTCCATATCTAAGATCAAATCCATCAACAGATTCAATAGACCTGGGGAAGAACCACTAGTCTGGAATCTATCAGTGACTTCCTATGGAAACTTTACCTTGAAAATATGACATAAATGATCATAAAAAATTTGATTTCCACAAGAATCACAGTAGCATAAAAATTCAAGGATGAAAAAAATCTCACTTTGAAACGTAAAATCAAACTCAAGTGTCATACACTATTGAAACACTGAACTATGTTCAATCATTCATCAAGGAACATCAAGAACCCAATCAACTTCAAATTGGCAAAGGTGAACTTGATAATGTAGTGAAGATAGTTCATTCAAACAACATATATCGGTATGGTACTTCCCTTGTCAATGCGATCTGAAGGGGAAGAGAATCTAACATGAGCTCATATTAGAGGTCATCAGAATCAAGAGAAGATACAAGGAAATATTTGCAGTGATAGACATAATGGTGAATAAATCGAAAAAGTAAAAAATTGAATAAATCGTCGATATATCGGTATTGACATGGGACCTATATATCAAGCGATATGGTGATATATGTCTCTGAAAAGGGCTTTCCTTCACAAATGATCGTCGATATGGGCGATATTTTGATGATATTGTCGAAATATCGTATTGACATGGGTCCAATATAGAGTCTTATATCGATATTTAAGCCTTATTATTCATAAATTTGTATGATGGGTTATGCAAAGAGGAAGAAATGTAGTTGGGTTTGTTATACTTCTTGTTTTTGGCACGAATTAGAGATGGCAATCAATGGTAGGTGGTCTTAGGCAATGGATGAAGTTTGAGTCTTTAGTGGATGTTCTACAAATGAGAAGTCGATTGAGGTCAACACTTCAATGGGAATGAAGGACTATAATGTGCTCAGGTGCCAATAAGTACTTGTCGCATGGCTATGCTAACCATAACTTGATCGGGTAGAAGAGTTGACAATGGCTTGACATGTGTCAACATATTAGATTTTCAAGATGCATAAGTACATTAGAAAACAAATGTTAAATAATAAATTACTTTAAAATGATTAATAAATATAAATTAATTATCTACATAACGATATAATATCTAATATAAATATTAATATTTGTACAGAGAAATAAGTAAAAGCCACAAGCTCAAGTAAAATATACTTACAATTAATGAACTTTAATTTAATATATTTACAAGCAATTTATAGATTTTTTATATTATTATTTAAGATAAGATAATAGGGTTTTGAATATATTTTTATTTTATTTTTTACTGAATGTTTAACAAGTAGTAAAATAAATATATGATACGTATCTTGTAATCCAATGTTTTTATATTAGTAGGTTATTTAGTAGGTATTAATATTCATTTTTTTATTTAAGAAATAACTTACACATTGCTCAACTTAGTTTAAGTAGTAGAGGGATGGATTTGTCAGCACGAGACACAAGCGAATGGGAACATACGAAGTCAGGATTTCTGTATCCATTGGGCCCCAACCTAATCCAGTAGTCATGAGGTCTAATGATAGGATATTGTGGGTTGCAATAATGCTTCAAAAGAGGGATGGTCTACTGGCTCAAGAGGAAAGAGCCTAGATGTAAATGATGTTGTATATCATCTTTAAAAATTTTCAAATCAAACTATAAAAAATAGATGGGAAAAAATCAATGAAAAATTAATTCCGCTCGGAGTAAGTATGTATTCAATAAGCAAGCTTAAGCTTTAAAGACAAAGTTACATGTGATCCTACAGCCGATTGACTAGGCTACACGAGTTTCTTGGCGTGATTTCTTCCCATTTTTCCACTATAGCTCATAATGCTCTACCTTGACATGCTGCATAAAATATGGAGATCTGACGCCCTTGATTCATGCCAAGGCCAGAAGGATCTTCGATCTTCATCGATCAGATCAATATCCTTGATCGAAGATCCCTCCTTGTCCAACCTATAAAATAACCTCCTCTGCTCCACCTCCAATTTTGATCCCTCTTCATTGAGTCTTAGCTCCTCAGGTCCTCCAGTTATCTTAGACTTGGTGACAACAAGTGAAAGATCAGATTTGTAGCGAGGGGGAGTCGAGGAGGAGGTGTTCCACCCATCGCTAGAGGAGCTCTCCAGATCGTTCCACTTCTTTGGTCCTTGGACCAAATCGAGGTATTTATTTACATTCTTAGGTAATATTAGGTTCTGCATTTTATTTTCACCTTTAATTTAAGCTCTAATCGCTAGATTAGGTTCAATTTCAAGTTTCCCCAATTAACCTGAAGCTCAAGCTCCAGGAAAAATCATCGTCACTCGACCACTAATCCACCTAGCTTTCCACTCCATTCGAACCTCCAAACACATTCTCCATTGATCGCCCCATATGATCACCCTAGATTCATCGTGGATTTGGGAATCGAGTTCCCTTCCACTGCCTATCATTGGAACTATCTACCTGCCGCTCATTCTGTTGCTTTAGCTTTATCTTTTGGGTCAAGATGAATCACCTTGAGCCACCTAAGTTGTTGTGCAGGGCTAGGGCACTGAGTAGCCCTCTGGAGTTAAAGAACACACCTGGAGTCCCTCCATGCCACCTAGAAAAAGAAAACCTTCCAGATCCTCCGTTGCACCTCATCGACCTCATCTGAAGCCACCTGCACATGCAGAGGAGCCCCAGCAAGCTGTTGGGGCTGTCGAAGCCATGATCCACCATCGGAGCGTGGAGAAATCGAAAGTCGAAGTTCGCCGGACATGTGTTCTTTACCAGTTCTTTGTGACCCCCTTTTGTCCATCCGATCAAGAATACGACCCATATCTAATCTGGATCGTCCAATTTAACTGAAGGGGTGCGCAACCAGGAACGTCAGATCATCCATGTGGCTCATTGCGAGCGGTTGGATCCATGGCATTTAAGTGGCAAAAATTGAAAACACCTCCTTCACATTTTTATATTTTGGGAAAAATATTGTAAATATTTAACTAAGTTCAAAACTTCGTGGATAAGTTGCTTGTGAGCCTTAAAACTATTTGATACTACACTTTAGTCCAATGTTAGGTCACTTCAAATGGATCCCCACGTAAGTGGACATTTTGCATGTAATCCATCTGGGTTTTGTATTTATTATTTAGTCTTTAAGATTCAAGTTGCAGTTCAAAAATTTGGTTATTTTGCATGTGCCCACTAGATTTTATTTTATTTGCAAATATGCCCCTACCAGCTTGATTTATTTTTAGTTTTGCATTTCTATTTCATAAAATAGCTATAGTGCTCCAATAATTTTGCAAAAATAAGTGTAAATGCTTGATGTCTTGATTCTTCGTGTTATATATTTCATCTAGCATTTTTATTGCATTTAATATTTATTAAAATAAAACAGAACTATTTTATTCCTTGTTTGCCTTAAAAAATAAAAAAAGTATAAACCCTATTCTAAAAATTTCAAAAACAATACCTACTTTCTATTATCCTATTTTATCACTTTAGATCAAAAATCACAAAAAATATTAAAAGAAACTCCAAAAAATAGCAAACCCTTGCTAATCCAAAAAATTTATAGATTTTTTCTATAAATTCATCAAATATTTTTCTTTCTTATTTTTTTAATATATATTATCTATTGTATATTAAAATTATTTTTGAGAAATTTTGAATATATTTGTTATTTTTAATTCTCAAATTAATTCATCCTATTTAAATATTCTCTGTTTTGGACTTTTTCTGATTTAAAAAAATACAAAAAATAGTAAAAAAATTCCCAAAGAAATCACAAAAAAAATATTCGAAAAACACAAATTTATTTTATTTGGAAAATTTGGACTATATATAGCTATATTTATAATTATAATACCCTTTATAGCTTATATATACTTATATTATTACATATACCTATTATTACTATCAATTATTATAAAACCCTAAATATATTTAAAACCTTTAAAAAATAAGAAGAACTATTCTTTTAGATTTTTTTTGATTTTTTTATATTTATTATTTATATACTATTATATAATATCGAGATCACACATATAACCTTATAAACTTATATATATACCCACTTATATATATGCATATAAATTATATTACAAAAAGGAAAATAAATTAAAATCTGAAAATTAAAAATAATAAAATATATAAAAATATTAAATACTTAAGAAATCCATGAAACATTGAGTAAATATTGTGCAGACACATACATACCTACATTATTTATTCATAAATAATATACCTCCTACGTCCCTTGTTCCATGTGTTCGACACCATACCATACTTGTCCACTAAACACACTTGTTTATAGGGTTTATAATAAATTTTGACTCATCTTTCTGATTTGATTGCTTGATTACCTTAGTTGTTGGTTGATTGTTGTTTAAATTAGTTGGTTCTCGTGATCGATCACTTCAGCGACTGAGGTCCGCCTTTTGTGACCTAATGATTGCCTCAAAGTGTCCTTCCGATTCAACAGCGGCTCAGGAGAAGGGGAAGCAAAGTGCAAAAATTGATCATCGGGTCTCTTCAACCCTATTTATAAAATGTTCCCCAACAACTTGTATAAACCTTGGGTGTAGGTCTTTGTTAGTGGTTTTCAAGCCATCGACATATATGGCAGACGTTGGTCATCGACAGTTAGGAACTGCTAGAATGTGTTGTTGACCATGATGCAAAACCTGCCAGCATTTATTATACTTTGTTGTTAGACTACTCGCGATGGTTAATAACCCATAACTGATGGTTATTAAACCGTCGAGACAACTTTGGTGCAAACCGAGACGACCAAAAGTGGGATAGTTGTGATGGCGGAAAAAGATCAGCAATAAAATAAAACAATGTCAAGGTTACCTTTTTCACCACAACTGCCACGGGGATGTTTTCTATCCTCAACGGTAGGTTTGTAACTGCTGAGGATGATGAGTCATTAATTTCCATTATTGTAGTAGTGTGGGTAATAAACAATTGTGCTCTTTGGGTTAATTTCCGTCTATTCCCAACATTATTTTAAGGATATACATGTAATTGGAAAGAAAAAAAGAAGTGTAGTTTTTTAAATTACAAGGACACAATTGTAATAAAATTTAAAATTTTACTTAATCAGACCTTAATTTTGTATAAATTGTGATTTGGTTTATTCCACTAAAAACAAAATTAACTCAGAATGGTAAAACTGTTAATTTTCCATGAAGATAAAGGCAGAACTGATATTGAAAAAAATGGGACATAAGTCAAATAAATAATATTACAGAATATAAGAATGACCCAATAGTCCAACGTCTCTTTCTGAGTACTCACATGGCGCCAAAAGAACCCCTCCCCGTGATGATCCTTTTTTTCGTAAAGCAATGGTGGAGAACTAAGACGTGCTTATTATTAGTTGGGACGCCGAGGCCTACTCTCAAAATACTACGACGCTGCTTCCATTCTTCGTAGATCCAACCCTTGTCATCGCCTAATCATATACGACAAAGGAGATCAAACATTGCAGCATATATGTCGTAATCACGTATCTTCTCTGTCCGTTTCTCACGTCCATGTCCGACAACGGTGAAAGATAAATTTAGTGGTGGACTATGGACATTAAAGCAGGTGGGGTGATCCATACATACGTGCTACATCACCAGTCTAGATCCTATTTTCCACCGCCCACTAATAATGTTCCAAATCATGCAAGATCTACTGATATTGATTAAAAGAGAGCACCCACAAAGATCAGAACAACGTTACTTTCACACACCAGTATCGCTTATGTATCCACCATTCTCACGCAGGCTCAGGGACTCATATACGCCAAACCGAAGTAGATATATACTTTCAGCAGATCGATCTGTGAAAACGATGGGCACCAAGGTGACAGGAAGAATGTGTATATTCGTGTACCAGATCCAAACTTCGGTCACCATCATGTAGCTTAGATGGTATATTATAGCATTTGAGGGATATGTGTGAGGTGTGCACCTGAAACAAAGTATAAGGCAATTGCTGCCAAGTGCCAACCGCAGCATTCAGATCCTTGAAAAGAGCAAAGGCACGCAAACAGGGGCACTGCTTACGAGGGGCTCTTGTCGAGTACCGGTAAAAGCTTAAAAATCGGAAAGGCTGAGATAGATAATGCAGACATATGTAGGGTTCCCATACAAAAGACCCTTCCCAGTGCTGTTCATTGTCCTTATCTGCCTATGTCTTGTTCCTTTCTTTCTTCGTACAGACGAGCTAAGAAATCAACATGCAAATCCAGTGATTTGGAGTCATTAGAAGATTGAGATGTGTTCATGTATACGCACTGTTTCGTTTTTTATAGTAGCAGCCAGCTGATAGGGATTTAGTGACGAGATGCGAAGAAGATGGCTGCTCCGCCTTGGAGGTGGATTCGAAGCTTGGTTTTTTAGCGCGAGTCTCTGCTTTTACCACTAGACCATTACGAGGTTCGACACGTATTGATTTCTGACGAGATTCAGCCATGTTGTATTTATGACTACATGGTCTCAGTGTTAAGATGAAGATCGAGTAGAGAAGCCGGAAGTGCAATAGATATATTAACTCCACTATCCACTGGGGCTTTGTATAACTGGTATTTCGTACCCTCTAGAAAATATTAGAAGGATGCTTAATTGTTTCGTAGAATAACGGATGTTTGACACGTTAGGTTGCATTGGATATAATTTGATGGGATATGCTATTTAGGCGTTATATGATTGGAGTTATGATTGTTACATGACAGGTGAAATATCACTATGGGAAAATGCATATAATAACTTTGACATTTTCAATTTAATGAACACGTGTACGTATGATTAAAGGGTGCACATGAATTGATAAAATCATAATCCAATTTAATCCTGTGATGGATGAAAATTTCTACCTCTAACCAAATTTCTATCTTTGTCAATATCACCATTATTGCAATATTCAATTTGTATTATCAATTGATGAATAGTGGAGTAGAAATTTAATGGGATTTAATCCCTCATTATTCCGTCACACTTGTCGTCATAAAAGGGGCAAAATCATCGCAAACCCATGTCATTGTATCTTCTCCCATTTCCTTGTGCAGAGGTAGAAAGCTAGAGAGCGAGAGCCCTTACCTGGAAGTTTATCCTCGTAGGAGCATTCGACTTCAGATCAGGGTAAAAGAGTGCGGATATGTGACCGGAAGGAGTCACGACGACCGCAACGGGATAGATAAGCATTGGACCTAAGGTATTTATCGGTCTATGATTTCATATGAATAATGATCACATTCAAATTACGATATATAAGTGTATGTGTCGGATTTGAGAGGTAATATATTTGGATATTGGTCCTATATGAATTAAGTCCCATAAATGTATACACACTTCGGAAGAATATTGATTGATGTTTTGTAAATAAACCCATTTTGTTTCATCACCATAATCAGTTGAGGATAAAGAAGATAGAATAAGATATGTATCTTGTGCATACCCGTAAACATGAGAATAAATAATTTTACATTGTGCGCAGCAGAATGTATGGTGTAGGACATTGGTTTAATCACAGAATGTATAGATGTGCATATATAGGATGGCAAATTAATAATCACCGTAATAGGAAATTGGTTGTTAAATTCGGCAATCTTAGAATGGAATGTCTAATTTAGAACGGGTGAAGTGCTCCCCTTCATGACAATGTCTATATGATATTTAATGGAAAACTTCATAGACTTTTAAACAGTGAGAAATTCATGTAGGAGACGTGTATGGTTTATGCCTATTTGATTAATATACCATGTTACTACAAACATCATTTGAACTCTCATCCAGTCTTAAATTATTGATTGGCTACATATAATGAAACAAAGGGTTGATCTTGTGAGATCAAACAGCTGTGAGAGCATGAGAGCAATGATTCTGTACTACTAGATTGTGTCATCTCTTTCATGATTGATTGGAGGAGGAGAGAGAATAGCTGAATCTAGTGGTCCAGATTCACTATTCTCATATTCTCGCAGTTTTTCGCTTTCACAGGATTAGCCCTCTAAAGAGAGATATGCAGCTATATATTACTATTAACAAAGAAATAAGCCAACGGTGCTGGACAACTATAAAGGAAAAGTTTTTACTGTAATCGTGTATTACTAGATGAATAGTATATGAATTGGGAAAAAAGGGGGAAGGATTTGTATTTGTGATTACATTACAATTCTCGATTATGAGCAACATATATTCAAAGACCTTAACATACAGAATTTGTCTATAATTGCACCACCCTTTAGTTTACGAGTCATCTTTGCATACCAAAACAAAGTATTTTATTCCTCATATATATTGACCTCAGTGTGAAACTTTATGTGAATCATTAGGCGCGATTCTTTTTATGATATTATATAAGGTTGGGAAAAAAAGAAAGAATTGAGCATTTGGTGGGTGACGAGCGACCCGCCAACTAGGGTTAAGTATCAATGTAAATCAAGGTAGTTGCGACCTCAAACGACGAATCGAACTCAACAAGAAAAATAGAAACCACTCAAATCAAATAATCAAAGCACAAAAATAATGTCAGCGATCTCCGCTATTTATTTGAACCTGGTATAGCGACCAGTGTCGAACACAAGGAGCACGAGAAAAAGCCTTCGAAGTAGTGGGGATTCAGATATTAAAATACATTTTTTTAATCAATTTTTAGTTTTGCAAATTTTAATAGTTTTTAAAATAAAGGATAGAAACAAGCTAATAGAGAAATTATGCATACAAGCATGCTTTTGGAATTTTTATTTAAGGCTAAAAATACTCAAAAATCAATAATAAAAAGATCTTTGTGTTTTCCACATATTCAGGTATTTTTGTTAATTTTCTAAGATTTTTCAGATGTTTTTATGATTTTATAAAAAAATAAAACAAGAGCTAAACAGGGAAACAATGCACAACCAAGACAAAATGACAAAATAAAAATACTTAAAGTGTCCTAATGTTCTGGGAGGTAATTTTATATTAAGCTAAAAAGAAAATACGACAAACAGAAATTAGAATTGATTTTTTTAGAATTTTTAGATTTTTTAGAATTTTTGAGTCTTTTATAATTTCTAAGGTTTTTGTAATTATTTTAAAAACAAAAAAGTCTTGGAAGTAACACCACAAAAACACAAAACTAGAATTTTTTATAGAATATTTTAGATAATTTTTCGAATTTCTATGTATTTTATAAAATAAACAGTAAGCTTTTTATGGGGTTTTGATTTTTATAAAATAAACTACATAACGAAGTTAATTCCAAAAATCACAATAAATATTACATGTTAGTAGGAGCTCACAATAATATTTATCTAATTTTTGGATTTAATTTGATAATTATTTAATTAAAAACTAGGCAGACAATTCACAGGGACCTCGTTGCAATTCTATAAAGTCCAATGGCTAAAAATAAACATGGATGAGAAACTAGGGGCTAAAGATACAAAATGTCCAGGAAATAAATGCACATGCGTAATACGCCACACACAGGGGTATAAGTACAAATATCAGAAATATATAATTCAAAACATAATATAGAAGAAGTTCAGAGCAGATAACAACTACACTACAAAATCACGTGGGACGGCACGTGAGTTCACGCATGGAGGACTAAAATACAAATATGTAAAATTATGAGGTTCTGACTACAAAATGTCTACACTTACAACTTTAATTACTGGATTAACTAACAAAGCATAAAATTGCAGGATAAAAGATGCAAACTACCTTTAGGCACGTGTGGAGCGCGTGGGGGCTCTAACGGTTCTGATCCGCCCCCTGCAAAAGATCTAACGGCAGGAAGAATGCAGGTGACGTGCGGTAGGATTTGACGTGTCAGTTCTGATCCAACGATCCGAGAAGCAGTTTTGACGGTGGCTAAGATCAGAAGTGGTGCTCTACTCCTCATTCAACGGTGGTGAAACATGGTGGATGAATTGATAGGTGGCGAGCTTTGATCGGGAACTGGTGCTACTCCGTTGGTCTGATCGAGCCTCCAAATAGTCTAGCACCTCTGGAAGGGAGCTCCGCTTCGAATGCCAGAGGAGAATCATATGAGCGACGGTCGGATGACCGGGACAAAGGAGCTTCACCTGGAGCGGCTCCACCCAGCAACTGGGCGTCCAAAAGAGGGTCCTATCGTGCGGGAGTACCTGCAAATGAAAGACAGGACTCGGGGCTACGCTCTGGTCCAGGTTATTGCAGCTAGAGATGAGAGATGCGAGGCGAATGGGAGTCGATCTCCGGTGAGTGTTGCAGAAGGAGATCTTGGCCTTAATCTCAACCTAAGGGATGAGTGATCAAGCTACGGTGCAAGATGCAGTGTTCGTCGAGGGATAGATCTCTATACGAATGTGAAGGTGATATGGGGTCCGACCAAGTGGCCAGAGCAAATGAATGGTGTAGGAGAGGAATGGATGAATTGAATGAACAGACGAAATGTGGAGGATAAGAGGATCACCTGATGCTTGGAAACTCGTTCCTGGGCTTCAGGCGAAGATGGTAGTCGGGATCGTGGGCTCAACCGTGTTGCGGCGGACAGAGAGGATGAATGCAGCAGAGAGCTCTGGCCACGTAGCTGAGCTGCAGGAATACGCCACCAAACTTCGATCCAAATACTCCCTCGGGTCGCTGTCACTCAACTGATGGTTTCTAGGCGTGAAGGAAGGGGCGAGGCATGAGCTGCGGCACTAGGAGGGGGAAGAGGATTATTTATAGGTCACTCGAGGGTCTAGAAAGATCAGCAAAAAAGCACGGAACCCTAGAGCGGTCCAGATCAGCTAATGGACCCGTGAAGATGTCGGGTGTACGAGGATTGTCGGGTCCAAATTTCGAGGCAAACAAAGCTCGGATGCGGGTTGGAGAAATTCAAGAAGGAGCTCCAGTGAGCGCTATCCGGGTCTGACCCTCAAAGGAGGAGGCGTTGAGCGGGGGTCAACGACCTGATTAGACCAATAAGAAAATTCGGATGTATATAATACTTATAAAAATAAAAAATAGTAAATAATTTTAAATTAAAAAGTGTTCAAAATAAAAAATTATTTATTGTTTTTCAAACTATTTTCTATGATTTTTAATTATTTTTATGAAAAATAAAATAGGGTATATACAATATATAGTATTATATATATGTATAATATACCCATGTATTATGTCCAGTTATTTTTATTTTGTATTTTTACAAAAATACCCCAATTTTATATTTATGTATTTTCAACATAGTTTTAGGAATACAAAATATTTTTTATTTTATTTTTATGAATTATTTACAGGTATAGAATAAATAGGGGATGTAGTGTACCTACATGTGTTTTGTAGAATGAAAGGAAAATTTTTTCTTATTTTTATTAGATTTTCTAAATTATTGTTTTCTTTTTGTATTATTACTAGAAATATATACAAAGAGGTAAAAATAATAAATTTTTTTATTTTATCAAAAATAATTTTTTATAAATATAGGTAATATGTACAACATACAGTGGACCCTATCTCTCACTACTTATTTTATTTGGCGGTCAGGTCAAGTCTTGATCTTCTCTTGGGGTTCGGGTCACTCTGTATTTATTCTAAATACATCCTTCCTTTTTCTTTTTCTTTATTCTTTTTATTTTTGCATAAATACATGCTAATTATGCAATAATAACTTGTGCATGATAAATGTTATGTTATTGTATTTACAGATATTTCCGTGCTGCTCTGCTAAGATACATAGCTAAAATAAAATAATAAAGAGTGAGAATCAGGGATTCATCACCCCCCCTATACTTTATCTTTGCTAGTCCCTTATTAAATAGTTATTTGCAAAAGAAGTGAAAAAAAAAAGAAAAGAAAAAGAAGGAGAATCAAGGTTGATTATTAAACTAATCTTCATTAAATTGAAGTATGGAGCTCAGTCAGACCCTTGGATTATTAGTTTGTCAGAACCTTATTGGGGATCTAGGTTTAAGACTCAACATCCTCTAAGTTCCACCATTCCAAGGTCAAGACTCCTCAATAATCCAGATCATAACAAGTCTACATACGCAAATTCTAATGACCATGTATCTTTCCTTATACTATATAAGAGGTATGTTGCTCCCCACCATAAAAATGACAAAGAAACAACCTCCCCTCAACAAGGTAACTCTAATTCCTCAGTCTAGTAGCTCTTCCTCGAGGAGCGGGGTATTCCGTTCTAAGTTCAAGTGCAACCGGCTCAAGAAGAGAATAGACCATAGCTAGTGTATCCACCTATCCCTGGGAGCCCAACTAGTGTAGCTAAGTCTCCGCTGCAACTTCATGAGATTGGAAGGTGCAATACATAAGCTTTGCTTTATTTGGCTATATATACTCTGGCAGGCATTTTATTTTCAATCAGGCTTGTCCACTTTTTTGGAGTTTTTTCTTGATTTTTGCACTTTTTTTGATGTGCATATGTACAACATATCTACATGGTGCAGCATATACATAAGGACTTTTTCTTCCTGAGCCAGTAGACTATCCCTCTTTTGAAGCATTATCGCAACCCACAACTCATGTCTTTAGACCTTAACACTGACAGACCAAGTTGAGGTGCACATCCCTCCCTAAAGGAAGACGAGAGGTTCCACCTAGAAGTACTACCCTCGTATGCTACCCCAAGCCAAAGGAAACTTCCTCCTCACTACCTCATCCGGGGAAAGCCATGTGTAAGGTGCTTGTCCAAGTAAAGTCGTTGTATGTGAGAGTCATGTGTGTGTTGCTATGTGTTCTACTTAGGCTCATCAAGATGACATGTGAACATAGCCTAGTGGACTCAATTAATTACATCATTAATGGACCTGAAAAGTCTTAACCCCAAATCTTATAAGGTTCTTCCGAGAATTAGGTGGATTAAGGTCTTAACCAAGCTCCGTTTTCCAATTTAATTCCAGAATAGTTTAAATCTCAATTATAGTTCAGAAGAATATCAATATATGTACAAAAAAAAATTTGATGCAATTTTTAAATATATGTAAGTTTTTTTAAAATGTTTGAATGCATGCATGAATGCAGAAGTTTTGCAAACTATTTACAAACATTTACACAAGGGGATTTGCAAACTTTTATTTTTCAAACATTTTTCAAAAATTTTGTACTATATACATAATTTTGATACAAAAATATTCACAAAGCTTTCACAAGCAAATCATTTTTATAAACATTTTTACAAAAGTACTTTTTACAAATAGCTATTTACAAACATGTATGTGCAAGAAAGAATTTTATGTACAGGAAAAATTTTAAAATTTTTGGGATTTTTAGGTTGTGGTTTTAGCCATTTTATTTATTAACACCCTCACACAAAGTACGAGTTATGGCTAAAGTATATATACAATATATATGACACCCTCCTATACTTAGCTCGAACAATGTCCTCAGAGTGATCAAAGAGCAATGAACAATACATAACTCGTTCTTAGTGTTGGGAAGTGAAAAGAAAGGCTATACTACAACGACGAATCAAAGAATATAATGAACAGAAGTCGGTGATCCCCCTGTACTTAGGATCAAGTAATATTAAGTATAGAAATCTATACACAAGGGGAAAACCAAGGGTTAAATGTACAAGGTCTACCTCCCCTATACTTAGGATAAAATATCCCTAAGTATTGGCAGCAAAACAGAGGTAAAACGAAACAAACGAATAATAATAAATCTGACACCCCCTATACTTGGGATAAAGTACACCCTAATTATAGCATAATCAGAAGAGGAAGATGAGGTGTTAGACCAATAAATGAATGATATGGGCAACTGGATCTATATAGCTGCGGGGGAAAGTGATAATCATGTATGAGATGCAAATGATGTGAGTCAAAGACCACATCTCATTCAAAATGAATAGGGGTGACGTCAGCGATCAACGAATCATGATCTAGATATGGCTTCATGCGTTGACCGTTAACTCGAAAGGTGGACTCAAATGACATCTCAGATATGTCAATGATTCCAGTGTCATGCACCTTTCGGACCAAGTATGGTCCCTTCCACTTGCTCTGCAACTTCCCTGAAAATAATCCCAACTTGACATCAAATAACCATACTCTCTGATTTGACTCAAACTGCTTATGGCTAATATGAGAATCATGTCATATTTTCACTTTCTCCTTATACTATAGGCTACTCGAAAAGGCTGTATCTCTAAGCTCCTCCAGGTCTTCCAATTCTGCCTTCATTTGATCTCCTATACTCTTTGGATCCAATAATATCTCAGTGACAACCCATAGTGACTTATGCTTTATCTCTATAGGTAAATGGCATGGCTTGCCATAAACGAGACGAAAGGGAGACGTACCCAAAGGTGTCTTGAAGGACATCCGATATGCCCACAAGGCCGAATCCAAAAGCTATGACCAATCCTTTCGGTATGGGCGAACGACCTTCTGCAGTATCGCTTTGTTCTCTCTGTTCGATACTTCAGCAAGATCATTGGTCTGAGAATAATATGGAGTGGCTACTTGATGGTCTATGCTGAACTCGTTAACAATGGTCTTTACCTTGTTGTTGATTAAATGCGACCTCCGTCAGATATCAAAACTCCAGGCACCCCGATATGTGAAATGATATTCTTCCTTAAAAATCTGCAAACAGTATTAGCATATGCAGTTCGGATAGGAATGGCCTCAACCCAACGACTAATATAATCAACAACCAACATAATGTACTCAAATCCCTGACTCTTAGGAGCCATTCGGCCAGTAGGTTACCTGCGGGTTAGGGGGGTTTACCCCCCTTAACCCACATCCCCCTCTCTCCCCGTGGGCCCCACTTTATTTCTTTTTAAAAAAAAATTAAATAAATCAATTCTACATCATCAATCCTATCAAAATATAATATATTATACCATCATATCATATAAAAATTATAAACTACTCCCCTTCTACTCACTTTTTCAAACTTCAATACAATCACAACACAATAACTACTCACTTTTTCAAACTTCAATACAATCACATCACAATAACTACTCACTTTTTCAAACTTCAATATAATCATATCACCCCAAATCCACTTCTAACACACCCCTAGTTTAACCCTCTATCCAAACACCAAAACACAAAAATGGGTTACCCTCTACCAGTTTAACCCGCCTTAACCCGCCAACCAAACGCACCCTTAGGGAATGGACCTATGAAATCGATGCCCATGCGTCAAAAATCTCACAGAAGTGAATGGGTTGCATCAGCATCATATCACGTTGTCCATAAGTGCCCAACATCTGATAGTCAGTACACCTCTTCATGAATTCATCAGAATCCTTGAAGAGGGAAGGACACCATAGGCCGGATTAGAGAACTTTCTATATTGTTCTCCTCTCAGAATGATGTCCTCCTTCCTCAAGCTTGTGGTAGTAAGTGAGAATGCTGTGGTGCTCCTTCTAAGGAATGCACCGACGCTAAACGCTATCCCCTCCTTCATGATAAAGGATGGGATCCTCCCAATGGTATGACTTGGCCTTCGCTAAGAAGGTTTCAAGTTGTTGTCTGGGCCAACCTTATGGAACTTTCTTGGAGACAAGATAGTTTCAATGTCGGCGTACCATGGGAATGGGGCGATAGCAAGGATCGTATCATCTGGGAAGGTCTCTGTAATAGGCTCAATCTGCTCAGATTCCTCAAGATGTTCCAAACGAGAGAGATGATCCGCCACCCGATTCTTGACTCTAGACTTATCCTTAATCTCAATGTCAAATTCCTGGAGTAGAAGGATCCATCTGGTCAATCTAGCTTTGGCATCCTTCTTTGTCATGAGGTACCTGATGGCGATATGATCAGTGTAAATAGTCACTTTGGATCCAAGAATATTTGATCTGAACTTATCCAAGGCAAATACTACAACTAGCATCTCTTTCTCCGTGACTATATAGTTCCGCCGTGCGACATCCAATGTACGACTAGCGTAGTGAATGGAAAATGGTAATCCATCCCTCATTTGTCCTAGCACAACCCCTACAGCAAAATTAGAGGCATCCGCCATGATCTCGAATGGGAGAGACCAATCAGGTGGCTGAAGGACAGGAGCCTCAACAACTAGATTCTTGAGAGCCTCAAAAGATGCAAGACACTTATCATATACAATGAACTCCGTGTCTTTCATCAATAGATCAATAAGTGGTCAGACAATCCTGCTGAAATCTTGAATGAATCGTCGGTAGAAACTGATATGTCTTAGAAAAGATCGCAACTACCGCAAGTTGGACGGTGGATTGAGTTTTCTGATAATATCCACCTTAGCTAGATCAACTTCCATGCCTCTATTGAAGATGATATGACCAAGCACCGTCCCCTGAGTCACCATGAAGTGACTCTTCTCTCAAGATAGAAGAAGATGGACCTCTATGCAACACTGAAGCACTCGGTCTAGGCAATCAAGACAAGCATCAAACCCATCGTCGTAGACTGAGAAATCGTCCATAAAGACCTCCAAGCAATCACCCACCATGTCCAAAAAATGGACAACATGCACCTTTGGAATGTCACCGGAGCATTACATAGACCAAAGGCATTCATCTAAAAGCATAAGTCCCAAACGAACAAGTGAATGTCATTTTGTCCTGGTCTTCGGGCGCTATGGACACCTGATTGTAACCGGAGTACCCTTCAAGGAAGCAATAATGACTCTTCCAGGCTAGACTCTCTATAATCTGATCAATAAAAGGCAACGAGAAATGATCCTTTTTGGTGGCCTGATTCAATCGTCTATAGTCCACACAGACACTCCAAGAAGTGGGTATCTAGGTAATGATCACCTCTCTGGACTCACTCACAACTGTGGTGATGCCCATCTTCTCGGGCACCACATGCAATGGACTAACCCACTTGGAGTCGGAGACGGGGTAGATAAAATCGATGCTCCACCATTTGGATATTTCTTTCATGACCACTTCTCGAAAATTCAGGTTGAGCCGTCACTGGAACTCACGTGATGGCTTAGCGTCCTCTTCGAGATAGATATGATGGGAGCACAGTGCCGGACTTATCCCTTGGAAATCAGCTACACTCCATCCTATCGCTTTGTGGTTCCTTTCAAGAACCTCCATCAAACAAGATTCTTGCTCTCCAGTCAAATCTGTTGAGATAATGAGTGGGTGCATCTCATGCTCACCTGTAAGGAATCTATACTTCAGCGACTGCGGTAAGGACTTCAACTCTGGGCAACTGGGAGCTGGTAAATCTGACTTCTGGAATGTCTGCGTGAAGGCAACTAGATCTGAATGTGAGAACTCTCGTTGATCATGTGAAACTGGCGAAAAAGCCCTGGTGGTGTGTTTGTAATCGGTGCTGGCTCAATCTCCACCCTAGATGCCGGCTCTATGGGAATCAGACAAGGCAAATAATCATCAAAATCATCCTAGTCTATGTCTGAGGGATCTGAATCGGAATCATAAGAAATGTACTCTGCTTCACTATCCTGAACGCAGTCATCAGCCTCGAATGTGTCCTCGGCCAAAAGTGTGATATCCGAACTCTCATCTACTGGAAGTAGTGCTGCCCAGTTCTTTTTTTGTTTGCTGCGCTAATCCCTGCAGGATCTGGAGACCACGGGCGTCTCTTGACGCTGATTTTTGTGACATCGAAGGCACCTGGGGTTCTGGCCGTCCTTGCGCCCATGCGAGCTCATCCGAGCTCCAGCGCCTCTTCAGAAGCAGCCTGCTGTTGCGGAGGAGCTCAGGCTCCATTTTGCCCCAGTTCTCACGTGCCCAGGTGGTCGGAGGGGCGTCGAGGAACATTTGAAACTCAGCCCAGCCGAGTTCTTGAGTTGTTCTTCCGACCCCTCTCCACGTCGTCCGATCAAGGAGTCTTCTCCAGCGCACAGCCACCGTCCGATGTTGAAAGCCTCGGCCATCCGATCATCATCTGCCATCTAATCTCGGCCGTTGGCGTCGAAGGGGTACCGACCGTTGGATTGCTGACACGTGGATAAGTGACTTCTCAATAGCCGTGCGATCCGCCCCTTGACTGGGGATTTTGCAAGTATACCCTGCCCACTTTTGTATTTTACTATTAGACGTTAAAGCATTCATCTGTGTGTTAAACTTTTGTAAGAATTGCTGATAGCCCCTTGAGATTTTGTATTATCACTTTTTAGTCCCCGCCAGGCGCGTGCCAAGCACGCGCCCCTTGGCGTTTTTGCGTGGGGACCCTCGCATTTTATTGTATTTCTACTAAGTCCAGAGCACTTTTCAACACAGCATATATTTGAGGATAGTTTGCGCATTAGCCCTCCAGTTTTTGGGATATTATGCCTTAGCCCTTGCCAGACCACGTGCGCACGCACGTGGGTCTGGTCTTTTTGTAATAAAACCCTGGTGGTTTGCGGATTTAATATTTAATCTCGAAAAATTTTAGTTAAGTTATAAATTTTGTGAACATTTTACATTCAGGCCCCCGCTCTTTTCTCATATTACAAAAACACCCCTACCAGCTTGTAGTTTCTTTATGCTTCCTTTATTTTTTGCATGCATCTCTAAATTCCTAAAAAATCCACAAAAATCACGTTCGGCTCATGTTTCATCCTAGTTGCACACCATATTTTTATTTTTCATATTTATTGCATTTTATTATTTATAAAAAAAATCAAAAAACATCCATTTTCAGCACTATTTGCATTATAAAATCCATAAAAAATATAAAAACACATCAGAAAATTCCCAAAAAAATATATTTTGCATATTTTAGTGTGTTCTTTGTTATAATTAATTTAAAGTTAATTTGGGAAAATTTTGTCACTGTTTACTATTTTTCATTCCCATTTTAATCTCGGCCAGCAATTTTCTTCACTATTTTTAGTATTTTTGACTTTAAAAATACCAAAAAATTATAAAAAGTCTAGAAAAGTTACAAAAATATTAGAAAAATATAAAAAGCCTAAAAACATATTATTCCCTAATTCTTGAGTATTTTTCCTTATTTTTATAAATACCTTATCCTCTCTTTTCCTATTTTGTGTATATTTATATATTCCTATTTAAAGAAAAAGAAAATAAAAAAATATAAAATATAAAAAGGAAATATAAAATCAGTAAATTAAAAATCAAAATTAAAAATATAAAATTAAAAATAAAATAATAAAAATAATATATATATATAAATAAAAACCCACAAAAACATAGCTTTTATAGACAATTTGATCACATTCACATTTTTTGAGCATTTTGCCCCGTTCTACCTGTCTGCTCCCTGTGTTCGACCTCTACATACTTGCACCTATACACATCTTGTTGTAAAGTTATAATAAATTTTAACTCCGCACATTTACTTTCATTGCTTGATTTACTTGTTGTGGGTTAATTGTTGTTTTGATCCGGATTTCGCGCGGTCGCCACATCGACTTTGTCTCCGCCTTGTGCGAGACATATTAGACCGCTGATTTTTGGAGTAAACACCTCCTTAGGAGTGTGGTACTAAAACCTGACAACCTGGTAAGATCACCTCTTTGATTGGGAATTATCGGAAGCACCTCTGGACGTAAGGTGACTCTAGACATATAGCATTGTATTATCACCAAACTAAAACTGAAAAGATAATTGGCCAGACCTTTGCAGCCTTCACTGCATGAAGTTGGTGAATCAGGGGTTTGCTTTGTGTTTGTAATCAATGGGTGTGTGTTTAAGATCACACTCTTACGGACTTTCTCATCATTCTGTGTTTGACCTCGTGCTTACAGATTGCATCTTTTGACATGGAGAGTGGCAGATTGGAGTGATATTTTCTCAAGCTTCGTGATCCTCTCACTGACCACACCAAACCGACCGTTCCCATGGGCTATGGATGACTCTCTTCATGAGCCTCCTTGGTTTCATTGCAACTCCTCGCAAGGGACCAAGGAAAATAAATCATTTTCTCGTTTTCGAGAGTGGTCAAACCCAGACCAACCCTATTTTATCTCACCACATCGAGGAAGATCCTCGCCTCGACGCTTCTAAATCTAATTATTTCAATTCTATTAATTTGAATTCTCTCTATTCTGAAGGTGAATAAGATGGACTAGTGAGCGAGATGCCTCCCTAGAAGAACTACGATGAAGAGGGAGAATATGACGCATTGAAGGGCATTTTAGCTAGATTGGCACAAGCCGAGCGGAGAAATGAAATATTCAGACAAGAGCTTGGTCAGTTGAGAAATGGGAGAGAAAATGAGCCTGAGCTGGAATCCATGCGGGATGCTTACAACCCTTGCGCCACACAAAATGAGAACTGGCTAAGGCCAGCAGTACCACCCAATGCAGGAGAGTTGAAGCAATACTTTTTGATTCTTTTGTCGAAGTTCTATGGCTATGCAATTGAGGAACCATACATGTTCTTGTAAGGGTTTGAGTTCATTTGTGACAACTTAGGATGGCATGGTGTTTCTTAGGACTACATCCATCTAAGGGCCTTCTCCTTTGTTGTAGCAGATAATGCCTCATATTGGCTTAAAATTTTAGGGAAGGTAGTCAATGTATGGGATGAGCTAAACACTACAACAAAAATATATTTTAGAGGCATATGATATTTGTCCCTAAAAGTCCCTTTTTTTGCTAAAATGCATCAGTGACGGTTTAAAGTTTTGTCTCTTATTTACCTCTAAGTCCATTGTCACTAAAAGTCTTGTGACATATGGGATTTGTTATTATATTACTGCCTTTAACGTCAAATAAATCTGTTATTAATTTGTCGCTTTATAGATACTTATGGTGTCAAATATAAATGTCACATTGATGTCTCTAATATTTACGATTTAACGACAAATACTATTCATTACTAAATCAATTTATATGCCACTAAAGAACTTATGAACGATTAGACAATTGTCACTCACCATCTTTTCTATTCATGATTACCAAATATTTAATGACTTATAGAATTTGATACTGTTTTACTTTGTAAAAGAATAAATATATTTAGAATTTATTGATGAATGGATATATTTGGTGAGATATAAAGGTTGAATTTGTGTGTTCTATAATTCAGCATTAATCCACACATGAAGCTTGTGGTCAAAAGTTTTTGTTCTCGACATCCTTGCTTTTATTTTGATTAAAAATTCAAATCTACATTCGATAATATATTTTTAGTATTGTAACAACTTTAGAAACTTAAAGCTTCAGGGATTGTTTTGAGCATCAACAGTTTTTCTTCTATGTTTTTATTATATAAGTTCTTATATGATGGTATGACAATGTCTACACTCATCAATTGATACTTCTCTTCATATTATAAAGTTAGCACTGTAATATTTTTTAGAGATATTTTTTGAGAGTGATAATAAAAAGTCAATAGTAATAATTTAGCAATCAAAAGTAGAAGAACATGACCATTAAACATAACAATGTTAATGAAAAGACTCATCGTCTAAACAAAAAGATCCAATTTTATAATGTTCATATTTGAAATAAAAAATACTTTCTAATCGTGCATCAAAGTAGCAAATTCTAAAACCTTTGAAGAGCTTTGAGGACATGTGGAGAGTTCAATTGAAGAGACATTGATGTGATCTTTAATCTGATGTCCTTGTCTTTCTTCCATACTTTAACATTTCATGAAAATTTTAAAGATTTGAAGTTAATTAATGCAAAAATAATAAATTTATTACCAGGTGAAAGTATCATTGATGTTCAAAAAAATTAATCACCTAAGAAATATGAATTTCTTTTGCCATAAAATGATTGTACCAATTGCATCCCCAATCTTCTCATGTTGTCTATATGGTCGAATCAAAGCTTCATCATCTTTTAGAGAAACTTATGTATAAATTCCCAAAAAACTAGAGCCAAGTATAATGTTTCCAACTTTGTCTGACAGGTTTGTAATTAATATATGTCCAAGAACTACTTTTATTTCATTAAAATTCTAAAGAAACATATCTTGCAAGAGATAAATTCAATTAAACCTTTTATTGGATACATTCAACTACAATAAATTTTCTCAGATTTCATCAATGAATAAAACGTAATGTCTAATGAAAAATATAAAAATTTCCAATTTAAAGAAAAAACCATTATCCAAGTAGACTATTAGCTTCCTTCATTTGCTTTAAACTTTTAAGCATACTATTCTATTGTGCACACACAATGCAAACTGTCAATATGATGTGGAATATATCCATAAACATGAGTGCTAATAATAAATCCATATTATAAAAATGATTTTAGTTAGCAAAATTTAAGGCTCGATAACAAATTAACAAATAGAAAACTATCATACATTTCAAAAAAATGATTTAAGTCCACAAAATTTAAGATTTGATAAAAAAATTAACAAATAAAAAACTATCATAAAGTGTCTCTCCTTTCACAAATGTTGATGGGCTGAAAGTTGTAAGATGTGAGGGCTCCAAAATTTGTCTAGAAACATCATTCTTTTCCACATCGTCTCAAGTCTCCTAATAATCACATTAATATTAACAATTAAATACATTTTATTTAAATGGAAAATATAATTATTCTTTATGAATTAAATGTTGAGTTTTTATAAGACTTAAGCTATCCATTTGGGAAGAACCAAATGATTGAAACAATTACTACAAGTTCACTTGATGTTCACTTAATATTCGGATCTCTTTACTCTGTAATTTTACTTGTTGTGTTTGAGCCTCAAGATCCATGACAACGTTTGCTTTTGTAGTTGATATTTAAAGTTTGCTTTGCTCCAATATTTTCGATGAGATACAATTGGATCCTTTACCTCCTTTCTGACAACTTTTTTGTAAACCTCTGCTATATTGTTCAAATCTTCACAATTGTCTAGTTTTCCTATTTCTTTTTCAAATTGCTTCTGAAAATATAAAACTTATAATAATACGAATGCATCTAAAATTATTATGAAGATCTTGAATCTATAACAAAATAAAAAAAATAGTATCATATCGTCTGAAGTTGTGTCTACGGTTTTGCCATTTTTCTTCATATGCATATGCATGAAAAACTCAATTTCGTTTATCTTGGTTCCTTTCTCTTTCTCCATCTAGCATTTTATCAGAAAATAAGCACTTATAACATTTCTACTACTGAAAAAAAAGTAATTCTAGTAGGACAACTAATATTCGTACATACTTTATCTCTTACACATGTAAAACTCCTTGTTCCAGCAGTATGACTTAACTTAAGTTTTTTTTTTATTTTATGGCACAATGTTCCTGTAAAAACAAAAATAAGAATAGTACAAGAAAGTTATTCATCGGTCTTAATATTAAACTCAAGAATCACTTTATAACTAATTTGTTGCCTTTGAAGATTCTGTATCCCAAAAGTCGATGAGAAACTTCCATGGATCTTCTATAACTCGAGGATCTTGATTTGCGTTCTTTTCCCAAGAGGTAATTGTGATTTATAATAAATTGCTTTCAAATAAGACTTGAAACATCTCCAACTTTTTTCTATCAGATCCATAATTACTTTCTCTGTCAATTCTTCAAACTCAAATTTACTCTATAAAAAAGTAAGTAATAAGCATATAAATCAACTTTACGTATTAATGAAAATGTATGCGTTTACAAATTAAAGCATCTTTTTCGTGTAGTCCTATGGAATCAATCTCCAATCTTTATAGTTTAAGGGTGTCAACTTGCCATTTCTCATAATAGTCCACAAAAATGTAGTCAATTCTTTTTGAGAAACTCTGATTGGTTGATTGAATACATCTTTCTCTACCAGACTTCTTTTTTTCGTGTTTAGCATTCCGTAATTTCAAGCATATAGTGTGAACTCATTTTCCCTTTAGATTTATTGGTTTTTTCTCAAATTATAGATTTCTACAAGCTAAATAAAAGAAGCAATATGAAAGAATAAAATATATAAAATAACTAGACTAATTTGTGTATTGGTGATATCATGCAGTTTAGAGAAAAAGATTAAATAATAGTGAACTGTCACTTGCAGACATCTATTTACTACGTAATCATATCATGTTCACATATTTGATTATTATAATGTTATGGTTCAACAAGTATAATGGCAAACCTAAAATAGCAATTGCATGAATAAATTAAACTATGACATACTCCTTCAATTTAATGGTTAATCTACCTCAAAGATGCACATATAACTTATTTTTGAAATGAAGTTCAACAAATAAAAAATCATACCTCGGGATAATGCATTTTCTGGATCAAAATTCACACAAGGATGGTCATTAATCACATTATATGCTCTAAAGCTTCAAAATAAAAAAATATCTATTTCAGTAAAACTCGTATAAAATAAAAAAATAGATAAAAATAAATAAATGAATGAATAAATAAAAGAAAAGTATTACTATTCTTACCATGTTCAGATTCTGAATTACTTGTTAGATTATGTGACAAAGATGGATATCTTGATGATCTATATTCTTCACCATAAGCACTTATAGATTATGGCATTTTAAATGATTATCCTCTATTTTCATGAATATGAGATAATAAGAGGCTACATCATCATTCACTCCTTGATTTCTCTTTCACAAATAAACTTCTGGAGCTTGTTTATTGTTGATCTTGGATCTTAAACCACTCTTAAACAAGGCATCATTTTGCATCGAAACTGTATTTATTTCAGAAATGTTCAAAGCTCCTAATATCTTTTTAGATTGATGTCCTACTGGAGGAAGTACTCATGAAGCTGGTTGAAGTCGAGGTACATCTTCTTCAATGAAAGTATTTATTAAACATCTATTAGCTCTTGACATCCTACAAACATTAAATAGAAGAATCAAAATGAAAGTAATATAGTCAAATAATAAGAGAAATATTATATAAAAATTGAATAAACTATGTCTTCAATGATTTTTCAAAACAAAAAAAGGAGCGAGTTAAGTAGAATACCTTTGAAATTTATGTATCTTCATCAATTCGCATTTTATCCATATCAAAATCTTTAAGAAGAAAACCGATAAGCAATCCTTTGATGAGAATTCTAATAGAATGTTATTAATGAACATTTTTATTAAGAAAATTTTAATAATGTACATTTATACTCTATGAAAGAAGGAAATTTTGATTAATTAATTTTCTAAGTATATCATAGATGAATGCGTAATTGATAGGTTAGGTAAACTAAAGTTAACTTTAGATTATATCATTAATCTAATAGAAATGATGAATAAATATTTAATGTAATACCAAAAGATGATAGTAAATGTGTGTGTATAATGGTAAACTTTCAATATTTTATTTGACCATATAACTCTATACGTTGTATGTATAAGTTTAGACATTAGACAGCTGCGAATTTGTTCACAAGTCAGTTAACTATAACTTGACTTAGTTTCTCTTAGTTTTATATTAACAATATCGTATATTCTAACAAACATTTTGTCATAGCATGTGTGTTTATCCTATGGTAGTATAATTGCTTCTTGGACACCGTCATTTACAAAAAGCACGAGACTATATGATCTAATGTGAAATTACATCAACAATAACTTTTGTTTCATGTAACCTATTTGTCTAATTTTTTCAATCTATGTGAAGTAGTCGTCTTTAAAAATCATGCAAACTTGAGTACATCAAAGACGTATATTCCCAATGGTATTCTAAAGGTTCGATAATGATATCCAATAATACAAATATAGCCAACATTTTGTCAAAGATATCATGGTAGTTATTAATTAAACTTGACATAAATAGTTTATAATCGGTTAAACAAAACTATTTCTTAACTCATCAAAAAATGGGATGATTACACCCATAACCCTGAGTAATTTCGCAATAACATTCATAACCCTGCATAATCGCGAATTACACGAGGAACCTCGAGTAATGCTTAACTTTTACATTGCATAACCCTGTGTCAAGTGCCGTTTCGAATCTCCGTTGACTTCAACGGAAAAAGTTAATTGTGGACAAATTTACCCTTCAAAATATTTTATATTTACAAAATGATGTTTCCTCCCCTCCTCCGGGCCCCTCCCACACGTGGATCTCCTCCCCTTCTCCTTCTCGCCGCCTGCAAGTTGGTGTTCCTCTGCCGCCTGACATCACATTCCGTTGACTTGCACCGTCTCCCAGCCGCCGCTACCTCACCTCCTCGCCTTCAAGACGTCGTGCACTGGTCGAGAGCCCCTTTCGAGCAGGGCCTCCCCTCGAGCAGAGCACCCCCTCCCCTGCCCGCAGCACCGAGTTCCACCTGATCGAGATCCTCGCCCAAGTAGCGCCTTCCCTCGAGCACCCCCGCTCTCCATCGCACTACCCGAGCAGAGATCCCCCCCCACCCCCCCCGTCGCACTCCCTCCTCGAAGCCCCCGCCCCCCTCCCCGTTGCAGGACAGGAAGGCTTGTTGCAGGAAGCCAGCGGGGGATCGGTGGGGGTTACAGTACATGGGATACAAAGATGGCGGGCCTGTAGGAAGGAGGCAAAGGTTCGATCAGGAGGGTGCGGGGCATCGAGGGGAGGGTTGGCGGAGGGCGGCGGGAGAGTTGCCAGGGGGCGACCTATCTATAGGAGGCAGGGGTTCGACGAGGGGTGGGGGGAGGGGAGGGTTGGGATGCTGTGGGGGCTGGGGTAGGGAGGCGACGACGAGAGGATGGAGAGACGATGGGGCAGGGCTCACAACCAGGGAGGTTGGCCGAAGGGCAACTGCTAGTAGAGGGGTCGGGGTGGGGGCTCGCGGGCGGTGGGATGGAGGTCTCGGGGAGACTCTGCAGGCAGGGGGTAGGGGGACTGTGTTGGAGCTCGTCGACGGGGATGGGGGCTTTGCGGGCGGTGGGCTGGAGGTCCCAGGGGGCTTTGCTGGAGCTCGCACTTGCAGGAAGACAAGGAGGGGCTCTGCGGGAGGTAGGTCGGCAGTCGGGTGTGGGGGTGGGGGAAGGTGGGTGGCGGGCATTGGGGGCACATGCTCGAAGGGAGGCATGGGTGTTCGACGAGGTAACCGACCTGGGCTGGAGGAGGTGATCGGGGGAGGCCTTTGGAGGCTGCGTTGGCTAGAGGAGGAAGGACACGAGTCGGCGGCGATGGGGGGTTGGCGCCATCTCGCCGCAGCCGACCTTCCCCCCTCCTTCTCCTGGTTGCCCAGCCAACCTGCCCCCCCACACGAGTCCCGCCGATGGAGCCCCCTCCCTTGAGCATGGTAGCCCGCCCTTCCCTTGAGCACCGCAGCCCGCCCCGCCCCGGCGCACCGCCATGAGCCTCCTCGATGGAGCCCCCTCCCCTGAGCACCGCTGCTCGAGTGCCGATGGAGCTCGATAGCTGGAACAAAGCTCCCCTATCGCCGACTCGCGTGCAGCTTCCATCCCATCGTCTGGATTTTTTTTCATTTTTTTAGGTTATCATGAACGTTCATCAGGAATGGGTTAGATTAACTCACCCATATGGTTAAGTTAACATTTTAAATTAACGGAGGTTTATGGGTGTAAGACGGATGACTATTCGAGGTTTCTCTTGTAATTCGCGATTATGCAGGGTTATGAATGTTATTACGAAATTACTCAGGGTTATGGGTGTAATTATTCCTCAAAAATTATTCTACATTTCATAAGTATCTTCTGTAATTACAATATAATTTCGATAAACATAGATCCTTGCTATTTTTTTTTAGTTATTTCAATAATATTGTAAAGTTGTTATATATAGATATCTTAGTTTAAGCTATACAACATTTATTTTTATGTGATATTGGGGGTTTCGTTTTGAAAAAAAAGTTACTTGTACACTTGAACACATCATGGACTAGTTAATTTCAATTGAAAAAGGAAGGTCACTATGGATATAAATTGAGCATGTGATTCTTGATAACTTGAAAAACTTGTAAAATTTCTATCATGTATCCACGTGGTTCCTCTAACCATAACAACAACATTTACTGATGTAGATTTTATAATTTTGTGAACAAGTATATAACGAAGACCACATGAATCTATTTCTTATTCTGAAAAATGAACTTCATCTATTATTTTTAGTATCTTGCATGTGGTATTTATATCTTAATGGCAAAGAAGATGAAAAAGGAAATCAAAACGAGTTAAGAATATATGATTGAACAACATAAGATAAATCTACATGGTTTACAAAATATATTTAAAAATCAAGTTTTTCATGAAGCATGGAAAAAGTGCTATCACATATCAAAGATTCAAAATCTACCAACCTTTAATGCAATAGATGGAGAATATTGGTGCACAATTTCTGCTCGCCTAATAAAGTGTGCTTGATTTCTTCAAACTTCAGAGAGAAAAGAACAACGAAAGAATCCCCACATGTCGATATAGTTTGCTGGGAAAAATCTGTACAAGTTTGAGAAAAGGGAACATCGAGACCAGATGGAGGGAGTCAAGATAAATATAAAGAGTCATGGGCTTTTGATGGAGGTTGTTTTGATTAGCACATGTAAAGGATTAGTGCTCGGGGTGATAAATAACATATATAAAATGGGGTTTTTGTTTGTGAAATCTCAGTGCCAAAACAAAAGGGCAATGGTGCACCCGGTCAAAGTAGCGCCAAAATAAAACAACAATGGCGCATCTTGCCAAAAATACAAAAGTAATCACTTGATGTCAAAAATAGAATTTTAATAAGAATTATTGAGATAAATGCTCTTATATATTGTAATTCTAAACATTCTTTTAATAATCTATGCTGCTACTTCAAAAATAAGTAAAATCCAATATACATGACAATTATATCTTAACAAAAGAAATAGTATATCTTTTAATTGAGCATCGAATGCACGATATGGTATACATTTAACTTAATGTATAATTATATTATCTTATGCGTCCAAGATCACTGTAATTATCTACTATAAATTTGTTACAAGTATGGATGCAAAAGACTAAATGAGGGTGTAGATATATTGTTTTACAAATTACTTAACCATATGCAAACATGGATAAAAAACAGAGTGTACAATCATTATTCACATGCAAATATTTGATAGTTGAATGGATTGTCCAATGAATAATAAATTCATCCCAATAATTGATTATAATAAAAAAAAGAAAAAAATGTGCAATGTTGAAATTAATGGACTATATAAAAATTGCATAAACTACAAATCTGATAGAATAAAAGATAAAAAAACTAATATTTTTAAGAAAATAGCTTGTAAAATATATACTTAAGTAGCATGAAAAGCATGCAGATGCACAATTTTCTTTCCATGTTTTCAAATGAATACAAAATACAATATTACGCTTAGCCCGGTAATATATTTGATATATATATATATATCCACATAAATAAATATAACTATATATATCCTTAAAAACTAATAGTCTTAGTATCCATATCCTTTTTTTCAACAAATCCATTTCTATATTTGTACTACATCTTCTAGAAAACAAATTTGTATTTTAATATCTGCATAAGAATGAATAAGAAAAATATATGAATACGGTTGCATCCCCATTTAGTTGATATTAAAAGATTAGAATTTAATATTTAACTGAAGATCAAAAATGTGGAATTAAAAAACTATCATAATATACTTTACAACCCAAAATAGGAGATGTAGTTTGTACTAGCAACCTCTCATGTTAATCGAGAGAAATATATATACCATGAAATTAAAAAAATCATATGGTTGTGCTTTTGATGTGTGACATGTGAAAAGATGTCATTAAATAACAAAATACAATGATATATAATTGTGTTACTAAATGTAATTCATCAACTAATACATTGGTATAGTGTAAACTACTATATTTTGTTGGCAAAGTCAACCATCAGTGACAATTCGATCAATTGTCAAATGTTCCATGAACCTTTCCACGAAGCATGGGAGAGATTCAAAGACTTGATCTAGAAGTGTCCATGCCATGATATCAACAAGACGATCTTGGTCCATAACCTATATGTGGCTTGACTCCATAGGTCCAAGGATTAGTGAGCGCTTCCTATGGAGGCAAATACTTGAATAGAGCAGATGTGGTGTGAATAATTTTTTAGCAAATGGTAGAGACTAGCCGCACTAGACCCATTCCTAGGGTTTATGATAAGCCGCCTCCCCCTCGCGTACTTCAGGAGGTGGGTGGATTATATGTGATAGCTCTGGTGAATAATCTACTCCCCAACATGGGGATCATGAGTGACAAATTAATTAAGGTCAACCAGGTCGAGAAGAAAGTGAGTGAGCGACTCAAGCTCACCGAGTGGGAAAGCCTTGCTAAGTTACCACGACGAATTGCGGAGCTAGCTGAGAAGGTGTCCAAGATCATGATACTTGCCCCATCTGTACCCCCTGCTCCCATTCATAGGGTGCACCACAATTAGGAGCAGTCCATGTCGGGGTCACATAGCACGGGGGTTTAGTGTCGGCCTGAGCTCCATGAGAGCCAGTTCACAGAGCTGATTGTCGACACAATCGACCGTTGGGACTGTTGACACCAACGATCCCAACACCACCCAACGATAGAAACAACAACGTCCCCAATACCAATAACAGAGCCAGTACCCCCCTCATCCCTAGTACCACTAGTTTCCTCACCCTCAACAACAGCAGTCAGGCCATCGTGGCCCTCTTCAGTACCAACAGTACACTCCCACCCCAGCAGAGCTAGTACCGTTAGCAGGTCCATTGGGGTCCTAATCGATCTCATCAGGTTCAGTAGCACCCTCCATAGAGGCAGAAACACGAGGCATCATCTTCTAGCCCATCAGACCTTCACATGGTCTTAGATGAGATCAAACTCAGTTGTAATGAGCAGCAGGACTAGAGAGTCGATATCAATAAGCTATCATGTTGGTGAGATGAGTTTACTTCCCCTAGGACCTACATCCCAGTACAGGTTTAAGATAATCCCAACAACCTGAACTAAGGATAAAGCCACCAGAAGGATCAGGTATACTATTCTGATTTTCTTGAATCAGATCTTGCGATTCTACCGCATGGTATTCACCATATTACTCTAGGAGTGGTAGGACCAGTGGAGATGAACAACGAATACTGATTAGCCCGCCCCTGAGGAGAGCTCAGAGGAGGAGCATCACCAGCAATAGCAGCACCACCTCCATGATCACTAGGGGGATTCAAATCACTAAAAATATAAAAAATAATAAAAAATCTAGAAAATCCAAAATGAAGAATAAAGCAACATTGAGCACGATCACCAGCAATGAATCGTCATAATGTGAAGACCACCTTGGGTGCAGCATCACTAACAGTTTTTCCAACAGTTTCAGTTCCTTTTTATGCATTTTCATTGAGTTATGCACAGAGTCTGAGTCGTAGTGTGAGTCTTGTACACTTGCATTCTAATTTCCAGTTGAATAAAACTCAGATGATGATGTTTCTGTGTTACATTCTGAGCCCCCATTAGTCCCTTTCCCCTTAGTCATTATCAAAGGGAAAGAATAAAAATTCAGAAAAAATGATGAAGATGCCTTGGAAATGGAACCGTGAGAATGTTAGATTTGATATCCCTTTACTTCAATTAGTGGATATAGTTCATACATTTAAGAAGTACCTACACACCAGTAGGACTAGAAGGAAGAAGAACACGAGAATTGTGAAACATGTGTTATCCATAGCCACTACATGTGTGATCAGAAATGAGATTCCAAGGAAGAAGAGAGACATGGGCACCCACTTCATCACTTGTCGGATATCTGGTAGTTCTTTTTCCCCTTCTCTACTCGATAACAGATCATCTATCAATCTATTGCCTTATTCCCTCCTGGATCATTTAGGTTTAGGTCCTCTTAGGAGATCACGAGAACTCTTACAGTTTGCAGACCAATATATTAAGAGACATAAGGGAATATTGAGGGTTGTTATCCTTGACATCAAGGGGTAGCAATAGAAGGTGGACTTCACGGTACTAGACATGGAGTATCCCTGAAGATGGTAAGATTCCTAGGTCATCCTTGGTCGTCCTTTTCTAAGGATGGTTGGAACTATATTTGACTATATTATGAGAAAGATATGCTTTCATGCACATGGTGAAAGTGTAGAGTTAGATATTCAGGAATCCAAATGGTATGGACCCGATTAGAAGAGCAGCATAGAGTATCTCACATAAGAAGCCGAGTGCTACAGAGTTGACATTGCTGATCATCGGCAACAATAGTTAGCTTGGGTTAACGAGTCCCCCTCACAAGGAGAGGACAGTGTAGATGAGGTAATTCGACAGATTCTATAGGATCGACTTTGATTCATCTCCTTACGTGCTCGATGACTCAGAAGCTGATTTTGTCTTATCAAACATGTTCCCTTCAGGTCAATTGGAGGGTGAGGATGACGAATTAGAAACAACTTTTACCGATTACCTTGACACGTTTGGCGATTTGACTCCCAAGCTGAAGTAGTTATGGCTACTATCACAACAGATCTGAACACATCCACCACAGAACTAGATTCATAGGAAGTTGAGACATATATTCCAGATGATCATACCATTCCCGACTCAAACATCTTTCTATTACATTGAAGTATGCCTTCCTTATAGGAGCACCTCATAATTTCCTGGTCATTGTCAGTGCCAACCTGACTGGAGAATGGGAATCTCGCTCGCTAGAGATTCTTGAAAATAATCGTAATGTGATTGGTTGTAGCATGTTCGATCTTTGTGGGATTAACCCGCTTTGTGCTTACACCATATTTACATTGAGGAAGGTGTCAAATCCTCCCATGAGTCCCAGCATAAGTTGAATCCAAACTTACAGGATGTGATTAAGAAAGAAATTGAGAAATGGTGTAATGCAGGGTTCATATATCCCATCTCTCATATACCAAGTGGGTGGCATCACTTCACGTTGTCTCTAAGAAGGTGGGACTCCATACAGTCACCAACTCAAAAGGAGAGGAAATTACAACATGAGTATACACATCATGTCATGTTTGTATGGATTACATATGCTTGAATGCCACAAAGAAAACGATCATTCCCCGTACCATTCATTGATTTGGAAAGACTCATAGGGAAATAGTTCTTTTGCTTCTAGGACAGGTACTTGGCCTACAATTCAAGTAGCCATCACTCCTAAGGATCATCGGGAGATGACCACCTTTACATTTCCATTCGATACGCATTCAAGCTCATGCCCTTCGGGTTATGCAATGTCCTGGGACTTTCCAGCGGTGTATGATTGCAGTACTTGCCGAGATGGTGGGTGACTTCCTGGAAGTCTTTATTGATGACTGCTTGGTCCATAGGGATTCATTTAACTCTTTCTTAACTCATTTGGATAAAGTCTTCAAGAAGCAAGAAGTATAATGAGGTTAATCTGGTGCTCTTTTGGGAGAAGAGCCATTTCATGGTCCAAGAGGGCATTGTGTTGGAGCACATTATCTCCAAGAGAGGAATGGAGGTTGACCCTGCTAAGGTGGACGTGATCAAGAAACTTGAGCCACCTAAAAACATTAAGCAAGTGCGATCATCCTTCGAGCAAGTTTGTTTTTATCGAAGATTCATAAAGGACATTTCAAAGATTGCCCGATCACTAACAGAGCTCTTAGGAAAAGACACAGAGTTCCTTGTAGAACACAGGTGTCTTGAGTCCTTCGAGCTACTTAAAAGGAAGATCATGAATGCTCCCATCATGCAGGCCCTAGATTGGTCTCTTCCCTTTGAGATCATGATGGACATTTCTGATTTTGCAGCTG
Source organism: Ottelia alismoides (assembly GCA_037367405.1). NCBI lineage: Eukaryota > Viridiplantae > Streptophyta > Magnoliopsida > Alismatales > Hydrocharitaceae > Ottelia > Ottelia alismoides. Next base: position 326,856 of record JAZKJV010010061.1, on the reverse strand, counting down.
GGGCTGTGTTAGGATAGAGGAGAGAAGGAATACCATATGTTGTCCACCGTGCAAGAAAAGGTTGTAGATCAAGATCAAAGGAATTAAATTGTTACAGAGAAGGAAATGCTTACTGTAGTGTTTGCTTGGATAAATTCAGGTCACATCTTTAGTATTCAAGATTACCGTGTTCAATGATGACAATCATCAAGTACTTAATGGAAAAGAAAGACATGAAGGTGTATCTCTTATGTGGATTCTATTGCTTCAAAAATTTGATTTGTAGATCAAGCACAAGCACAGAGTGAAGAATGTGGTGGCTGATTGATGAATACCCATTCATCACTCTTTATTCTTTTATTTTAGCTACAAAACCTATGCAAAACATATTGTATATTCATGTAAATAGCATAAATTATCAATAGGCATGGATGGTGTAAATTACAATAATTAGCATGTTTTTGTGCATAAATAAAAGAATAAAGAAATAAAAGAAAAATAGAGAGATATTTAGAATAAATATTGAGTGACCTAATCCCAAGGGAGGGCTCAGCATGGGCCTGACCGCAAAAGAATTCAAGCAGAGAGAGATAGGGAAGCTCAATTGTATGTACATATACCTATGTATATAAATAAAAGTATTTTCCTCTAAATAAAAATAAAAATGCATTTTTGTTAATATGTAGATATTTGTAAATATAAAACCAAAATAAAATGGGGAAAATAAAATTAAAATAAAAATAAATGAAATTCTCTCATCTTTGTACTGGACCATGTATATAGAATCACCCACCTATTTATTTTCTTTTTGTAAATAACTAATTAAAATACAATAAAAATATTTCCATATTCCTCATTTCATGGCGTAAATAAATAAAATAAAAATTAGAAAAATAAAATAAAATAAAAGGAAAATAAAATAAGATCAAAACCCACCTTGTATATATACCATGTAAATATGCATATAAAAGCTATTTATTTAACCTATGTAAATAAATCATAAAAATAAAATAAAAATACACTTTTATTCCAAATTTTTTCTATAAATAAATAAAATTTAAAATTGGAATAAATATATAAAAATAAATAATTAAAAATAAAAATAAAAAATACCTATATTTATATACCTATATATAATAATCATATAATACATAATTTATATTTCAAAAAAATAAATAAAAATCACTAAAAATTAATTTGAAAATAAATAAACATTTTTCAAATTTTAAGTTTTTCGAAATTAAATCATTTATTATTTTTAAATGAATTTCCAAATATTTATTGATTGGCGGCCTGTGATTGGTCCACGGGGGATTGTTGACCCCCGGTCAACTCTCCCCCTGGACCAGTCAACTCGGATCTGTGCGCCCGACCCGCTTTTCTCCAAATTATCCCTGCGTGATCCGAGCACCAAATACCCAAACCCCGGGTCCTAATCACATTAGACACATCCGAGATCAACGCCCGGTGGCTTTTCCTCGGGATCCGAGCTCTAACAACTCGCCCGACCTTCTTCTTCTCGGACCCCTAGTCGTATAAAGACTCGCCTCCAGCCAACTTTTCACTCCATCCTTGGCTGTGCCCCTTCGTCCCAGGACCTCCACCTTACTCCCCATAGTGACAGCTGCGTGAGGAGGGTGTCGAAGAGAGGAGAGAGAGCCTCCAGCTATCGATCCGACGACTCTTGCCGTCGTGCGCCGTCGCGAGGTGCGCCCGAGCCTCAGGACCCAACGACCCTTCGAGGCTACGACCCAGAGCTCCGCGAGCTCGTCCCCAGTTGACTCCAGCCATCAGGTAGACTCGAATCCCCTTAGTTTTTCCTAATTTTCGATTACGCCCAAATCACCCCATCACCGTCGCCGATCGATTCCGCCCACTCCGATCACCCATTTCATCATCGGACTCGACCATCACCTCCGTGAGACCTCTCCCCACATTCTGCACCCACTCACCCACCTTGGTTCGTCCCGGAACCAAGGCTCGACCTCCTCCGTCGTCGCCTCGCCGGAAGTCGTCCATCCGACGCACCCGACCATCGTTTCCACCCCCTTATGGGTTGCCCTCGACCCAAGACGCTTATGGTGCTTCTTTATAGGCCAATGCAACCCATCTGAGGGTCTTCTCATTCGAGCACAGAGGCTCAGCTCCGCCTTCAACGCCGAAGCTCCTCAGAGCTTCCCGGCCTCATCGGAGGGGCACATTAGCTGCGGAGCACCTTGGCGATCACGTTCCACATTCCAACAGCTCAGGAGGAGGGCTCCATCGCGCGCACTGAGCCGGCGAAGCTCACCGACGAGTTGTTCTTGGAGCATCCTCCGCCACCGTTCGATCAGCCCCGACGCTCCAGTACTGATCCTGACCGTCCGTTCACGCGAGCTCTGCACCGTCGGATCTATCAGAGGCTCGATCGAGACCGCCCATCCAGCGAAGAGGCACCAGCTACTCCTGACTGTCCGATCTACATGTGGCATCCTCCTCGCCGTTGATCCAACAAAGGGTTAGCCACCTCTAGCCACCGTAGGATCAGCCGTGTGGCCACCCTTCAGTCGTCCATTTTTAATAAGGGGTGATTGTTCTTAGGCCCCTGACTTTATAGCATTTACTTTTTAGTCCTGTAAATATTTTATTAAGTTGTTTTTAATTAGGGTAAATTGCATTGTGGAACTTTATGTTACCTTTATTTGCATTTTAGTCCCTGTGTGTGTTGACCACGTGCATCGACACGTGAGGGTCTTGGCTTTTTGCACTTTCTATCATGTATTTCTTGGATGTTAATGTTTGCATTTTTATAAATAGAATTTACAGTTATACCCCTCCGTGCATGAAACACGTGCATCGCGCGTGTTTTGTGGACTTTTTGCACAAGGGCCCTGCACTTTCTTTCTTTATTACTGTTTGGCCCTTGAAAATTGTTTTCTTTACATCTAGGTCCCAGTGCACTGTGAGCCTCTATTTTATTTTAAAAAATAGCAATTTAAGTCTAAATTGCGTGAAATTTGGACATGTGGCTCCTGCCACTATATAAAAATTTCACCAAAAATTTGGTACATTTTTGAGGTGTTTTGATATTTTTAAAAATTCAAAAACTGTTGTTTTTACTTCTATCTAGTTTAAAAAATCATAAAAAATATAAAAACTATTTTAAAAATTCTAAAAAAAATAGAATTTGTTAGTTTTTGTGTGTCTCATTTTCTGTGCAATTTTGGTTATTTTTGGATATAGAAAAACCCTAAAAATTAAAAAACCATTAAAAATTTATAAAAATTCTAAAAATATATAGAAAAACCATATAAATACAAACTCTTTTTTTGAATTTTCTTTGTTGTTTCTGTTTCTCATAAAAATTACCTCCAGGCTGTGAAAGATCCATTTGATATTTTTCATGGGTCTTTGAAGTCTGACTGGACAGATTGCTCCTGTTTTTACCCTTTTTTATTTTTAAAAAATTATATAAAAATTATAAAAATCTGAAAAATTCACCAAAAATATTAAAAACCTAAAAAGCATAAAAATATTTTTGTTTGAATTTTTGGAGCCTTTTTGAGTGATTAAATAATTTGTTGAGTTTGCCTTGTTTTGACTTTTTCGTATTTTCCTTATTATTAATAATCCAAAAAAATATAAAAAGAATTAAAAATCCACCAAAACTACTTGTTTTTATTTTGTCTTGTTTTTAGACTACTTCATAGGCTGCAAGGCCAACTCGTGCTCCCTGAGACCGACCCTAGGTGCTATGCCAGGCTAATCCCATAGCCAGGACCGCTATCTTTATTTTGATTGATTTATTTCTTCGATTGGTGGTCTGATTTACATTTTTCTTGATCGAGCCGATTTTCTTAGTGACTGAGGTTGCAACGAACTTAGTTATCTATTTACCTTAGTCGTTCAGGATTTTCGGCTCATCAGAATGGCGCCGTTGCCGGGGAGCATGGCTTAGTAGTTGCTTTTATTTTCGCTTTTGTTTTCTTTTGATTTTCGCGATTTTCCACGGCTTTTTCATCATCTGCGGCTTTTCGCGGCTTTTTGTTTTTCTTTTATTTTCATTTTCTTTTATTTTCTTTTATTTTGTTTTTGGTTGTTTTGAGTGTTTATTTTTATTCGCATTTTTGTGCATATACCCTGTTCTAGTTATTTGCTTTGTTTATCTGGTCTGATCACACATGTTTGTTTACTTGCGAGAGCCCGAGGACCGAGGCAGCTCTTCTTGAAGAGCCGACACAACCGCGGGAATCGGAGGTGGCTCCCTTCTGCACGGAGCCGCAGGACAGCGCGAGGAGACGAGCAGGAGTGCGGGAGTAGTTAGCTTAGTGTAGATTTAGTTTCAACATTAAAGTGTTGTAATAATACAGGGACCAGAGACAGGACTTGGAGACTTGGACTTTCGGGGTCTGTTTCGCCGAGCACCGGTGTGCTCGGGGGACCCCACCGGATTTTCGCGGCTTTTTCGCGGTTTTGTTTTTATCGTTTATTTACTGCCTATTCGATTTTTGCGAATTTCAGCCCTAGCTTAGGATTTTTGCTTGATTGCGTCGTAATAAGTAGGGTCCACACACCTAATACTTTACCTGTACCTATAGACCGTAATTGGACCAAAATAAAAATTAATAAAAAGACTACTTGGTCACTTGAGGGGTCTCGCGCTCCTAGAAGTCGTATACAGCGCTGGCAGGACCTGTTGTGACGGGCACCGATCGGCATCCGAGATCGGACGCTGACCCCTCCTGTTGACCATTTAGCCATTGTTCTTTCGAGTAGAACGGCTTCATTTAGGGCCGGTTTTCTGCTTGCATCATATAGGTAGTTTAATTCTGTCTTTCAATTATGCGTGGATCACTTTGCATGTAGACTACTGGAGTCAGGTACGCATTTCTTACTCTGCATGCATCATTGATTTCCCACGCATCGGCTTTTTCAACTTCTCCCCCCATTTTTGGACTTAAAATAACTAGGAGAACCGAAAAATTCGTTAGGCGGTTATTTGATTTGAAAAATACCTAAAAATCAAAAACTATAAAATTGGGACTACTAAACATACTTGACCCTAAAAGACACTCCACTTAAAAATTTGTCTTGGGGAGAGCAACCCCCTCATTGTTTGGTTTGCATGTGCGAGAGAGTGACTCGCACCCTAGGATAGAACCATATCTGAACCCCTTTCAGACTACTGCTTCTGGGCTAGTCGTTCTCCAGTGAGGATCGCTCCGGTCTACGGTAAAGCGGGTCGCGATATCCTTAACAGAGCGAGCCGATCGGGTAGCCGGTAAACGGTCCGCGGCTTGTACTGGCTGGGAAAGATCTAGTTCGGGATCGGGACAATCTCCTGGGAGAATTGGATTCCCAACAGGTCATGTAACCGCTCTGCTATCTTGACTTGATCACCCAATAAAAACTGACAAGATAATTGACCGAACTCTTACGGTCTTCAGCTCGCGTTGAGTAGGTGAATCCGGGGTTTGTTTGCTCATCTTGTTTGTTTCCAGATCCCATCCGCCTGACTCGCCAGATCAAGATGATGGGCAGGAGGTCTCTTAGGCAGCCTCTGGCTACACCGCTTTTCAGCACTCCAGCTCGTTCATCTAGGTTGGTTCGCGAGAGCTCAGACCCGCTCTCCGAACCCGAGTTCGATCCCGCCCTGTTCCCCCTTGACCACCTTTCTACCAGTCCAAAGATACCAGTGCCAGATGCTGGACAGCAGACAGATGATTTATCGGCACCTGAGTTTGGGTCTTTTGTCTTTGCAGAGACCATGACCGGCAGCAGTGACGACCGCACCGGAGGTCCCCGACCCGAGCAGACATTTATCATGGACCAAGGTGCGACCAACACTACCCTGATCGCCTCCCTCGAGACAGTGCAACATCAGCTGAGGGATCAGGGTGCATTCATGATTAAGATGAGGAGAGAGATGGAGCAGATGAGAGCTGATCGCAACCAGCGTGGGCCCGGAGATGGACCAAGGAGACCCGATGATGCAGCCACAACAGCAGCCGCAGCAGTAGCCGCCGTCGCAGCAGCGGTAGCACCAGATCAGCCGAGACCGATGCGGGAGTTACACAACCCTGGATCGACACTGATGCACCGTTGGGTAGTACTACCAGCCATTGTGGGGGACTTCAAATTCCCCCCGAACACCCTTCAGCTCCTCCCTCGAGACAGTGCAAATCTCCTCGCCACGGAGGAGCCCCATCTACATCTCTAGGAGTTCTTGATGATCTACAATACCGTCCACGACCGTCAAGTGGACGAGGACACTATCATGATGATTGCATTCCCCTTTTCACTGGCAGATAGAGCAGCCACCTGGCTAAAGCATCTGGGGAAGTTCGTGTACACCTGGGAGCAGCTCCACACCAAGTACTTGAATAAGTACTATCCACTCAGGCGAACGAATGCAGCGAGGGCTTTGATTAGTAACTTCTCCATGCTCCCCAATGACCAGTTCCCTGAGGTATGGGAGAGGTTCAGAGAGCTGACAGACAGATGCTCGCACTACGAAATCACCGAACCTAGTTCAGAGCTTCTTTTACGAGTTGACACCAGAGCTGCAGGGCCTGGTGAATGCTTCGCGCGGCGGTTCCTACTTCGCCAGAGATGAGGATCAGGTCCGGGCCATCTACGAGAAGATGGCCGAGAACTATACAGTGATGTCCCAGACCTGACTCTTCACTCAGGGACACCCCCAGCCACAGACCGTGCAGTACCAGAGGATCGCACGAGTCGACGCCGGTCCTTCCACGTCATCAGCGGCAGCCGCACATGCCGAGTCCACAGCCGCCGACATGGGCATTATCAGCAAGAAGCTAGACCGAATGGAGATTATAGAGAAGAAGCAGTGCCAGGGCATCACGTAGATGGATCAGATGGCACAGACGATGAGTGATCTGAAGACACAGATCATGTGTCCCCAGGAGGCACAAACGGCTTCTCAGCCCGGTCTTCAGTCACGAGGAGATCCGAGTGGCAATGGCAGCTTGTCCCAGCGCTCCAGCTCCAGTCAGCCTAGACAGGTCCATCTTGTATAGGCGGAGCCGTACCAGCAGCCGCTGCCTTACTACCAGTCACCACCATCCCCAGACACTCAGATGGTGGTTTACCAGCCGGATCAGCCTCTAGCCATCCTCCCGCCACCCTCCTACGAGCCCGAGCTGTTGATGGATGTCAACAGGATTTGGTACGACCGACCCAAGCCCGGTATCCGACGAGACCATCCCGGATTCCGTTGGTCAGCAGGAGGTGCCAGTTCTCAGCAGTAGCCTCCAGTTAAGGGTGGCCAGTACGGCCATCAGCGAGATCACTAGCAGCCCCAGCCCCCAGTACACCAGCAGCAGCAGCAGTCATTCTAGCCCCATCACCAGCAGTATGGTCCTCATCTCTATCAGCAGGGACAATCTTGGAGGTGAGAGCAGCCTCAGCCGCAGTATCATCCCCAGCAGTACCCCTCTCACCCGTCGCACCAGCAGCAGCAACCTCACTACCAGCGAGGCCACCCGTCAGGTTCTCATGGGCCATCCTATGAGAACCATGCCTTGGACGACCTAGCCCGTCTCGTGACAAAGCAGCAGGCTACCTTCAGACAGGAGATGGACGAGTTCCGCCAGGAGATGCGAGAGATCGTGAGAGGGAAGGCCGTCATACCTGACCAGAGTGAGCCCAACCCGAATAACCTAAAGAGGAAGTCTGAGCACGTAGAATTCACAGAGTATGCCACTCCGAGTAATTCTTTTGATGATATGTCTGCATATCTATTTGATACTGACTTTGTCACACTTAGGAGCGGTAGGATGCCAGCAGGCGGTGCCTCGTCTGAGCAACACCCCCAGGCCACTTCCAGAGCGCCAGGCGAGGAGGAGCGCGGTACTGATGCCACGAGAGATAATGACGGTGGTGCTGACTCCACCATGGATGTTGATCCCACTGGTGGTACTGAGGCCTTCGCTTCACCAGATGGAGGAGGTGGTACTGACACCACCATTGTTGCCGAGCCAGAGCGTGGTGCTGATGCCGCGAGTCGACATGCCGAGGGTGGTGCTGAGGCCACCGTTTCTACTTATGCTAGTCCTGTAGTCTTTCCATTTGTTCATGTATCTCATGACTTATCTGGAAATAAAGTAAATGGTTTATTTTATTCTGATCCACCTGTGGTGCATGATGATGTATGTGTGGATTCTGCCATGCTTGAGCAGCCTAGACCCTCTCCTAGTCCTTCATCTGAGAAGGACCCTCTAGTCCCCTTTCCTAGAGCACTCCATTTGGGTAAGGGACAGAAAAAAGAAAATCAGAAAAAGAACCAGCAGGTAGAGTTCAGCCAGCAGATGATCGATCGATTCCCTATCCAGCTGACTCTCTAGGAGACCTTGGAGCACATCCCTCTACTCCAGAGATAACTCAGAGACAGGACCACAGTTAGGAGGAAGAGGAGGAACCACCAGTCTGAGATCCATGTGTTTACCAGAGCCATGTGTTTCACGATTCAGAACCCTCTGTCGGCCAAGAGGCCAGATTCAGGAGCCCCGTATGTCAGATGCCATATCCATGAGCAGAGGTTCGACCGCACTCTATTAGACAGCGGTTCATCGATCAACCTACTTCCGACAACCCTTCTCGACCGCTTCAAGTTGGGCACTCTACGACAGAGCAGGACAGTCCTTCAGTTTGCTGATCGATCTGTCAAGAGGCCGAAGGGGTTGCTGAGGGACATTGTCGTCACGATTCAGGGCCTACAATTCCCCGTGGACTTCGTTGTGTTGGACATGGAGATCTCTCAGTCTGTGACTGATACCCCCATCATTCTAGGTCGTTCGTTCTTGGCCACAGCCAAGGCAGTGACCGACCATGATAGCGGGAAGGTATACTTTTGCATCGAGGGCGAGAGTGTACAAATAGAGACGATCGAGGACATCAGAGCCAGAGAGTCAGATTGCTCGGAGCAGATCACAGATTCAGAGCAGATGACAGATGCAGGGCCAGACATCCACCAGGACTGCGATTTTGTGATCACAGATGATGAGGTAGTTTGGGCAGATCCAGTCGCACAGGCCATCCTCTCACCTTCAGAGTCCGCTGATGCAGAGACGCCTGCAGAGGAGAGCTTGGAGAGCGCATTCCTGGTACAGGATACCTTTCTGGCAGCAGAGCCGATTCCCGACCGCGAGATCGATTTTTGTGAGTATGATATAGATCCCTCGGAGTCAGATGTTGATTGGGCAGAGTTCGATGATTTCATACCATGTCTGACTTCCACTGAGCCTACAGCTAGGGAGGAGGTTGATGCCATGCAGAGCAGAGATAGTCCAGCTGAGCAGCCTTCTCTAGATACTGATTGTGAGCGAGAGTTTCCGTTCTCCCATGCAGATTTGGCAGCATTCACTCAGAGCTTTCAGAGGCCAGATCCGCCAGCACCTACTTGTCCAGAGCTGAAACCACTTCCTGCATCGCTGAAGTATAGGTTCCTTGCGGGAGAGCATGAGATGTACCTAGTCATTATCTCCGCCGATTTGATTGGAGAGCAGGAATCCCGTCTGATGGGGGTTCTTGAAAAGAACCGCAAGGCGATAGGATGGAGCGTAGCCAATCTCCAGGGGATAAGTCCGGCCCTGTGCTCCCACCATATCTATCTCAAGGATGAGGCGAAGCCGTCGCGTGAGTTCCAGCGACGGCTGAACCCGAATCTGAGAGAGGTTGTCATGATAGAGATCTCGAAATGGTGGAGCGCCGATTTTATCAACCCCATCTCCGACTCCAAGTGGGTCAATCCGTTGCATGTGGTGCCCAAGAAGACGGGCATCACTACAGTTGTTAGTGAGTCTGGAGAGGAGATCGCTACCCGTGTACCCACTTCTTGGAGGGTCTGCGTGGATTACGGACGACTCAACCAGGCCACTAAGAAGGATCATTTCCCTCTGCCCTTTATTGACCAGATCATTGAGAGACTGGCAGGGAAGAGCCACTACTGCTTCTTGGATGGGTACTCCGGCTACAATCAGGTGGCCATCGCGCCCGAGGACCAGGACAAGACTACCTTCACCTGTCCCTTCGGGACTTATGCTTTTAGATGCATGCCATTTGGGCTATGCAACGCCACTGCGACTTTTCAGAGATGCATGATGTCTATATTTTCAGACATGGTGGGCGAGTGCTTGGAGGTCTTCATGGATGACTTCTCGGTCTACGGTGACGGATTCGACTCCTGTCTTGCCTGCCTAGACCGAGTCCTTCAACGATGCATTGAGGTTCACCTTGTGTTGTCTTGAGAGAAGAGTCACTTCATGGTGACTCAAGGGACGGTGCTTGGCCATATCATCTCCAACAGGGGCATGGAGGTTGATCCGGCCAAGGTGGATGTCATTAGAAAACTCGTGCCACCGTCCAACCTGCAGCAGTTATGGTCTTTTCTGGGGCACGTCGATTTCTACCGACGCTTCATTCATGATTTCAGTAGGATTGCCCGACCGTTGACTGATCTGCAGACGAAAGACACCGAGTTCCTTATCGATGACAAGTGTCTTTCGTCGTTTGAGACTCTCAAGAGATGTGTTGTAGAGGCTCCTGTTCTCCAGCCGCCTGATTGGTCTCTCCCATTCGAGATCATGACGGATGCCTCCGATTTTGCCGTAGGGGCCGTGCTGGGATAGAGGAGGGATGGAGTCCCATTTTCTATTCACTACGCTAGCCGTACATTAGATGCCGCGCAGCGGAACTACACAGTCACTGAGAAGGAGATGCTAGCCGTAGTTTTTGCCCTAGATAAATTCAGATCTTACATTATCAGATCTAGAGTGACCATATACACTGATCATACCGCCATCAGGTACCTCATGGCAAAGAAGGATGCCAAAGCCAGATTGACCAGATGGATCCTTCTACTCCAGGAGTTTGACATAGAGATTAAGGATAAGCCTGGAGTCAAGAATGTGGTGGCGGATCATATCTCTCGATTAGAGCATCTTGATGATTCTGAGCAGACTGAGCCTATTTGTGAGACCTTCCCAGATGAGGTGATCCTTGCTATCGCCTCTCTCCCATGGTACGCCGATATTGTGAACTTTCTTGTTGCTAAGAAAGTTCCACAAGATTGGCTCAGGCAGAGACTTGAGACCTTCCTCGCGAAGGCCAAGTTCTACCACTGGGAGGATCCCATTTTTTACCATGAAAGAGGGGATAGCGTCTGGCGTAGGTGCATTCCTCAGGAGGAGCACCATAGCGTCATCAGTTACTGCCACTAGCTTGAGGCAGGGGGACATCACTCTGGGAGGATAATGGCACAGAAAGTGCTCCAATCCGGCCTATGGTGGCCTACTCTCTTCAAGGACTCTGATGAGTTTGTGAAGAGGTGTACTGACTGTCAGTGGATGGGCACTTGTGGACAGCGTGATATGATGCCGATGCAGCCCATTCACTTCTGTAAGGTTTTTGACGCATGGGGCATCGATTTCATGGGTCCATTCACTAAGAGTCAGGGATTCGAGTACATTCTGTTGGCCGTGGATTATGTTAGTCGTTGGGTTGAGGCCATCCCCGCCCGAACCGCAGATGCTAGGACTGTTTGCAGATTTTTGAGGAAGCACATCATTTCACGATTCGGGGTACCTCGAGTGTTGATATCTGACGGGGGGTCTCATTTCGTCAACGACAAGGTAAAGGCCTTTGCTAGCGAGTTCGGCATAGACCATCGAGTTGCCACTCCATACCACCCTCAGACGAATGGTCTTGCCGAAGTGTCGAACAGGGAGATCAAGACTATATTGCAGAAAGTCGTCTGCCCTGACCGAAAGGATTGGTCACAGTTTTTGGACTCGGTCTTGTGGGCATATAGGACGTCTTTCAAGACTCTTTTGGGTACATCTCCCTTTCGCCTCGTTTATGGCAAGTCGTGCCATTTACCTGTTGAGTTGAGACATAGGTCACTTTGGGCTGTCACTGATGTACTTTTGGATCAATAAAGTGTAGGAAATCAGAGGAGGGTAGAGTTAGCAGCCTTGGAGGAGCTTTGTGATACCGCCTTTTCAAACAGCCTACAGTACAAGGAGAGAGTGAAGGAGCGACATGATTCTCATATCAGCCACAGGCATTTTGAGCCAGGACAGAGAGTATGATTGTTTGATGCTAGGCTTCGTCTATTTCCAGGGAGGCTACAGAGCAAATGGAAGGGACCGTATTTGGTGAGAAAGGTACATGACAATGGGAGTATTGACATATCTGAGTTGTCTTCTGAGAGTACCTTTCAAGTGAACGGCCAGCGGCTCAAGCCATATCTAGATCATGAGTCGCGGATCGTTGATGTTGCCCCAATTCACTTTGCGTGAGATGTGGTCTCTTGACTCACATCTATTGCATCTCACGCCTGATTATCATTGTTCTTCCGACTTGTATAGATCCAGTTGTCCATATCATTCTATTCTTTAGTCCCACATCCCTTTTCTCATCTTATAATTATGCTATACTTAGGGTGTACTTTACCCTAAGTATAGGGGGTATGTAGGACTCTTGGGTATTCTTTTGATTCATTTCTACCTCTGCTTTGCTGCCTATACTTAGGGATATTTTACCCTAAGTATGGGGGGTAGACCCTGTACATTCTCACTCGGCCTTCCCTTTGTGTACAGCCTGCTATACTTAGGATTATTTGATGCTAAGTATAGGGAGAAATGCCGAGACTCTCTTGATTTTCTATTCTTTGATTCGTCTTTGTATATAGCCTTCCTTTTCACTTCCCGATACTAAGCACGAGTTATGTCTTCTTCATCGCTCTTGACTCTGAGAACATCGTTCGAGCTAAGTATAGAGGGTGTGTATATATTCCATATATACTTTATCCATAACTCATACTTTGTGTGAGTGTGTTAATAAATAAATATGGCTAAAAACCCAAAAATCCATAAAAATTAAAAAATTTTTCCTTGTAAATAAACATTCTTTTATTGCACATACATAGCTATTGTACAAATTATTTTTGTAAAAATGTTTGTAAAAACTTTTTGTGTAAATTGTGTGTAAATATGTGCATATCAAAATTATGTATATAGTACAAAATTTTTCCAAAATGTTTTGAAAATCAAAAATTTGCAAAAACCTTGTGTAAATTTGTGTAAATATTTTGCAAAACTTGCATTCATGCATACATCCATGGTTTCAAAACATTTTTCAAAAAAATTTGTACATGTGTAAATAGTTTGTAAAATTACATCTTTGTATATATTTGTATAGTTTTTCCTTGATTATAGTTGATATTTAAACTAGCCTGGAATTAAATTGAAAAATGGAGCTTGATTAAGATCTTAATCCACCTAATTATAAGAGAAACCTTATAGGGCTTAGGGTTAAGGCTTTTCAGGTCCATGGTGACTTAATTCTTTGAGTCCACTAGGCTATGATCATATGTCATCTCAATGAGCCTAAGTAGAGCACCTAACGACACACACATGACTCATATAGACAATGGCTTGACTTGGACCCGCACTTTACACCGAGCTCTCTACGGATGAGGTGGTGAGGAGATAGCCTTCCTTGACTTGGGGTAGCATATGAGGGTAGTACTTCTAGGCGGAACCTCTCTTCTTCTTATAGTGAAGGAAGTGCGTCTCAACTTGGTCTGGTTGCCATGAGGTCTAACGACAGGAGTTGTGGGTTGCAATAATGCTTCAAAAGAGGGATAGTCTACTGGCTCAAGAGGAAAAACTCCTTATGTACATATGCTGCACCTTGTAAATATGTTGTACAGATGCACTTGAAAAAAATGCAAAAAAAAAAGAAAAAATAACTCCAAAAAAGTGGTGGATCTGATAGAAAATGATAATCCCACCGGAGTTTGTATATAGTGCAATAAGCAAAGCTTGAGACTCATGTTCCATCTTATGTAGCTTGCAGCAGGGAGACTTAGCTACACTGGTTGAGCTCCCAAGGATACATGGTTACACTGGCCATGGTCCATTCTCTTCTTCCCCCTCTTCTTGAGCCGGTTGAACTTGAACTTAGAAGGGAATACCCCGCTCCTCGAGGAAAGAGTGGCCAGATTAGGGTCATAGAGTTACCTTGTTGGGGAGGGTTGTCATCTTGCTACTTCTGAGGTGGAGAGCTATACTTCACATACATTGTACAAGGAAAGATTCATGGTCTTCAGGGTTTGTGTATGTAGACTTGTTCTGATCTGGATTATTGAGGAGTCTTGACTATAGATTACTGGATCTTAGAGGCTGTTAAGTTTTAAACCTAAGTCCAAATAAGGTTCTGACACATTAATAATCCAAAGATCTGACCGAGCTCAATATTTCAATTTAATGAAGGTAAGTTTAATAATCAGCATTGATCCATGCATTTTCTCCTCTTTTTCTTTTTCCTTTTCTTTTTCACTTCTTTTTCAAATAAGTGTTTTCTAAGGGACTAGCAAAGTTAAGTATAGGGGGGTGATGAATACCCATTCATCACTCTTTATTCCTTTATTTTAGCTACAAAACCTATGCAAAACACATTGTATATTCATGTAAATAGTGCATGGTGTAAATTATAATAATTAGCATGTTTTTGTGCATAAATAAAAGAATAAAGAAATAAAAAAAGAGGGAGATATTTAGAATAAATATTGAGTGACCTAATCCCAAGGGAGGGCTCAACATGGGCCTGGCCGTAAAAGAATTCAAGTAGAGAGAGATAGGGAAGCTCAATTGTATGTATATATACCTATGTATATAAATAAAAGTATTTTCCTCTAAATAAAAATAAAAATGCATTTTTGTTAATATGTACATATTTGTAAATATAAAACCAAAATAAAAATGGGGAAAATAAATAAAAATAAAAATAAATAAAATTCTCTCATCTTTGTACATGGACCATGTATATAGAATCACCCATCTATTTATTTTCTTTTTGTAAATAAGTAATTAAAATACAACAAAAATATTTCCATATTCCTCATTTCATGATGTAAATAAATAAAATAAAAATTAGAAAAATAAAATAAAATAAAAAGAAAATAAAATAAGATCAAAACCCACCTTGTATATATACCATGTAAATATGTATATAAAAGCTATTTATTTAACCTATGTAAATAAATCATAAAAATAAAATAAAAATACACTTTTATTCCAAATTTTATTCTATAAATAAATAAAATTTAAAATTGGAATAAATGTATAAAAATAAATAATTAAAACTAAAATAAAAAATACCTATATGTATATACCTATATATAATAATCATATAATACATAATTTATATTTCAAAAAAATAAATAAAAATCACTAAAAATTAAGTTGAAAATAATTAAACATTTTTCATAAAAATGTTTTACGTTTTTCGAAATTAAATCATTTATTAATTTTAAATGAATTTCCAAATATTTATTGATTGGCGGCCTGTGATTGGTCCACGGGGGATTGTTGACCCCCGGTCAACTCTCCCTCTGGACCAGTCAACTCGGATCTGTGCGCCCGACCCGCTTTTCTCCAAATTATCCCTGCGTGATCCGAGCACCAAATACCCAAACCCCGGGTCCTAATCACATTAGACACATCCGAGATCCACGCCCGGTGGCTTTTCCTCGGGATTCGAGCTCCGACAACTCGCCCGACCTTCTTCTCGGACCCCTAGCCGTATAAAGCCTCGCCTCCGTCCAACTTTTCACTCCATCCTTGGTTGTGCCCCTTCGTCCCAGGACCTCCACCTTACTCCCCAGAGTGACAGCTGCGCGAGGAGGGTGTCGAAGAGAGGAGAGAGAGCCTCCAGCTATCGATCTGGCGACTCTTGCCGTCGTGCGCTGCCGCGAGGTGCGCCCGAGCCTCGGGACCTGACGACCCTTCGAGGCTACGACCCAGAGCTCTGCGAGCTGGTCCCCAGTCGACTCCAGCCATCATGTAGACTCGAATCCCCTTAGTTTTCCCTAATTTTCGATTACGCCGAAATCACCCCATCACCGTCGCTGATCGATTCCGCCCGCTCTGATCACCCATTTCATCATCGGACTCGACCATCACCTCCGTGAGACCTCTCCCCACATTCTGCACCCACTCACCCACCTTAGTTCGTCCCAGAACCAAGGCTCGACCTCCTCTGCCATCGCCTTGCCGGAGGTCGTCCATCCGACGCACCCGACCATCGTCTCCACCCCTTGACGGGTCGAGGCAATTTGCCCTTGACCCAAGATGCTTCTGTCGCTTCTTTGCAGGCCAATGCGACCCATCTGAGGGTCTTCTCGTTCGAGCACAGAGGCTCAGCTCTGCCTTCATCATCGTAGCTCCTCGGAGCTTCCCGACCTCATTGGAGGGGCTCATTAGCTGCGGAGCACCTTAGCGATCACGTTCCACATTCCAGTAGCTCAGGAGGAGGGCTCCATCGCGCGCACTGAGCCGGCGAAGCTCACCGGCGAGTTGTTCTTGAAACATCCTCCGCCACCGTTCGATCAGCCCCGACGCTCCAGTACTGATCCTGACTGTCCGTTCACGCGAGCTCTGCACCGTCGGATCTATCAGAGGCTCGATCGAGACCGCCCATCTAACGAAGAGGCACCAGCTACTCCTGACCATCCGATCTACACGTGGCGTCCTCCTCGCCGTTGATCCAGCGAAGGGTTAGCCACCTCCAGCCACCGTCGGATTAGCCACGTGGCCATCCTTTAGCCGTCCCTTTTTAATAAGGGGTAATTGTTCTTAGGCCCCTGACTTTATTGCATTTACTTTTTAGTCCTGTCAATATTTTATTAAGTTGTTTTTTATTAGGGTAAATTGCACTGTGGACCTTTATGTTACCTTTATTTACATTTTAGTCCCTGTGTCTGTTGACCACGTGCATCGACACGTGAGGGTCTGGGCTTTTTGCACTTTCTGTCCTGTATTTCTTGGATGTTAATGTTTGCATTTTTATAAATAGAATTTACAGTTATGCCCCTCCGTGCCTCAAACATGTGCATCGCACGTGTTTTGTGGACTTTTTGCACAAAGGGCCCTGCACTTTCTTTGTTTGTTACTGTTTGGCCCTTGAAAATTATTTTCTTTACATCTAGGTCCCTATGCACTGTGAGCCTCTATTTTATTTAAATAAAATAGCAATTTAAGTCCAAATTGCGTCAATTTTGGATACATGGCTTTTGCCACTGTGTAAAAATTTCACCAAAAATTTGGTACATTTTTTAGGTGTTTTGATTCTTTTAAAAATTCAAAAACTATTGTTTTTGCTTATGTCCAGTTTAGAAAATCATAAAAAAATATAAAACTATTTTAAAAATCTAAAAAAATAAGGATTTGTTAGTTTTTGTGTGTTTGATTTTCTGTGCAATTTTGGTTATTTTTGGATATATAAAAATCCTAAAAATTAAAAAACCATTAAAAACTTATAAAAATTCTAAAAAATTGTAGAAAAACCACAAAAATACAAACTCTTTTCTGAATTTTCTTTGTTGTTTCTATTTCTTATAAAAATTACCTCCAGGCTGTGAAAGATGCATTTGATATTTTTCATGTGTCTTTGAAGTCTGACTGGACAGATTGCTCCTATTTTTGCCCTTTTTGATTTTTACAAAATTGTATAAAAATTATAAAAATCTGAAAAATTCACCAAAACATTAAAAAACCTAAAAAGCATAAAAATAGTTTTGTTTGAATTTTTGGAGCCTTTTTGAGTGATTAAATAATTTGTTGAGTTTGCCTTGTTTTGACTTTTTCTTATTTTCCTTATTATTAAAAATCCAAAAAAATATGAAAAGAATTAAAAATCCACCAAAACTACTTGTTTTTATTTTATCTTATTTTTAGACTACTTCGTAGGCTGCAAGGCCAACTCGTGCTCCCTGAGATCGACCCTGGGTGCTATGCCAGGCTAATCCCATAGCTAGGACCGCTATCTTTATTTTGATTGATTTATTTCTTCGATTGGTGGTCTTATTTACATTTTTCTTGATCGAGCCGATTTTCTGAGTGATTGAGGTCGCAACGACCTTAGTTATCTATTTACCTTAATCATTCGGGATTTTCGGCTCATCAGTCATCTATCCCGCATAGAATCACAGAGTTCCCCTGAGGCCAGTCCTATCAAGGGCTCCTTCTCTGATGAGTCGATCTTTTCTGTCGAGTCTCTCACATATTATGCCAATACGGTGAACTTTTGATAGTCTAGGATAATTTCCCATAATTGTCCCAAGAGCAACAATTACCAACTTAAGTATGAATCTAGAAAATACCACCATTTCTCTGGCTAGTAAGAGTTCTACTAATTGGGAGGATTCGTTTCTTTTTCTTCGAGGGTTCAGATTGTGTATGGAGGAGTTGTATTTCTCAGGAGGAATACATGAGTCTCCTCACATACTCCCATTCCTTGGAGGCGGACATCACTCCGAGATGAGGATCACCTATAAAGTACTCCAGTATGGCTTGTACTAGCAGACCCTATTCTGTGATGCCTATGCATTTATCGATTGTGTCCAGTGTGTTAGAGAATGGGAGAGAATGTTGGTTCCAAAGATGAAATTCCCAAGCAACCCGTGATTATGGTTGATGTTTTTGATACATGGGCGTAGACTTTATGGGACCATTCACTAATAGCCATGGTTATGAGCACATTCTATTGGTGATAGACTACCTATCTAGGTGGGTGGATGTTATCCCTTCCAGAGCTGCAAACAGTAAGACTATCTTCAAGTTTGTGAAAGATGACATCATTTCATGATTTGGGATCCCCAAAGTCATCATATCTGACAGGGGTAGTTATTTAGCTAATATGGAGGTGAAGAAGTTAACAAAAGACTATGACATAGAGCACTTTGTCTCGAGTCCATACCACCCACAATCAATTGGGATGGTAGAGGAGTCTAATAGGGAGGTAAAGGGCATTTTGCAGAAGCTAGTCTGCCTTGATATGAAGATTTGGTTCCAACTCTTGGACCAATAACTATGCGCATATCAGACTAACTACAAGACCCATCTTGGAACCTCCCCATTCAGTCGAGCTCCATTTTCACCTTTTGTTCATGACCTTGGTATGGATCCCAATCTCATTTCACTCATGCATTCATTTTAATTGTTCGGAGAAGAGCAAGCATTAAGTATAGGAGGTTGATGAGTCTGTGATTCATCACTTTGCATTTAAGAGTTAATAGTGCATTGCTAGCATTCATGCACGTGTAAATAATATCCATATTTTATCATTCATAATTGCATTAATAAGAAGCCAATAATTATATATGTGATCACTTGTATACTAACATAACTTTTTGTATTTTTACTATTTTATACTAAATTCAAATCAAATAAAATCAACTCTATAGTGTATATAGATTTACTAATAATAAATTAAAAGTATCAGAAAAATACTAACTTGTATATATGACAAATAAAACCCAACCCTAGTTTTTAGAAAAGAAGTCGTAATCAAACATCTCTCATATATAGATCTCCTATGAACCTTTTCTCACTTTTGAATAATGTACATTCAATTACATAATAAAGACCAAATTCAAAACAATCGGAGTTCATATGTGAAAATTGAGTTTTTGGTCCACATTGTATATTGTCGATATTGACTAACTTGACCTCATTATTTTATGTACAAATTTGACTCTTTCTAATCTTATTTTTTATTATTTTATTCAGGTTTTAATAAAGTATGCAAAAAATTCAAAATTAAAATGAACTAAAAATCAAATAAAATGAATCATTGTAAATCTGTATATTTGGATTCCAGATAAGTTCCATTTCCTTAATTTCTTTATTTATTAATTATGAAAAATACGAAAATATTAGACTAATTTGTAACTATTCCTTTTATAACTCATTTGATTCTATTTTGAATTTTTCTTAATTACGAATCATAAAAAATATATAACATTAAAATATGGTATTTTATGTACATAGAATATAACCGAAAATTCACTTTGTACAGATGGCTTCTTTTTATTTTGATTCCTTCACAAAAGTTGTATATCTCATCAGGAGGAACAACTTTCATGAAGGATACTTTCTGATTTGACATCATTTTATATTTTATTTTGATTTTTCTTTTGAATTTATTTTCTGGTTTTTCTGGGAGCCACCACGTGTTGCCCCCACTTACTCCTCAGTCGACCCTCTTTCGGGACATTGGATGAAATACCCCTTCATCCAACGGTCTAGATTTTTTCCCTTTATTTTTTATTTTATTTTATTTCGTCTTCACCATGCATCTCTCTCTGCACCCTGCAATCTTGGCCGATCCAATGGCCCAGACTTTTTCTTCCTCTTTCGCCTTCTTTTTCATGACGCACCATTGCGAAGCCCCGCCTGCAGTCGACTCCCTCTCTCCTCATCGATGCCCCTTTTCTTTATCCTGGATTGAGCACTCGACCAGCCACGTTGCCCATGCCTCCGACCTCTTCGTTGAAACCCTGACCAAGCCCTTAAAGCCCCTTGGTGATCCTCCCAAATGACCCATTCATCATTTTCGAGAGAAACGTTTCTGTCCTGCCGAGCTATCGAGGTGACAGCTCCACCTTAGGCATCGGGCAAAGACGAGCTTCCCTTTCAGTGAGATCTATTGGGACATTGACCCAATGTTGCGCAACATCTGTTGTAGCACTGAGCTTCGATCTTTAGCCACCGATACGACGAAGCGGGGATCGCGTACTACTTGTCGAGCACCTATGCACCCCAGGTCACATTCCCAGATATACCTCCTACCCTCTCTTATTCATCTTCTTTCATCTTCTAGTTTCAATTTTCAGTGATTCTCCTCTACATTCCCTCTGATAGACCCAAATTTGAACCCCACTTACAACATAACCTCTTTTTCCCTCTGTTATACCTCTACGCCATCATTGCTAAATCGGTTCCCACATAGAATCGAGCCCATCATGTTCACTCCACATTCTCTATTGCATATGAACCTATGCCCCATTCAACCTCCATTCTGCCATCCTCCATGCTTCGTCACTCGAGAGGTACATGTCTATTGTAGTTCTACCAAGCATGTAACCAATGCAAAGGAGTAGGGAGCATCGTCGTGTCGCCTCAATCTTTATTGTGATCTGACTATCAAAATAGGAGCAGTAATAACCACCGTCAAATATTCTATACCATCATGTTCGAGTTTCTATGCAGATTTCTAGAGCACAACCCGTTTTTCGGTGCTTGAGATCAACTCCTATACTTGGTCGTGTGACGGCCAAGGGAGCTCAGACCTATGTCGCCTGGACTAAGTCCCTTCGCAGCTTCGTCGTGTGTCGACAAGTTGAGATCACCACCAGGGACCTCCACACCCACGCTTTATCATCTCCAACCATGAAGTAGCTAGAACTCATCTCCATCTTCTCTAGTGCAAGTTGCTCAGTCCTCAATGAAGACTTCTGCCATGTCCATCTTGTGTGATTCACTTGCGACAAGAAGAAAGGGAGGGGGTCGACCTACAATAACCATTCGATTCCCCCCTCCCTTTTGATCAATACTGCTGAAAGTATTTGGAATCTTCCTGAGTTATAGATATCGCCCGATGGAGATTCGATGGCTTTGAAGACATCACATTCATGGCATACCCCTCTCCCTAGCCTCTATCCGAGTCGTCAACCTTAGGCGACACAGAGCCATCACCCCTCGCTACATGGCAAATCGGCTCAAACCTCACCAACCGAGCCGCAAGCGTCACGTCCACTGCACGCCCCCTAGACTTTTTGCATCCGCACCCTACCTTTCTTAGAAGTTACACCTCTATCTCGCACTCGCACCTAGAGTTTTTGCATAATTCCCCTAGAGGGAATATGTAATTTCATCTTTATTTGTGATTGTTTTGTTAATTTTATTGTTTGAATTGCATTTAATCGCTTGTGTTGGAGCAAACATTTGGACAGTCATTTGTCTTCAATTTGGCATTCTAAAAATTGCTTATCATAGTATATTTAATCCTATAGCTTATGATCATTTGTTTGTATTTTTGTGAGCTGTGGTCTATTTATTAAAATAACATTAGTGTAAACATGCATATTTTACCCAATTTCAACTCTGCAATTCATTTTAAATTAACATTTGCTCTAAAATTCTCTGAAAATCACAGTAGCTGTAGTTAATTGTGCTCTAATGTGCCCAAAAATCATTTAATTTTCATGCATATGTTGCTCTGAATAAAATACTAGTGAACTAAGTAATTGATTTTTAATTGGTCAACCAAATAGTACTTTTTGGAGATTACAATTGTTGTGGATCCCTTTTACATAGAGATATCTACGATAATTTTTTCTGGAGAATACTTCATTTTGATATTATTAAAATTGGCTCACTCTAAATCGCAAAATGTGCACTATTTAATTCATTAAAAATTCAATTTACCAAAAATTCACAATAGGTTAAAATTTTTTATTTGCATATTCTGGCCAAGTTTGGAAATTTTCGAACTTGATCTTATTGAATAGAATAGCCCCTACACTTAACCATATTGTATTTCATCTTTCATTACATTAAATTACACATAAAATACCAACAAAATATCCCTTTAAAAACCTAATGACTTTATTATCTAAAAATTGACTTAAGGATAAAAAATGCTTCCCTATGTTCTACCTTAAGCTTGCCCTAGTAAAATAATTTTTGCATTAATTGGATATTTATTTAGTGGTCTTTTTTAATAATCCTTAATTTCCCGACTACAATGTAATTCAAATAATTAAAAATGATATATTTTTAGGACTCTTCGATTTCTCTTATATAATTTTTTTGAAAATATTTTTAGTTTTTTATTTTATTATATATTTTTTCAACTTCAAAAATCCATAATATTCTTAAGAACTAAATATAAAAACTTTTGTTTGTTTTTATTATATTACTTATTAAAAATACTTATCTTTTCTATTATATATATTAAATCCTTTTATTTTTATTATATTATTAAAATTTGAAAATAAAAAAAATAAAGTTAAAATTAAGAAAAGATAAAATATTTTACCTATTTTATTCACATTTTATTCTTATAACCAAAATTCCAAAACCAATTAAATACAAACAACCAAATAAAAAATTAAAAATACTTAAGAACACAGAACAAATAAAAATACATGACAAGTAGATTGATTGAGTGTAGTGACTTGGGACATCCTACTTCTCCACCTAGCATTCAAACTAGGGACTTTTTTTACATGGTTAATATAAAGAGATTGAAATAAGTTTTGCTTGTAAAATTGGATTAGATTGACTGTACATTTTCACATTCCTATATACCATTTGATTGGGTTTTTCAACACCCCTCCATGTGACACTTATAGACCTCCACCCTTGTATACATATTTGGCACGGAGTCCAACCATCATTGTACTCCTCTTTGGGGATCTCGTGATTTCTAGCATCGAACATACCTCCTCTAGTTCTCATTGCATCACCTTTTTTAGGATTTTGGAGCAGGTAATGTCTTAAGTATGCTCTGTTGAATTATCTGAGAAACGTGATGTCGTTGATGATGCTACGTAGGACCATGGTGGGAAGGTCGATGAAATGTCTCTTGGAAGCTTGATTTAATGGTGAAGAATGATGATTATGATGTGTTCATAATGTATATAACAAGCAAAATGATCAGTGAGGGAGGATATGCTTGTGGGGAGGGAGAAACACCATGGGGAGGAGTGACATGTGGAGGAGGATTGCTATTAAGGATCTAAGAATCATCGACTAATACCCCCATGACATGCGATTTATAACAATCTTTGTTGGTTTGTAAACCGTCATTACAAATTCTGAATATTCACCAGCATATCCACAAACAACCATCGACGATAATGAATTTGCCATGACGACTCCTCGTCCTATATTAGCTCATTCATCTCCGCTCACTCATGCATCTCCACCTTTGTTGTAGCCCTCCTCAACCTTTATCTCCTACTCTACCAGAAATTTAATGACCTTTGAGAAAAAGAAGACTTGATCATTTCCTCGCTCAACATCGATCTATAATGATGGTAAGATTCAGTATTATCGAAAGATCA
The DNA here is from genome assembly GCA_037367405.1 of Ottelia alismoides. Taxonomy (NCBI): domain Eukaryota; kingdom Viridiplantae; phylum Streptophyta; class Magnoliopsida; order Alismatales; family Hydrocharitaceae; genus Ottelia; species Ottelia alismoides. The sequence continues at coordinate 302,957 of JAZKJV010010061.1, read as the reverse complement.
GGATCGTCCAAATTATCTATCAAATGTGAGGATCTTAAAAGAGAATTCATTTATAGAAGGACATCTTTTATACAATCACCCTTGTCAAGGTCCTCTTTTGTGGTGCATTCATTTCTTGTTTAGTCACATTCCTATATGCTTAGCTGATGCAAGCAAGTGGGGTGCCCATGGCAATGGGTTCCCTATCCAAGAGTAAAACAAGTAGCAAAGACCCATCCTTTGTGCTGTACATATGCATGCATGTTGCCATGTCACATTGCTTTCTCTAAACTCGTGGGCCATTAAGCTTTGCGAAAGGAATCTGATCTGTCACACGGCCAATTAATTGATGCACATCCTACAAAAAAACAATCCGATCCCGTCACCGTCGTCCGTAGATTGGTATCCGGTGTTTTTCGTCAAGTCCGATTCTACATCCCTGTCGAACCCACTTGTGGATATTTCCGGTTTTCTAAATAAATCGGATACGAATGGGTATAAAGATACAATTGCTGCAGAGAAAAATATAAGTTTTGGCACACGAAAGCAAATTGGAAATTAGTTTCTGCTATTCGCTATTTTGCTGCAATTTATCTAAAATTTATCGGTGTTAATGTAAGTGAGCTCTGCCAAATAAAAGGAATACAAATACTTTGGGACGCTTTCGTTTCTTCTCCACACCCTTAAACGTTCGCAGTTACTCTCCCTTCGAAATTGTCCATCGAACCTTCGTCCTTCACCCTCAGATTCCCATTCTCCTCGGTATCGAAGCTCGCGTGCACGCTGTACAGAGCGTAAAACACGACCACCGTCGCCGAGAATACGCCGAACCTCACGTACGATGGCCTGTCGAGTGACCCAAGTAGAAAAAGATTCAAAAAAATCGATGTCGCCGGCACCCACGGCATCAACGGCACCCCCCAGAACTCCGGCTTCCTTGCCTCCGGCACCAGATGCCGGAAAATCTGGACTGCTGACACTCCAATTACGGTGCACGAACCGAGAAGGACCGCCTTCACCGTCCCCGCCGGTGCCAGCTTCCAAAGCAGCGTGAAGGCCAGGGCCACGGAGGACAAGACGAGCAGGAACGAGACCGTAGGCCACGGGTTACTCGCGCCAATTGCCACGTATCTACGGTATACGACCGCATTGGCGACCATGTAGAATACGAAGAGTGTACCGATGGAGACGAGGTTCAGAAGCACCTGGAGATCAGTGAAGAGCGCGATCCCCGCCGTAAGGACTCCTGAAATCATCATAATTCTTAATGAACCCACTTTAGTTATATACGGATTTAACCAAGAAAAGATACAGACTTACCAAGGAAGGCGGAGGCGTTGACGGGGGTGGAGGTGTGCGGGTGCACACGTGCCAGCCACGTAGGGACCACGCCAGATCGGCCAATGACGCAGAGGTAGCGGGCCTGCCCGAGCATGGAGACCACCAGGGACGTGAGGATGCCAAAGCTCGCGCCCACACCTATCACTTTGGACACCCATCCCCAGCCGTCGGATCCACGGAACGCCGCCGAGAAGGGGTCGTCCGGGTCCATCTGATAACAAAAGGCCAACGGAAGAACAGGATCAGATGAGACCATTACACAACGGCCCTGATGGGACGACACCACGCAATAATTGCCCATCAAAAGTTCTCCCCACTTAATGGTTTGGATTTTCTATCACTAAAGAAGAAGAATGGAAAGAGAGTGCAATCGTGGAATTGGGACCGAGACGTACTTCTCTCTCACGTGGATTCCGCACCCTCCCCCATGCCCACCCTCCCTTTTGGTCACGTGTACGAAAGGGAACGGAGGAGGGTCCACTTGAAAGAAGCATGGATTCATGTTGTCGTATTGAGATCAGGAGATTTTTGAATCGATTTGGAGTAAGCGGACATGAGATCGACACGAACCATTTCCAATCTACAACAACGTTAACAAATACGGCAGGGAATGTATCTGTTTAGTCTAATACACATCTAGGACCTCCTATTGGACGAGGAGAAGGGAGGAGAGAGGGCGTACCGCATCGTAAGGGAGGAGCATGCACATGGAGGCTGCCATCAAACAGTAGAGGACTGTGACGAGTGCCACCGAACCGGCGACTCCGATCGGGATGTCTCGCGTTGGGTTCTTCACCTCCTCGGCCATGGTTGACACGGCGTCATACCCGATGTAGCTCAGATACACCATGGCCGCACCGTTGAACACGCCCGACGCACCGTAGGGGAAGAACCCGCCGGCGTGGTGGACCGGATCGGCAGGGTGGGTGAAGTTCCCCCAGTTCCCCTTCCAGAATCCAATCACGATGATGAAGAGGATGAACATGAGATGAACAGTGGTGAGCACCGCATTCAGCAGAGAGCTCTCCTTGGTACTGTCACGTTGAGAAACGACAAAGGCCATCATGAGTGGATTTTGGGAAAAAGTCGAAAAGCTTCATCCAAAGCAGGTCTCGTACGAGTGAAGAGGGTAATAATAGAAGCACGGAAATATAAATAGGAAGGATTGGTCCACATAAAAACAGAAGGAAGCATTGCATGCCTAAAATGTCAAAACGGACAGCGGACAAAAAAATTAAACCTGTAACAAATGCAAAAGGAAATGAGCAGGACCACGCCGACAGCAAGAAGGTCGAGCTGATCAAAACCCTTGGGGAAATTCGGGACGGCGATCCGCCACTTCGAGGCGGTGTCCACGCCAATGGCTGTTCCCAGATACCCGGTAAAGCTCCGGGCGACCGCGGCGTTCGAGAAGACGTACTCCATCACGAGATTCGCACCGGTCAAAAAGGCCGCAAATTCACCTGGAGAGTACAGACCAGAAAAGATATAAAGATGGGGGAAAACAGAGTACCAGCCAACGGATGCGAGGAAGGTACAATGTGGGGGCGATATTGGATCGTGACGAGGAGGAGAAAAAGTCAAGGGGGGTCCAAGCAAAAAGAGTCGATCGCTCACCGAACGTTACACGGAGGTAACTGAAGGCGCCGCCGGCTACCGGCATGTCGACGGCAAACTCGGTGTAGCAGAAGGCCGAGAGCAGCGCACAGAGGCCAGCAATGGCGTAGGAGACAACCACCGCCGGGCCGGCGAGGTCGCTGGCGGCATGACCGGACGTCACGAAGACGCCGGCGCCGACCATGCCACCGAGGCCGAGCCCAACGAGGTCGGGCCACCGAAGAGTGCGGTGCATGTCCGGCCCCGAACGGGCGCGGACGCGGCTCATCTCTTCAAAAGTGGTCGTAACGGATCCGGCGCGTCGTCGCAGACGATGCGGGGTCTCAAGAAGGGCATGGCCGTATGCCTTGAGGCTGGAAAAGGAGGAGGAACCAACAACGGCAGTTGGGTGGTCCATGAGTGGAGAGGTGAGGTGGAAGGGAGGAGAAGGGGCGGCGGCGCGCATGTGAGAAATGGAAGTGGCTCCCAGAAGACTACTTATATAGGGACTTGAGACCGGGTGGGTGTGTGGGTTTTTTGCGATGGCGATGTGAGCGAGGCGATGGTGGTGGCGTGCTCGGGCGGTTGAGCGGAGGAACAGTGACAAGTGTGGGAAGTGTGTGTCATGGGCTTTGGATATTGGTCTATAGGCATCAATAATTGGTGGATTGGAATGGAGGGTAATAATGGTAATAAAGGGTCAACTGACGGAGGATACAAAGAAAGCTTTTGCGGTGTAGGGGAGGTTGCTTTGGTTTTAATCAAGCAAATCCAAATTGGGAGGATCAACTTGGCTGTCCTTGTCGGTTTAGGTGCTGGATAATGTCGAGATGCTGCATTGTATCCTTCTTCGTTTTGTGCTACCCGCTAATATGGGGATTGACATCTTCGCTAAGATGAGGGATATCCATGGATTTGATCAGTTCAACCATTACGCTCTCGCAAAGATGAATAAAATTCAAAACGAAATAAAGGGAGAAGAAGCATAACAACGGAGCATCTTGATAATGACATGAACGGTCTTTGTGGTTAAGTGGTGTTGGTTTTGGTGCCTTTGCTTGGAGGGCTTGAAATCACATCCATCTAGCTTGCTGTAGTAGGTTAAATTGGGTTGTCTACACCAAGGTTTAAAAAATCAGATCGGATATTGAACCGGTCAGTCTTCGATTTGGTCCAACCGGGTCGGACCGTCAGTCCAAACCAGTTGGACTGGTGATGATGTCAGCATGACGTCATCATTCCTATCGATTCGGAAAAAATCAGACCGGACTTAATATACTGGTCAGATCGATCGAACCGTTTTTTGAACCCATAAAACCGGATACATATATGTAAGTACGTATTTATATATCAACGAAATAATCGTTTAAAATATCCAATCTTTCAATAGAATAACATGATTGTCTATTTCGAGTAAAACTCTACAAAAATTAGTCACAGTTTCTAGAATTATATATGGATATAATATTGTAATCATTTTATTTATAGTTGCTTCTAGAAAATTACTCTAAGAAAGTGTTAGCACAATGTATATTCCAAAAAAGAGAGGGACATAACTTATATCGCAGAAATTAAGAAGGGCACAAGTGATAAAAATCCCATTATATCATTATTTAACTTTTATTTTTTTGAAAATTTATCAAATCATCAAAACTGGGTCAATTCTGTTTAACCCGAACCGACCATCCGGGTCAACCCGGTCCGACCATCGGTCGGACCCGATTTTTTCTTTTTTATTTTTTTGAAATTAATTACACAAAACCACCCGAACCGACCGGATCGGAGCCGGTTCCCGGTCCAACCGGTCCGACCGGCCGGTCCGGTCCGGTTTTTTAAACCATGGTCTACACCCCCACCGCCACCTTTAACAATCCTTGAAATAAAATAGGTCGGAGAGAAAAGGCCCTAATCCAATCACATAAGGATCCCGTAGTTTGACTTCATCAATGAGGCCTTTTGCTTATGAATAGTTGGCTTTGCACATCCGCATGCCCTTGTATCATAAACACATCAAGCAGCTGCAACTTTTGCCTTCTGCCTTGTTGTCATTATGTGTGTTAGGAAACTATATTATTGTTTCAACAACCTCTTTGTTTAGAGTGTGATAATGCACTGAACAATTGTATTATATTTAGCATTGTTGGAGTAAGAATCATTATTATAAGATCAAGCTAAGATAATAAAAGAGCATGTAAGACTCAAATTAAGGCTTGGAAAAGTAAAAGTCGTATGAAATCAATTAACTCAGATTGAGTTGACAGACTACAATGATAAGAATAATCGAGATAGACATTATCAAGATCTATTTTATTATGAATACTAGCATGCTAACCCGTGCTTCACAACAGGAGAGTAAATCATGACAAAAAATCCATACAATCTTTAATTTGAGGTTTATTTAGATCTAAAAGATGAAATGTAAAATTCCATATAATCGTTAGAAGGACAAGAAAATATAGAAGTTGTCCAACTACCATTAATATGATGGAGTAGATAATGCATTAACTATTAACATTTTGAAAATATATCTATACCAACACTGCCTTTGCTTCAGGTGTAAATCAATCACCCCCACTTGAATGCGTAGCAGTCCACCATTTTTCCAATGATGGGGGTGATTATCAGTAACACTCTATTATTGTCCATATTTTAATCATCGATAAAAGTTGAAATTAAAAAAGTATAAATACTTGTACATACCATTTCAATCCTCAGAGTTCCAAAACTTTTTGATCTACTAGTTGATCTAATTGATTGCTTCCCCGTGTTTGCTCTCCATGCTTCATAATATTTTTGAAAATTCTCTTGAATAAAGAGATAGAAATAACGTCTCCACCTCTCATGAGTGCACCATGATGGAGGAAATATCTTCTCAAGGTTACACAACATAAGAACTACACTCTCCTCAAGGTTTTCCATATCTTTAACCAACAACTTGGCCAAGCATGTACATTTGAAAAAGTTACTCAAGTTAACGTGAACTCCTTTCGGTAATAATCCTCTAAAAGCAAGAGGTAATAATTGCTCCATAAATTCATGACAATCATGACTTTTTATTCCCTTAAAAATATTTTTCTTCAGATCAACAAGTTTAGATATGATAGACGAAAAACCATCTGGCATTCATAATTTACTATCCCATTGACAAACATCTTTCACTTGATCTCTACTTAAGTAGTATTTTGCCTTCGACATATAAAAATATGCCCATCTTCTGATTCTATTAGGGCTAACTCGAGATGAGCATACATTTTCACAAGATCTCTGTGAGTGTTTTCTGTATCCATTGTCTTACCAGTGACATTCATTACCGTGTGGAATACATTTTCGAATGCATAGCATCTAAATTGTGTTGGATGAATAAATTTGGCCAATATGATAGTTTCCAAAAGGATACTAACTTCTGTCCAATTATGAGTATCCCCAAAACCTGGAAGAGGTAGAAAACAATCATTTGAACTTTTTAACTCCATTAGCCTTCTAAATATCTCAACTCCCGATAGCCTGATAGGTAGATCTGAATCTTCAATTGTATTTCTTTTGAGAGCCATTTTCTGTTTCCTATAAAGATGATCTTTCGATAAGAATTGTTAATGTTAGTCAAAGAAGCGTGATTTTAGACCATGCTCAAGTTGAAATGCTTTTATATTTTCCATACAACATGGACAACTTCTTTTGCCATGTATACTCCATCTCAATAGCATTCCATATGCTGGAAAGTCACTAATTGTCCACAATAAATCAACTCTCATATGAAATTTACTGCGAGTAACATCACCATATGCTCCTGACTTTTCTCCCATAGTTCCTTCAATTAATCAACTAATGATTTGATATAAACATCCAGATATTTTACAGGATGGCTCGGATCGAGCACAAGTAAAGTTAGAAACATATATTGCTTCTTATTGCACAACCATGGTGGCAAGTTGTATGGAGTGATGATAACCAGGCAACACGAGTAATCTTTCCCCTGATCATGTGGATTACATCTATCAGTGGACAACCTAATCACCACATTCCACTTATCCATAGCAAAAATGGAAGATGACTCCATAAAACCTTCCAACAAGCCGAGTCAGAAGGATGTTCCATAAAGTCACCATAAATATGATCTGCATGCCAAGTCATGTCTTTAGCTGTTTCTTCTCAATAACAGAGTCGTCGTAAACGTGGTGATATAGGAAAGTAATGGAGCACATTCTGTGGAACATTTGTTCTCATATTTGATTTATACCTAAGTTAACCACATTCATGATATTTAGTCGTATTTGTATATTTTCCCCATAATAGATGATGTGATGGTTGGGGCCTGTATCAATTAACTTTTCTGATAATCCAAGTGTACTCATCTCAATTTTTACTTTATAATAGGTACCACGTAAAATATTATCTTCCAGAAGCATTCTCTTTATAATATTAATCATGGCATTGAAACTAGCATCGATCATATTGTACTCAGCTTTTACTGTTAGTAACTCCGTAACAACATATAGGAGAGAAATTGATTTACAACCATACCATAATGTCTCCTCAGTCTTTTGTAACAATTCAATAAAATCTTTGAATTCTCTTTTGAATTCATCATCACAACCCTTTAAAAAAGGGTTAAAGTCTAGACCTGCTGCGTCCATAACCATCTCAACAAAAGGATTATCCGACATATGTGACCTCTCTCGGTAAGTGGCTCGGACCTCTCCATGTGCATACCAACATGTGTAGTCTGTGACAAAACCATTCTTGCACAAGTGTTCTGCAACGACGCCTCTAAATTATTTCTTCGTCAATCCACATTTCATGCACTGGCAGATAATCTTCCCATCCATGTCAAGTAGTCTGTCTCCTTGGCCATAGGAAAAATTGAGAAAGCCTTCTACATCAATTAGAAATGGCATGAAAATGGATCCATTCACTACACGATTATACATCCAATCCCTTGTCGAACTCATTGCTCTACCTACAACGAGATCATTAGAAATAAAAAAGTCCAAACAAGAATAGCATTTTCATGCTACGCGGTTATTTCCAACACACACAGATATCACTAGAAATATTTCTAATCATTACTCATTTTCTGAACATATTTTCATCAATCTTTATAAGTCTGCAATGTGAATACCTTCTATGCAGTAACCAGTCATCTCTCTTTTTAAACAAATTAATCCGAAATTAATTTTGAACAAACCATTCCTACCTAATTTGATTTGCCAAGTAAGATGTCAACTAGAATTAATTAGAAGCTAATCACATCCCTCTCTTTGAATATTATGTAAAAAGTTGTTGATATATGATCCTCTTAATTATTCTCTAACTTTGTAATTAATATGTATATAACAAACATGACGAACATATACCTATGATGCATCAGACTGTTTAGACCTGATGGTCTAATCTTTGTTATGGGAATTTAGATCAAACTTCCAATCTCAAGTTGAATGAATGGATCCAATCTCAGATTGAATGAAGGGATTAAACTGATTGATTAGGTTGCTTATCAATAAAAAAGTAACACCATATCACCACTTATGTATGACTTTGACCACAGTTTTTAAAGGATTAAACAATGTATGGACTAAAGATTAAAGAGGTGTTCATCCATTTGCTTCATTTTAGATTTATGCAGATGGATAATTTTCATGGAGGTGTTACCGTGAGTAGAAAATGAGAATCCTTAATGCCATCAAATTTAGAGAACTATAGACAATAAGAAGGAATTTTGGGATTTCACTCATGTTTAGACCACTCATTTTTCATACTATGATGACAAATTAGCCGATACTAATTAGGTTTGAATTGGAGAAAATAATTTAGTAGTGGGTTATGGATTTTTTACCTTTGATTTTAGAATTGATGATATTTAGGAGCACAATTCGTGTAAGCTCATTATTTAGAAGAATGCATATCTAACTTGGACAGTTGTTCTACTTGCATTGAGGTATACATTTCAAATTTAATGTTAATGAAATGTAGTGATTTTCTATGATGATTATGACCCATCAATCTAATTTCTATAAGGATGAATTGGCATAACCTCAACTTCCATGGAGGAGGCTATTGTGCTTGATAACATCCAGTCTTGAGATCCTCTCAAGAGCAAAAGTTCAACATGTAGCGGATTAGCAGAGTGCTTGACAAACTAAACCACAAACCTAGTGCACATTGTGTTTATAAAGTGTTAGATGTAAATGTGATATAGTGAAATCAGAATATCAAAATAACCTTCACAATCAATTGGTAACACATAATGCAACAAAAGTAGCTACTAAATGATAAAGACAGAAGAGATTGTGGCCTTACTTTCTTATAGCTTGTTTGTTGTAGCCCGTGTTCAAATAGACGAGAAGACGGTAGGGAAGCGGCTCCAATGCTAGCAATGGCACTATGAGGAGGATGATCGGTGGAGGCCCAAGAGGAGGCGAGCAGCAATGGGGAGGCGATGGCTTGGATAGGAGGAGGAGGTGGTGGAGAGGGAAAGGCGGTGACAGCTTGGAGATCAGTAGGAGGTGGTGGAGAGGGAGAGGTGGCGCTAGCTTGGAGACGAGGAGGAGGTGGTGGAGAGGGGGAGGCGGCGGTGGCAAGGAGACGAGGATGAGGTGGTGGATAGGGGGAGGCGGCGATGGCGACAAGTTTGAAACAAGGAGAAGGTGGTGGAGACGGGGCGGTGGTGGCTTGCAAACGAGGAGGAGGTAGTGGAGTGGGGGAGGCGGTCGACGGTAGCAGCTTGCAAACGAGGAGGAGGTGGTGGAGAGGGGGAGCATGCGGCGTCGGCTTGCAAATGAGGAGGGAGAGGAGGTGCTAGAGAGGAGGAGGGACGAACGGGAGGGGTGTGAGAGGGGACGGGGGAAGAAAAATTAGGTTTTAGATTTTTGGGACCCACATAAAATTTCCCTAAATTTTACCACCACATTCGACCATATTGTGGTCGCAATGCCATCGCCAATAATATCGACCACAATTTGGTGGTCATGTAGTCAAAAAATAGCCACTATATGAGTCACTACAGGCGGGTGGGTCTAAGGGGACGGTCAAAGACCGTCCGCTTTGTAGGTATAACCGTCCCCTTTGATTAAAGGGGACGGTTTACAAACCGTCCCTTCAGACACCGTCTCATTTGATTAAATGGGACGCTTCTGACAACCGTCTCATTTATTAAACCATTGGGGACGGTTGTAACCGTCCCTTACACGATTACTATTAGGGACGGTTGTAACCGTCCCTACTACCTATTGTATTAGGGACGGTTAACAACCGTCCCTAATGATCAACAACATTTTGAGACGGCCCCAGAAAACCTTTGGGGACGGTTAAAACCGTCGCCTACGTTAGGATTTAGGGACGGTTGTGAGCGTCCCATCTACTTTGCAGGCCTTTTGCGACGCCAACAGAAGCCTGGAAGAGTCTATAGCGACGCCAACAGAAGAGTATTAGGGATGGTTGTAACCGTCCCCTCTTCTAGTAGCGTCTATAGCGACGCCAACAGAAGCGTGTAAGGGACGGTTAAAACCGTCCCATCTGCGCTTTGTTGGCGATGCCAACATTAGCGTGTAGGGGACGGTTATAACCGTCCCCAATAGTCTCCCGAACCATTTAAGAAATTCTAACTTGCTATTGGTTGTTGACTGAAACTCTTCAAAGAAAGAATCAACGTCGTCTACTTGCATCAAAATATAATAATGGATAAGGTCTCTTTCATCGTCTGAAATACTACGACGAGTACTCTTTAAGATAGCTCGTCCATTTTGTTGAAAAATCCAAAGTTTGTTTGGATCTTCTGTCCACAATTCACCATTGTTATTTCGTTCAAACCGGTCGAATCTAATACTCTTGCCGTCATCCATATACATGTCACAAAATGTGATACATTCTTCACATAAATATCCCTCGGCAATGCAACCTTCAGGTGCGGCTTTGTTAAACACCATATTCTTTAATTTCCGTAAGTATCTTTCAATTGGATACATCCAACGATACTGTACAGGATCACATATTCGAGCTTCGCTGGCAAGATGAATAATAAGATGTATCATTATATCGAAAAATGTAGGTGGAAAGAGCTGCTCCAGCTTACATAAAGTGATAACAATATCTGTCTCTAGTCTGAGCAATATTTCAGGATCTAAAATCTTCGAACACAAGATTTTAAAAAACTGACTGAGTTCAAATAATGGCTGCAAGACATCAGGATGTACAACTCTTCTAATAGCCAATGGAAAATGAGCTTGCATCAATACATGACAATCGTGACTTTTTAATGACGATATCCTTCTTTCAGCTAGATTTACACATCTGCCTATTTGAGATGAGAATCCATCTGATACTCTAATTGATTTAATAAAATTGAGTATCTTATCTTTGTCAACATTGGATAAAGTATACACTGTTTCTGGAATTATAATTCTAGAATTCTCTGACTCTATCGGATGTAGTTCGGGTCGGATACCCAACTGTATTAGATCACGTCTGGCTCGCAAACTGTCTTTCGCAGTACTAGAAATATTTAAAATCCCCAGAATATTTTCCATAACATTCTTCTCTATATGCATCACGTCCAAGTTATGACGGACCTGTAAAGTATGCCAATAGGGTAGCTCCTGAAAGAATATACTCTGTTTTCGCCATCCACCGGATGCCTTCCTCTTAAACAATCGACATAGAGAGTGGTTGCCCAAATTTTGTTGTTCTATCCACAATGCACTTCCTGATCGGTGAATCAGACTTAATCGGCGTCCAAACGAATGTCCATCAAACTTGTAATTGTTTTCACTTCTTAACCATCTATGACTTACGGGTAAGAAACGACGATGTCCCAAATAACAATGCTTCATACTCGCACTTAGCCATGTCGAATGTGTTTTATCCATACAAATCGGACATGCGAGTTTACCCTTCGTACTTCATCCCGATAAATTGGCATACGCGTGAAAGTCATTAATTATCCACAATAAAGAAGCATGTATTGTAAAGAACTCTTTCTTTGCCACGTCATACGTACGCACTCCAGAATTCAACAGAATCTTTAATTCATCAATCAACGGTTGCATATATGTATCTATCGCATTATCTGGACCCTTTGGACCAGTTATCAATAACGTTATCATCATAAAAGAAGATGCCATTGACATCCATGGTGGCAAATTATATATAACAATTATCACTGGCCAAATAGAGTAACTCGTACTCATATTTCTGAATGGATTAAAACCGTCGGAAGCAAGACCTAAACGTACGTTTCTTACTTCTTCAGAAAACGATGGATACATTTCATCGAATTTCCTCCACTCTTCTGAATCAAACGGATGTCGCATAACACCAGTTGTATCTTTCTTTTTGATATTACTGTGCCATATCATCATTTTAGCTGTTCTTTCATATGAATATAATCGTTGTAATCTGGGAATCAATAGAAAGAATCGTAAAATCTGCTCCGATTTTTTCCTTTTCGAATCATGGCCCAAATTTTTATATCTGCTACTTTTGCAGTCAGGACATGTATCTAGATTTGAGTAATCCGTCCAATATAAAATGCAGTCATTCGGACATGTGTCAATTTTCTCGTAGTTTAATCCAAATGCTCGAAATCTGGATTTAGCGTCCTTCCAATCCTTTGAAAAATTTTCTGGATTATTTAATAACGTCCTAATCAACTGTAAGACATTTGTCATCGTAACCACTGTACACCGATTCTTCACTTTTATCTTAAACATTTCCAGAAGAAAACGCAACCGAGACATTTTGACTCCGTCACATAATGGATTTTCTGCATCTTCTATTTTTCAAGTAAGGAATCGGGAGGTGAATCCATCAGTTCATCAGTGTCATGTCCTCGAATGTTATCTATCAACTCAAACATAGCATCACGGTCATGTCTTTCAGAGACATCTCTTTCATTATCAACTTGGTCATTATTATCTTCATCCAAAATAATTCCTTCACCATGATACGTCCAATTTGTATGATGGAGCCAAAAACCATTTAAAATCAAATGTTTGTAAACCATGGCTCGATTTTGTGTCAAAGTGTTCTTGCATCTTATGCACGGACAATGTATCCTATCTCCTTCACCTCATACAATATGATAGAGCGACTCAAATCGAAATGCCTAGTCTAAGAATCCCATAACCCCTTGGTTATATGTCCGATAATCATCAAATCTTTTATTCATCCAACTTTTATCCATTGACCATAGGTAACATCCAAAATTAATAACTATGTTTCACTACTATGTTTCTAATCTAACTATGTTTTAGAACAAGACTTACAAGCATTTACCTAAATTAATAATCATTTATCACTAAAAGTATTTAATCATAATCAAGATTAATCTACTATCTTAAATATTTTTTAATAAGCATTATCACTAATAAGCATTTTTAACAATTAAGTATTTATCCACTATTTTTTAATCTACTATCTTAAGTATTTGACTAAATTAATAAGTATATTAAAAAAATATGCAATCATAAGCATGATGAATATATAAAAAAATAATAACAAAACTTACAACCAAGTAATGCGGCGGGCAAGGCGGCGGACGGGCGGCGGGCGGACGGGCACGAGTTGATGCCGAGGAGGAGGGCGGCGACGAGAGGGAGGAGGAGGAGGGCGGCGGCGAGAGGGAGGTGGAGGAGGAGGAGGGCGGCGGCGGGAGGGAGGAGGAGGAGGAGGGCGGCGGTGACGAGAGGGAGGAGGAGGAGGAGGAGGGTGGCGGTGAGAGGGAGGAGGAGGTGACGACGAGGAGTACGAAGAGGAGGAACGAGTCGAGTGAGAATGAGGAAGACTCACCTCCGCCGGAGGGGTATATGACCATCGGGGACGGTCAAACAACCGTCCTCTATATGAATGATCGGGGACGGTTATGAGTGAACCGTCCCCTTTTAGTAGGGAAGAGGGGACGCTTTTGCAACCGTCCCCTATATCCAACTATCGGGGACGGTTACAACCGTCCCCTATAGTTTCGTATAGGCGACGGGCACAGTGGAGTAATGGGGACAGTTATAACCGTCCCCTAAAGTTCCCGGGTTGATAAAAAACAAATTGGGGCTAGCCTATTTAGGGACGGGTAAAGAACCGTCCTTAAAGGTCACTTAATGGCGACGGTCGATATTAACCGTCGCTATTACATTAGAAAGGGGACGGTTCGCTACTGACCGTCCCCGATACTGCTATTGGGGACGGTTACTCCTTGACCGTCCCCAATAAGCGTCCCCAAAGGACGTCCAGTTTGTAGTGAGTTGCGGCTACATTAGCACCAAGTGAAGTAGTAATATTATAGTCACAAAAAACAACATTTTCTTGTAGTGAATTTATAAAATTTGAATATCAGTTGTAAACTTTTGAGTACTTTGCATTGTGACCCCTACCTTTTATTTTATTTACAAATCTACCATTGCTTGTTCAATTATTTTTTGTGTTTGTTTCTATTTTCTATCATCGGTGCTCCAAAAATCATGAAAAATAGGATTTTGTGCCTATTTGCATGATCTTTCATGTTATAAAATTAGATTCACATTTTAGGCATATTACCTATCTACTAAAAATCAAAATAGCATGTTTTATTTTTTGTTTGCCTTAAAAAATCCAAAAAAACATATAAAAATGTCTTTAAAAATTCTAAAAAGAAATTATTGTTTGTTTATTATTGTAATTTGTACCTATCAAAAATGCCTAAAAATAGAAAAAGAAAATAACTAAAAATTTAAAAACTCTAAAATCCTTATTAAAATTATAAAAAATATTTTAAAAAATAATAAATATCTATTTCTATCTTTGAATTTTCTTCATATTACATATTATCTATAAAAATAGTTTTGAAAAATTTTAACTTTATTTAGTATATTTATGACTTTAAAAATATCAAAAAATTAGCAAAAATGTCTGAAAAGTCAAAAATAGGAAAATATAAAAAACACAAAAATATTTTATTCACAAATTTTGATTATTTGTAGTTGTATTTATAAGTATGATATCATATATTGTATATTATATGTAGTTATATATATACTTATATTATATATTTAAAAATAGAAGGAATAAAAAATAAAAAAAATATAAAAGAAGGGATTTTTATATCCATAATCCCTGACTAATTTCGTAATAACATTCATAGCCCTACATAATCGTGAATTATGCTCAAGACCCTGAGTAAGCGTGCCGTCTTACACCCATAACCTTCCGTTACTTTACTTCATTAACTCAGCCAGATGATTGAGTTTATCTCACCAATCAACGATCTAACAGCTGTAATTAACCTAAATAAAAAATCATTCAACTTTCTCTTGAGCCAGCATCAGGGAGAAGCCTTGTTGGGGCTTGAGGATGTGGGGGGCAACGACGGACCTGCAGGCACAGGGCCGGCTTGGGGTAGCTTGCAGAGGGGGAGGGGGCTTGAGAGGCACGATCCAGGGGGGGACCTTGCAGGGGAGTTTGCGGGCAAGGGGGGAGGGTGTCGCTAGGGGGGTGCTTGCAGACGGTCAACGTCGGTTGCTTGACAAAGGTGCGACGCGATCCGTGGTTGGGTTAGGGGGGGGGGCTTTGACGACGGCGATCCTGGGGGGGGGGGGGGTAGCTTGTAGATAGTCGATGACGGTTGGGGGGGGGGGGGTTGACGGCGGCAAAGGTGCGATGCGATCCGCGGATGGGGGGGGGGCTTTGGCAGCGGTCGCGGGGGTTGGGGGGGGGGCTTTGACGGGTACGATCGGGTGGGGGTGTTGATTGCAGAGGTGCAGAGGTCGGGCTTTGACGGGGGTGGGGTGGGGGCTTTGATGGGGGCAGTGTTGATTGCAGAGGTGCGAAGGTCGGGCTTTGACGGGGGCGGTCGGGTGGGGGTTGGTTTCTGGAGTGGTCGACGGGGGTCGACGAAGGGGCGGGGGTGTTGATTGTAGAGGTACGGTCCGACGAGAGGGGTTCAAAAACTTGCAGAGGCCAACGGCGACCCGCGGGGATGTTGGTGGGGGGGGGGATGTTGCAGAGGTGTGGGGGTGGGGGGGCTTATAAGGTTGACGACGACCACGGGAGGGGGGCTGGGGTGGGGAACTTGTAGAGGTCGGCAACAATCGCGGGAGGGGGGTTTGCAGAGGTGCGGGGTACGGAGGTGCGTCCCGGAGGTCGACGGCCGCCGCTCCTCCAATGGAGAGAGAACACGATGCATGATTTGCAAATAAGAATGAAGACTAGGGGCAACTTTGTCTTTTTCTAATGGAAACCGTCAAATATAACCGACATCTCAAACGTAACATAAAACAGGGTTATGTCATGTAAGAGTTAAGCATTACTCATGGTTTCTCATGTAATTCGCGATTATGCAAGATTATGAATGTTATTACGAAATTACTCAGGGTTATATGTACAAAAATCCCTAAAAAGAAATAAAAATTTTAATTAGCTATATAAAAAAATTATTTTATGAAAACTTACACATACATGGATTGATATTGTGACATACATACATATTATTTACTTATAATACATTGCTAACATGTATTGCTTCCTGTGTTCGACCCCTACTCTACTTATCACTACACAATTGTTTGTAAGGAATAATAAATTTTGATTCACAAATTGCTGATTTGATTGCTTGATCTATATTATGTAGGTTAATTGTTGAGCTGCAAATTGGGCTTTCAGTTCGATCACACAATGATAGCTAATTGTGTGTGATCATCGAGACCAGTCTCGAGCTTCTTTATGGTTGTTTATAATGGTGCCATTGTAGGGGAGCAACGTTGTATAGCATTTTGTGTTGTATATTTTACTTAGTATTTCTCTTTTTATTTCGTTCTTTTATTTGATAATTGTCTATTTGTTCTAACACATTTGTCTTTGTTTAACTTTCTTGCTAGGGATCGTGTGGCGACGACCGTCTCCTAGGAGGTGGATGCACCCGAGCCGCGAGAAGACGTACCCATTCTCTTATTGGGCTAGTTGGGGAGATCTAGAGGAAGATTAAGGAAGAAAAATGTTGAACATCTCACATTTAATTTTTTGTTTTATTTTGCAAAGAGAGTGTCATTTATTTCATTTTTTATAATTATTTGTAATAATTTTGGACTTGGACACTTCACCACCAACGAGGACCATTGCTATGGTATCTATTCACATGGGGGCCTCGTCATAGTTTTTTGTATTTTCTCGCCTTGTTTTATTTTTATTTCTTGTGTTTTAAGCTTTCTGCCCTTGTTTTCATTTGTTTTGTGAAGCCCCTAGATTTAGGCTTGCTTGCATCAGTATCTAGGTCCAAACACCTAATAGAAACATGTACCTACAGTTATATACATTTGGACTTAGTCGGATAATCAATTGCAAATTTCTTGAATTTGGAACCGCGTGTCGTGAGCGACTCCATATAGCGCTTCCAGGATCTGTTGCGGCAGGCACCGAGGAGTCGCCAAGACCGGACACTTAGGATACGATTTTGAATAGTTTGCATTTTGTTCTTCTCGATAATAGCAAGTATTGTTTAGGATTGTTTTATCATTTTCATATCGTCATATAGTGTAAATATTTCAATTTCGCCTTTCATCTCGCATGGAGAGCGCTGGAAAGTACTGCGAGTCTTCTTACTTTGCATGCATCATTTGATACGAGAGTGAGATTTTCACTTTCGTGTCCGCTTTCATTGCTTTTCCATTCTCTTCCCTCATGTTTTATATCACATTTAGGATCAACAGAAAATACGAAAAAAATTGTTAGGCATGTTGCTTTGAAAAATATCCAAAAAAGTGAAACCCTAAAATAGCTAAAACTAGAGGACTGCTAAATAAACTTTGACTTTAATTAAAATCAATAATAGACATCTTTGTTTTGGGTTCATAAATCCTTAGATATTATAACCTAATTAATTCTATTATGTCTTGTGTCCTTGAGCTCGATCATGTACTTACCCAGGTATAAATTTAAGCCAAGAACTATTTGCAGAGATATTTTCTCGATTCTGTTAATTGTTGATTAGCACGTGCTACAACTAGGGCATGTTATTTAAGCCGATTGACGAGTCATCACTTCTCAACCTCTAGCATCTCTTCCCACATCCTTTGGCCTCACCTTTGTCGCCTCCGCACCCACCTCTGCCTTGTTTTGGGTTCATAAATCCTTAGATATTATAATCTAATTAATTCTATTATGGCTTGTGTCCTTGAGTTCGATCATGTACTTACTCATGTATAAATTTAAGCCAAGAACTATTTGCAGAGATATTTTCTCGATTCTATCAATTGTTGATTGGCACGTGCTACAACTAGAGCATGTTATTTAAGCCGATTAACGAGTCATCACTTCCCAACCTCTAGCATCTCTTCCCACATCCTCCGGCCTCACCTATGTCGCGTCCGCACCCACCTCTGCCACCCCTCCCTGACCATTACCATTGCCCCCACCTTCTGCACCCCCTCCCTCGACCTCCACCCTCCACCACCATCTCCCCCAATCCCCCGTCGCCACCTCCTCAACCCTCGTCTATATGTTTTGGGGGAAGTCTCTTATCTTCCCCAATTCATTCACCTCTAGGCGGTCTCTTATCAAACAACGAAATCCTGTGGAAATCAGATGACTAGAGTTATATAGAACTTGGTCAGGTGATTAGCTCATCGATGGAGTAAACATCAAAATATGAATAAGAGTGATATGCTCTAAAAAAATCTGTCAATGATGCATAGTGGCGGAGGAGAGGCGGCGAAAGGTCGGATGGGAATGACGGAAGAGGGGGCCAGAGGAGGTGGAGTTCGGGGTGGAGTGGCAGGGGGAGGAGGAGCATGGGGGTGTTTGGATAATTATGCACCTCTTAACCGTAACATGGTTTGCAAAAATCATAGTTTAGATCAACTCATTGACGGTCAAACTAATAGAAGCACACACATGTTATATTGAAGAAATTGGTGGCTTAATTGATTTCCAAAAACGGAAGACATAATTGATATTGCAATATCTAAGAGGTGCACGATTGATAAAAATCCTTATTTTTGCATGCTAACAATTTATGTCTGCCAAAATCTAACAACTGATTTTCCCTATTTTCATTATCCTGATTCGCCAATTTTACACAATACATTTAAATTATGATTGTTCTTATTCCCGTGGACATGCTTTAGTTTAGAAATGTGCAGAAAATGAAAATTCTCCTCTTATTCTCAAATAGGTGCTAGTTCTATTATAAATTTTGAAACATAACTTAGTCTGTAGGGCAATGGCGTATCACACAAGGCTTTGCTTCCTCAACAAAATCTTCCTAAGATTTGCTTTAATTGTGCCTCAAGTTTAATAATAGAACTTTTAAAACAATGTCAACCCAAAGAAGCGCAAAAGATGCCATTACCTTTTCTTACGCATCGTATGCTGTCTGTGTTTGCCTAAGCAGCAATTAATTTATTGAAATTGAAGGTTCTACCCCTACATATATTAAGAAAATTACAGTAGCACTTCCAAGTGGAAGAAGGTGACTCTTTTTAAACGGAGAAGGACGTGAAGTTCCCCATCAATCATGGCCTTATATTAATATAGTTGCCCCCTATTATTATAAATAAAATATCCTCTCGATTATGGATACAAACATGGATATGGATAAATATATACCGATAAATCTAAAGCTATTTACCGAAAGTCATAGAATGGGAATAAAATATGAAGTGATGAAGACGTGATTTCCATCTTCTTCTCCCGACACCAACCAAAAGATGCATCCCTTCAAATATTAATCATGACAAATTAAAATAGAATTAATAACTGCCATGCATGACAGTTTTTATGCATAAATTCTAACACATAGGTATTACCATATCCTTATTCGATTTCAAATACGAATACATAGGCAGATACATACTGAAAGATATGAAAATTATGTTACCATGTCCTTAAAAGTGGATATTGAGCCCATACGAATTATATTAGAAATACTCTATACATTAGCTTAAATATACATGTATTGGATGGAGTACACATTATGTAAATATATTAAATATGCTTATAATAATATCAAAAAATGTTGAAAAAATTTATAAAATTATGTTATGTGGTTAAAAATAAGTCTACAGCTATATTTATATAATATATTAAAGGAAATTATGGAATTATATTACAATCTTCCAAGGATTTCTTGTCAACAAGGCAAGATTGAAGAATGGATATAAATAATAATTTATGCAATAACCTGATCTGTGTGACCAACGAAAACAAACAACATAATATATGCCACATTGGATCCAAGAGTAAAAAATGCATATCCAAACCATAATTCAACTGACGATAAAAAAGCAAGCAAAGGGACCACTTGATAAACTTCAAAGAAATTGTCTATTATCGAGTAGCCTTGACTTGCTCAGAAACAAAAGTCTCACACACACAGATATAATTGACAATTGAACAACTCAGAATGTTCCTTGTGTACTTCTAAAAAATAAGACAAAGAAAGAAACTAACGAGAGAAAATGTTATATCTTTCGGCAGCCACTCAAACGCTTCTCCTCCGAAGAACCTATGACAGGGAAAACCACATGAACGATCAAATACTCATAAACAAAATAACTTAGTATACAAATATGAGCTAAAAATTGTAATAACGATAACTATCCATTGACTTATACAAATACCGAGGACACATGATTGGGGAGTGGTGTTCCCGTAAATTTATTTTGTTTCACATAGTCTTAACAATGGAAACTTAATCTTGAAGAACACATATCCTTGAACCTACACTTATAAGTAAGTATGCCTCTTATTATCAACCGCTAGCGCTAATGACCTTCCAATTCATTCATGATTTTACATTAAATACATTGTGATGATATGAGCTGAGTCAATATGTGGACTTGCCACAAGGTTCATTTGAACCCAACACATTCGGATGGCTTTGCCCTTTAGACCATACGTGTTTGATTGGACTTGACAAGTGGACTTTATAGGTGGCTCCCGCAATTAGAATAACGCTTAGCTCTGCTTGCCTTTGTAGCACTATTTTATTATTCACATGCTGAATAACTTACTTATTTACGTAGTAATATAATTCTCTTTAATATTAATCCTTAACCTACCCACCTAGATATGTGTTATATAATCATACTAAGAATAAGGATAAAAGGTGCATATCAAGACTACGTAACCATAAAGTTATCTGATTACACACCTATATAAAGTGACTTTGGATACTTATTAGTTTAAGAGTTCTCTTTCCATAATTTCACTGAGCGATAAAAGGGAATTGCATTATCCTTAGTGATTTTATTTACTATAACTAGATAATTAGTTATTTATGGCATCGGTGCAGTACTATTGATGGCTAATATCTAAAAGTCGATGGAATGGTCATGTATGCACGATGGAATGGTCATGTATGCATGATATCACATTGTGATTTGATTATAAAGCCCTTCTCATGGATTTCATATGATAACAATTCAACTGATATATATTTGGATTATAGTATATGCGTCACCTTACCAACCAATCTATGACTCCATATAATAATTGAATTAGCATTTACTTCCGTAAGTTGAGAAATATAAGTTTACGTATTTTAGAAAAACAAATGTCAAAAGAATATAGTTAAGGGTGAACATGCATATCTGTATACTCGTTTCCGTGGCAGCAACATTAATTTGAGAACTATCTAGACTCATCCATCATACGAGAATTTAAATGGGAAGTAGCACTTTCATCAAGGGATATGACTATCCTTTAAGGCTGATGATTAAGGATGGGCCTTCCGGAATAATCATCATCATGTGCAGGGGTATGAAACGAAAATACTTTTATAGACAAGAACGAAATGTTCCCAAAAAAATATATGGTATATGAAATTAAATTTCTATGTGCGATATGGACATGTAAGAAATTTATATTTGAACGCTTTGCAAATAACTTTGATCATTGACATTTTAGAGGAGATTAATATATGCATACAGAGACAATTGACATTCTCCATCCAAGAGGAAAAATCAGTACAAATAGAGGAATGATACATGCAGATCCACAGAGGGAAATGAAAATCGAGAACAATGCATGATAGAATATATATTGTATCCGCAATGAATAACTAATCCAAGGGTTGAGTCAACACGTGATTCTTCTTCTCTGATCACAACCATCCTGTAGATGACGACTCATGGTAAATCCCTGATTTATCATCTTAGTATGTATTTATTATTCCTCTAACTTAAATAAATCCAATTAATTAGTCCTCAAATAACTTTAATTAAAAATTGAACCTTGTAAATAATTAACTACAATTCTTGTTTTTAAATAACATATTTATATGTTGTATATATTCATATATATATATATCCTATTATTTTATGAGTTTTTCTAATTACTAAAATCCCATAAAAATAACATAATATTGTGAATAATGATATGTATTATATTTATTAAATCAAGATAATAAAAAATAAAATAATAATAACAAAAGAATTAAAATAAATATTTTTATATTTACAAAAATACTTGCAAAAAATTATCTATGTACATGTGACTTATTTTGAATTTGGTACCTTAGTAAAAGCTGTAGAAAATAAAAATATACAATTTTCAATAAAGACACTTTACATAATTTGATATTTTATTTTGTTTTTACAATGTTTATATTATTTTGTTTATTTCTGATTTGACCATGTGGCCCAATCTCATCATTCCATGTAGCCAGCTCTTCAGCCACATTCGCACGCCACCTGAGCCGTCTGAAATTCTTGATCAGAGTCTACATTTCCATCTGAGACACTTCTTTTGTGGGCCATTTGGTCACTAATCCAATCTATCACACCATTCGAGTGCACACAAATAAAGGTCGTCTGATCTTCATCAGACGACATCTGCTCTTTGTCTACCTCGCGCCTCTTCGCCCCATTCCTTCATCAACTGTAGAACCACTTAACTTTTCCCCATTTCAGCAGTTGCTTCGTATGCTGCAACCACTCCTCTCCGACATCCATCTATTCCTTGTTATCTTTGACGCTTCATCTTTGATGATGGAAACTTTCGTG
Source organism: Ottelia alismoides (assembly GCA_037367405.1). Taxonomy (NCBI): domain Eukaryota; kingdom Viridiplantae; phylum Streptophyta; class Magnoliopsida; order Alismatales; family Hydrocharitaceae; genus Ottelia; species Ottelia alismoides. Next base: position 280,080 of record JAZKJV010010061.1, on the reverse strand, counting down.
ATCCGGGTAAAGGTATAAATAAGGGTCGTTGCGATCCGAACTGCGAAGCTAAGTCAAAAAGAAAATTAGAAGACCACCAAATATAAAAATCAATCAAACAAGGTAAATAGCGGTCTCACTATTTTATTTTACCTGGTATAGCTACCAGGGTCGAACTCAAGGAGCACGGATTGGCGAAAAGCCAACGAAGTAGTCGGGGCTCAAAATAAAAAGAATAAAATATTTTTGGCAGATTTTTATATTTTTAATTTTTTTATGATTTTTAAATTTAATGAAAATGGATAAAGAAAATGAAAAAGGCCAAATCAAACAATTATTAAATACAACAAAAAGGATCAGAAAATTAAAATAAAAATATTTTTGGATTTTATAAATTTTCAAGTGTTTTTGGTAATTTTCTCATATTTTTATATTTTTAGTGAATTTTCTAAAAATGAAATAAGGCAAAAAATGCAAATCAATGTGCAGCTAGAATCTAAAGGCTATTTAAAAATAATTAAATAGCATATAAAATTCTAGAGGTAATATGATAACATAAAAATAAAAAGCTAAATAAGAAAATTGGAATTGCATTTTTTTGAATTTTTATTAATGTTTAATAATTATACTAAATTTTGAGAGTTTTTTGATTTTTATGAGTTTTATAAATCCAAAAGCAACAAAAATTGCGTAGAATTAAAAACACAACAAAACAAGCATAAGCTAATTTTTTTCGATTTTTTAGTGGCTTTTTAATATTTTAAGTTGATTTTTCAATTCAAACAGAAGCAAAATAAGAGGTTTTTGAATTTTTAAAAATAGAAAATGCAAACAAAAATGTCCCAAAAATTCGTTGAAATTTTTACAACATGTTAGGAGTCATGTGTCTAAATTTCAAGAGATTTGGAGGAAAATTACTATTTTATTCAACCAATCAGAACCCTACAGCATACATGGACCTAAGTGTAAAGAAAATAAGTTCTAGGGGCCAAAGATTAACAAGCATAAAAAGTATAGGGCCAAAAATGCAAAAATCCCAGATCGCACGAGGTTGGCACGTGAATCAGACACACATGGGCATAAGTGTCATTTTTATTTACAAAACTTTAAAAGGTAACATCAATAAAACTCAGGAAGAAAAGTGCAAATAACCCTAACAACACGTGACAAACCATGTGCAACACACTCAAAGGGACTATTTTGTAAATAAAGGAAACACGAGGTCCTAGGTGTAAATTATCCAAAATAAAAACAACTTCTAAAAATATTTACAGGACTACAAAATAAATGCAACAAACAACGAGGGCCTAAGTGTAAATTACCCTTTTATTATAGGGCGATCCAACGGTCGATCGTCGTCCACTTAAGATCTAACGGCTGGGAGCGATGGATGACGGTTCGGCGATGAACGGCTAGGACTCGATCCTCAGATGGATCATGTGGTCGAGATCCTCAGATAACAGAAGATCAGGATTAGAACTGGAGGCTGGTCTCAATTCAACGATGGAGGAGGATCCTGGATGAGCGGCGAAGAACTCACCGTCGGCGAGCTTCGACCGGCCAATACGTGTGCCTGGGAGATCCTCCGGAGTTTCTCTGATGGGCAAAATGGAGCTCAAGGCCGTCCGCAGCTACTGATGGGCTCCGATGAGGCCGAGAAGTCCAGGATGACCCCGACGACGTGAACGACCTGGAGCACCTGTTCTTCAACAGTTGGACCTCTAGATGAGGTCTGTTTGCATCTAAACCTGCACAGGAAGATCACTGGGTCGAGGGCAAATTGCCTCGACTCGTTAGAGGGTGAAATGGGCGACTGGGAGAGGTGCAGCGGGACTCTCCGGCGAGGCGACGACGGAGGAGAGTCGATACCCTGTTCCGGGATGAATCAAGGGGAATGAAGGGGTGAAGAAGGTGGAACGAGGTCTGACGGAGGTGATGGGATGGTCGGTAGGTGAAATGGATGGTCGGAGAGAGATGAAATGACCGATGAAAGCTTCTGGCCGGAAATTTATAAAAATGAAAATCAGAACAAACTAAATGTTATCTAGGCTACCTGGTGGATGCAATCGTCTGGGTTGGAGGTCGTGGACCTCCGGGGGTCGTCGCCTCGATGGTTCGACGCTTCCATAGGCTCGGGCTCATCGGTGGTAGAGCCTGCGAGAAGCTCGCCGGATCTGAGGTTCCCGACACTCAAAACCTCGCCGGGACTCGCTCTAGCACCTTCTATCACTCAGATGAAGAGGAGGAGGTCATCGGAGATGAGGGGGATGCCCAAAGATAGAAGAAAAGTTGCGGCTCCAATGAGCTTTATACGTTGCAGGGTCCGCGAAAGATGGAGTGAAAATGCGCGGATCGAGGAGCAGACCCCTAGAGATGATATCGGGCGAGGGTCATGGATCAGTCCTTGATATTCAGAGCCTTGGATTTGAGAAGATTGAGGTTGGATCGATTCAGGAGAATTTTAAGAAGTCGGGCAGAAAATCAGATCTGCAGAGGAAGTGGTCCGGGGGGAGCAGTTGACCGAGGGTCAACGTTCCCCCGTGGACCAATCAGATTATTCCGAGTCAAAAGGATTTGTAAATTAAAAATAAAATCGCAAACAATTTTATTTAAAAATATTTACAAAATAAAAAATATTTATTTATTTTCAAGCTATTTTTTAGTGATTTGTATTTATTTTTTTTTGAAAAATAAATTATGTTATATACATAATATAATATTATATATAGGTATAAAATACGTATATTTTTTATATTTTTAATTTTATTATTTTATTTTTGTACAAATACTCTAATTTTATATTTTATTTATTTACAACATAAAATTTAAAGTATAAAATAATATTTATTTTTACTGATTATTTACAAAGGTGAAATAAATAGGTATAGGTACATATATACATGGTATGTGCAATGTAAAAAGAGAAAGAAATGGTTTTATTTTTGGTTTTATTTTATTTTTCTCATTTTTATTTTATTTTTATAAATATTTACAAGATGATAAAAACACATTTTTATTTTTATTTTGTGAAAATAAAATATGTACAAATAAGAAGGAGTATCAACATGATGAATGGCCCTATCTCTCTCTACTTGTTTTATTTTGCGGTCAGGCCAATGCTTGGCCCTCCCTTGGGTTCGGGTCACTCGATATTTATTCTAAATATCTACTTCTTTTTCTTTATTCTTTATTCTTTTATTTTTGTACAAAAACCATGCTAATTATTGAATATTAACACAAGCATGCATTCTGGTAACTTATTGTATTTACAACATCTACATGGTATTTTGCCAAGATTTGTAGCTAAAATAAAAGAATAAAGAGTAATGAATGAGTATTCTTCAATCTTTGGCTCAGGTTCATCCGTATTCTCAATATCAAGTTTTCCATTATTCTGCTTATATGTGTTCTAACATTAGTTCTTTGACTTTTTGTGAATTATTCATGCATTATTTCGATGTTTTAATCATTGCAAAACCTTGACATTTCATCGATTATTCACATGCACCCACCTTCTTCTCATTTCGCTTCTCCTCCTTCGTGAACACCTCGATCCTTTCTCAACCTTACATAGACTGAGAACACATTGTGGTTCAGATCCACTGCCTCAAATGAGCCTCCATTCCACTACTTTTCATCATTAATAGATTTCCCCTAAGCGTAGTGTTGTGCTAATATATGCAGATGAGAGTTTAAACTTCAATGGACGGAAAGTTAGTGGAGCTCCATTCAACTTCATCGCCTCCGATGAACATACTTTTATTTAGATATCGAGAAGGGTCTTCAACATACTTGGACCTTCAACCTCTTCGTGTGAGTATTGCGGACCTTCATTGACCATCAACTCAAACTATCAACCATGGAGGAGCCAGCTACTCCTCATTGAAGCACCTCCCAAGCACCACCGCTAGTGGAGGAGGAGGAAGAGCATTGGATGGCAGAAGCTATTGGATTCATTCCCAACGGCCTTCATCTGATGGTATAGGAGATGTTACGTAGCGTCACCCGAAGCAGTGTTTCAAGCCTCAGCCTTTAAGAGCCCAAGCCTTCTCCAGAAGCACTAGACCACGCCACACGTCTCGAGCCTTCAGGCGCACCAATCCTCTACACAAGCCTCCTTTCATGTGCATCACTCACGTGTGGCGTGGTATTTTGTGCGCTTAACCAGCATATTTCTTTTATTGCATATAAGTCCCTGCATTGGATATTTTGTACTTTCTATTCTAGAAGTTTTATATAAAAACATTTATATCCCTTCAAGGACCCGCGTGTAAATGCTTGTGAAGTTTTTATTAAGTTTTGTTTGCACTTATAACCATGTCTTCAACATTTAATAACCCGTAAACCATAAACCCAACTTGTATGAAATTGATGCCATTTATAGGTCTTTTAATTCTCTATAATATGATATAATTGTGTTGTTGATTTGCTTTGTATAATCATAAACAAAAATTAGAGAGTTTTGTAGCCTATACTCACTAATAATTTGATCCTTTTTTATTGATAATTGATTTATTGATCATTCTACACCCTGATTTCCCTTGATTAATTATAATCTAATTAGGACCTATTTTAAGTCATTATTTACTGATTAGAAATAGTAGAAGGGAGAAGAGCATGTGTGATTGCATTAGTTATTCATTTGAATTCTTACTTAAATGAACTGGAATTGATTTGATTTTCATAATTACGCATTGATTTGGATTATTGGATTGCTCAAATATTTTATATTTTTGACCAAATCAGGAACATACTTTTTCTTTTTACTTAAATAAGGTGTGGTTATTTGATGTGAATTTAAAGATTTTTCTAGGCAAGCGGAAGAGAAAATTGACCGGACACTTAATGTGAAAAATGTGCATGAAAACATGGGTCTACTCATAACATAATTGTCGCCTCACACACAACCCTTCGCAGTAAACGGACAATTGCTGAAGCCATATATAGAGCACGATACATTCATGTCCATTGTCGACTCCATAGAAGTTATATTTCAAAAAAAACCCCCTAGAGGCAAATGGATCAGACATTCGAGAAGAAAAATCATAAAAGAATTTTGTTTTCTTCCTTTCCTTTTCATTTTTTCTTCCAAAAAGATGTTGACCCCTTTCATCATTTCTATACTTAGGATGTACTTTGTCCTAAGTATAGGGGATGAATACCCAAAGTTATTCATTTTTTATCCCTCACATGTCCCCTCAACTCTTGATATTCTATCTATACTTAGGAATATCTTACCCTAAGTATATGGTGGGGGAGGGGGCATGTCGAGCCGATGATTTCGTATATTCCCGCACTTGACCCTCCCTTTCTTGTATACAGTCTACTATACTTAAGATTATTTCATTCTATGTATAGGGGAGACAGTCAACTTCTCATTCGTTCATTCTTTAGTCATTGTAGTATAGACTTTCTGTACTTGGTATGAGCTATGTCTTCCTTTTTCCTGTCTGATCTATGAGGATGTAGCTCAAGCCAAGTATAGGGGGTTCGTATATACATTTTATATACTTTAACCATAACTCGTACTTTCATATTTTTAGTAATATGACTAATTAATAAAACACTAAAAATTCTCTATAAATATAAGTAATAAATTGGTTTAAAAATATGTTGCAAAATGCTTTGAAAAATGGTTGAAAAAGTATTTTAAAAATCTTTTGAAAAATGTTTGGAAAACCTTTGCAAAATGATTTCAAATCTTTGAAAAAAATTATTTTGCGAAGATTTATTTTATTTGTAGAAAAAAATATTTGCAAATAATTAAAAAATGGTTGAAAAATATTTTGAAAAATCTATATATATATACTATTTGGAAATATTTGTAAAATGATTTTCAAGACTTGTAAATATTTGTATTTTTTGTCAAAACTATTTGTGAAATAAGTTTTCAAAATATTTACGAAAATATTTTCAAAATAATATTTGAGAATCTTATGTAATTAAAAACTCAAATAAAACCCTTTCAAAATTGTATAGAAACCACACCTAAATCTTATAACGCTCAACTTGTAGAATCACTTGTAAATTTAGAAACATTCTTCTGTAAATACATGCATACAATTCTTTTGTTCCCTTTTTGTCTTTCAAACATCCTTAAAAATTTGCAAAATTCAAAACCTCAAAAACATTTGCAAAACCTTTTCAAATACCTACATAAAATTTGCAAAACTTTTCAAAATCACATAAAAAGTTCAAAATCAGAAAATTGCATCCCAAAAATATTTTCATTACATTGTACATAGTATTTGCATTTTTTATATTGATGTTGATAATTGAACTAGTCTATGTAAAATCCGAAGATTAGAGCTTGATAGGACCTCAATCCATTGAATCATAGAAACCTTATACTGGAATTGAGATACTTCAAGTCTACTAGGCTTAATAATTTGAGAACATGAGACAAGGTTTAGTGTCATCTTGACCACCTAAGTAGAATTTTTTGGAAAACATGTGTGATTCTTGTCGATAGTGACCTAGCTTGCACACCTGCACTCTACACTTTGCTCACCTCAACTGAAGTAGTAGAAGGCTGGATTTGCCGGCATGAGACACAAGCCAATGGAAACATCGGAAGTCACACTTTTGTGGCCATTGTACTCCAACCCGATCTAGTAGCGACGAGGTCTAAAGATAGAAGTCTATGAGTTCCAATAATGATTCAAAAGAGGGATAGTCTACTGGCTCAAAAGGAAAAAGTCCTTACGTAAATTCTGTTGTATATTGTTAAAAAATGCAACAACAACAATGAAAAATCCATAAAAAATAGACGTACAAAAATTAAAAAAAAAACAATTCCTGTCAGAGCATGTATGTAAATAAAGTCAAAAAGCAAACTTGAGCTTCAAAGTCAATACATGTGAGACTGCAGCCGAATGACTTGGTTACACTGGTCAAGCATCCTAAGATAGTTAGCTACACTGGCTACTGTCCATTCTCTTTTTCACCTCATCTTCTTGAGATAGTTGCACTTGAACTTAGAAGGGAATACCTCGCTTCTCGAGGAAAGAGTTGTTGGATTGGGGAATAAGGGTCACCGTGTTGGAAAAGACCGACTTTTACCGGTTCAGCCGAGAGGAGCTACATATCACTAGCAATGTACAAGATAGACTCATAGTCATAAGGGACTGTGTATGACATCGATAGTTCTGACCTGGCTTTTGAGGAGACTTGGGCAGAGTTTTGTCGGTCTTAGAGGCTGTTGTGTTTTATCCAAGATCTTTCATTTTTTCTTTATTTTCTTTTTCTACACTTATAGACATAATGTTTGAAAGGGACTAACAAAGGCAAGTATGGGCGAGGGGGGGGGGTGATGGATCTCTATTTCATCATCTTAATTCTTTCATGTAGGCCTTTAACCCTAGCTAAATACTTGCAAATATCATCATTTTTCATAAAATAACACATATTATTTATTGTGTAAATATAGTCTAAAGGACAACATTTAAAGACAAAATTAAAGAATAAAGAAAAAAGAAAAAGAAATGGAATACCATAGGTATTGACTGACCTTAAACCTCGAGAGCTAGGCATCATGATGACTGGGTCGACAACGAATAAAGTAGGGGGAGATAAGAGCCAATAAATATAATAAACCCTAATTTTTAATTCATCAATAAGCCCAATTTGATTTTATTTTATTCTTTAATGTTTACACCTCAAATCAATAAACTTTGTAATGAAATTTGAAGATAAAAATATATAAAAAATACAAAATTTATTTCACATAAAATTAATGCATATTGTACTTTCTACACTCAAAATAAAAATCCAAAATCCCAACTTTACAGGCCCATATCTTCTCCATATGAATCAAAATACATTAAAATCACTTTAAATGTATATAATTTTTAATTAGTTATTTAAAAAGGGTGGTTTCATCTAATTTGGAATTACTATGCAAAGTTATGTTTTGAACCCCTATTGTACATTATACCTTAATAAAATATTCATTTTATATATGTTTACATTTTTCATGACTTTATATTTTTATAATTTTGTAAATATTATTTATAACATATGTATATAGATAAACCAAAATAAAATCGTTCAAAATACCTCAAAATAAAAATGTCAACTATGATACATGGAATATACTTATTATACCCATCTAATCAATACTTATAATTAATTAAGTGTACCTTTCAATTCAAAAAAATAAAATAAAAATATATTTGCATGTATGAAAATAAGATATAAATATATAAATTATGTATATAAATAATAAATTTCAATATAAAAGAATAAAACACGTTAAATATAGGTAAATATACCTATAAATGTAAATACAAAACGTAGCACATAATAAACAAACTTGAAAAAATAAATAACAATCTCCATAAAAGACTGTATAAAATAATAACTATTTTTCATGTTTTAATCGAAAATTAAATAAATCATTTATTATTTTATTTTGAATTCTTTTTGAATTTCTTTTCGAATTTGTTCTGTTGTAGCCTACGTGGACCAATAGGGTTATAGCCTCGGTCGACCCGTCGGTCAACTGAGACCTTTTGCGACCCTAGGTCCTGAAGCCTCACGGGCCAGCCAACTTCACCAATTTCCCCACTCCTCCTTGCATATTCTTGGCTAGATTCCTTCAGTATTTTTGTTCCTCGATCATCGGTCAATCATGCATACATCTCTCCTCGATCGATGGAGTGCTGCAGTAAACCCCGGTCAAAGCCCTCATGTATAAAATAAAGTCGTTAACCCGCATTTGAAGTTTGATCCCTCTCTCGCTTTGAAATCCCCAAGTTTCTTGGTCCTCGAGGTAGCTGGTGATAATAGCTTCTTCGCCCTACAGCTTGCGGTGGAGGAAGAGGCAGGTCGACGAAGATCCAAGCCTTGCCAGAGAAGCTGGCGGAGCTCCACCGTAGTTCCCTGCCTCTCAGGTAGAACCTTAGTTTTCTTTTACTATTTCCATTCGTAATAGCATAGATAGTCTAATTTAGGATTTCATCTCGACTCACTTCGCATTTTATTTTTTAAAATTTTGAATCGAAAGCTCTGAACATTGTTCCCTTAGCATTCGATTGTTCCTTGACCCTCCTGTCACCTCCATTCTTTTCCCCTTTGAGTTCCGAACGCTGCACGCACCTCCATTCAACCTAATCCGCTCTGGTTTAGGAGTTTGGCTCTCATTCTGTCGTACACTAGAGGACCTCCGCCCACCTTCATATTTTCCTATTTTCGACCAATAAGACCTCCTGCACCTTCCTTGTTTGTCGTTGGAACTAACCCTGCATGTATTGGAGGACAAAAATCTCTCTAGGGCTGAATTTTGACTCAGCCAAGGCACCTGGAGTTGTTTTTCTTCCTCGACCTTCGGAACACATTCTGGTGGCCCTCAGTGCCATCTGAATCCCGTAGGAGCAAGCCACGCTCCCCAGGAACGTTTTGCTTCTTACCGTGTAGCCGAAGATTGCCAGAGTCGCATCGGGGAGAGGATAGAAGCTCGCGTGCACAGACATTCTTGTCTATTCTTCCTCCCTTGTTATCCATTGTTGGATCGTCAAGGAGCTCCAACTGTAGCAACAACGTCAGATGCTTCTTCCAGTAGTTGCATGATCAACAACCGAGATCTAATCTCGACCATCCAAAGGCGAGCTATCATCGTGTGTCCTCAAGCTGCCACGTGTTCAAGTGAAAGCCAACAACAGTTGGACCGCTCTTAGGGAATATTTTTCTTAGTCATCTCCCACATTTTGTATTTTATTTTTAGTCCTTTAAATATAGTTTGTAGTGTAAAAAATTTTGATTATTTTACAAGTAGCTCCCTGTAGTTGTTTTATTTGCACTAACGTTGATGAATCTCCATTTCATCACCTTTATTCTATCATTTTGGCCTTAAAAACCCCAGCAAATGCATGTAAATAGCATTAATTTGTCCATAAAAACATTCATTATTTGTTGCATTCATTGTACATAGAATAAGGTTTTTTTAATGCCAAAATATAGAATAAAGAGAAGAAAAGAAAAAGGAATAAAATATTGCAAATATTTTATGACCCGAACCCCGAGACCAAGGGCAGCATGGAATTGGTCGACAAGGAATAAAGTAGGAGGAGATAAAGGCTAAGAGTACAATAAATACCTCATTTATTTATTCATTTATATAGGCATTTTTGACACCTATTTTGTATACAATTATTCATTTATCAAATAAAGAAACTTTGTACATAAAAGTTGTAGATAATAATGTAAATAAAAATACAAAATTGAGTTTGTGTAAAAATAATACTCAGTGTACATCTTATACCCTGAATAAAAACCTAAAATCTCAACTTCACAGACCCATATCTTGCAAATAAAAAATCCAAATCACCCAAACTCACCTTTAATTGTATATAGCTTTCCAAGAACTATTTAATAAAATTAGTTTCATAATTTTGGAGTTCATCTGTAAAAGTTAGGTTTTTGGCCTTCATTGTGCAATCTGCCTGATTAAAATATTCAATTTATTCATTGTTCATTATTTGCACAAAATTATATTTTTAGAATTTTGTAAATAATGTATACAATACATGTACATATTGAAATTAAAAGAAAACCAAAAAGAATTTGTAAAATAAAATAAGTCTATAAGATACATAGACAAAATACCTATGCTATCTATATGTATATAAAATAAAAGGGGATTTCATTATTCATCTATATTTTTACAATCATGTAAATATTACATGTAACTTATTAAAAATACAAATCCAAAATAAAAACCAATAAAATACATTAAATAAATAAAGTGTACATAATATATAGGTAAAATACCTATAAGTATACCTACCTATACATATACCTATTTATTTAAATATGTAAATTAACTCATAAAAATTAAACAAAAATACCCTCACACTCACAAAAATAAATTATAAATTTATAAAAAATAATAAAATCATAAAATAAAATAAACAACATAAAAATAAAATATACAAAATACATGTAAATACATGCATATATACATTATTAAAATAAAACCATAATAAAATACACCAAAGAATTACATAAAAATCATAAATAAATACTACATGAATTAATACACATTTTTTATTTTATAAGAAAAAAAATAAAATCATTTACTATGATAAATAATTCATTTTCGAATAAGATTCCCTATTTTGTCCGCTAGCAGCTGAGGTGGACCAATGGGGTGCCAGCCTTTGTTGACCTCTGGTCAACTGTCCCATCGGGACCTGGCGCCTCTGAACCTTGCTGAACCCTTGACTGGCGCCATTTTTCCCGGGCGTCTCGTCCCTTATTTTCGCTCGCCGCCTTCACGAGATCTGTAGAGGGATCATCCATCTATCACGTATGCTTGTTGGATCGAGAAAACGATCATTACATTCGCCGGAATACGCGGGCATGGAAGGGCGGCTAGTTTGTCTATAAATAAGAGCCCTCGACCTCCTCCTCAAATTTGGCCAATTTAGATCCACTCAAACGTCTCGAATCAGTTCCTGGGAGGTTCCTCGTGACAGGAGGGGCAATCCAGCAGCGCTAATCTGCCGGAGGAGGGATCAGTTTTGACGAGGCGGAGCTCCGGCGTCCGTCCTGCTCCCTGGTGGCCCCCAAGTATAAGAGCTGTCCTTTAATGCGTTTTAGGTAGATTTTAATTCCAGCTTTTCAATTCCGTGCTTAGTTTAGCCTCTTGATCAGTAGCGTAGCGTAAATTCGAAAAATCGAAGTTTGCCGGAGCCCTGCTCCGACGACTTCTTCACCGTGATACCTACCGTTCCCGACCGCCATTCGCCTCTCACTTCGTTCCCCATCGCATTCTCCATCTATCGATCGCTTTCGTTCAACTAAGGACCCTCAGTCCTTGCGAATCGGAGCTCCACCTCCGCCTATCGCCGGAGCTCCTCCGCCTCATCTCATTTTGCGCCAAAGTTTCAATACCCGGGGTCGAGGAGATAGCCCTCGTTCCCCCGATTCTTCCTATGCAGGTCAATAGACGCAAGGACCAATCTTGGGCTCGATTCAAACCAGGAAGAGGCTCCTGGAGGTCCCGACCTTCATCGACCTCGCCCGAGCTCCTTGGACCTCCAGGAGCCACGCCAAGACTACGAGCCGATGCGGGACGCCTCCAGCTACATCCCGAACACCTCAGACGTGAGGGGGAAGCCCGGAGGAGCCCAAGCTTCAAGATCGAAGCTCGCCTCGTGCGAGCTTCCTCCCTGTTCTTCCAGGAGGCTCCATCGCCGTCCGATCAGGAGGCGCGCCCCAGATCACACCAGAGCCGTCAGATGAAGCCCTGCACCGACCGTCCGATCAGCAAGGCTGATCTAATCTCAGCCTTCATCTGCGAACCGGTACGAGCCATTAGATGCGCGACGCGTGTCCAAGTGAAATGATCCACGCCGTCCACCAGCGCGCACTTAGGGGTAATTTGCAGATCTTCACCCCAGCCTTTTTGTATTTATTGTTTAACTCTGTAAATAAAAATTGAAGTTCATTTTTATTTTTGGATATTTTGCATGGAACCCCCTGTATGATTGTGATATTACTTTTAGGTCCAGTCCACGTCACCTCACGTGTTGTGAGGTGGCTAATTTGCATATGACCCCCTGTACGTTTGTATATTTCTATTCAGTCCATAAAATAAATTTTGAAAGTGTATTATTTTTGTGAAAATTGCAACCAGGACCCCGAACTTTTCTGAAATTACTATTTGGTCCCTGTGGGTGCGGATCACGCGTACTCCCACGTGATGGTCATTTTGCGTAGGGGTCCCTGGCGGGTTTTGTATTTCATTTTAGCCCTTAAAATTGCAGACCACGTGTTATACTTTTGGTGTTTTTGCACTAAAGCCCCTGACTTTATTTTTATTTGCAAAAATGCCCCTACTAGGCCATATATTTGTGCTTACTTGTTCCATATATTTTATGCATCATAATAACTTGAAAAATTCCACAAAAATTAAGATAAGCTCCTGTTAGCTTGCTCTTGCATGCCATGCTTTTAGTTTTCATTTTTGTTGCATTTTTGCATTTATTAAAAATCAAAAGCATGCATTTTGTCTACTGTCTAGCTTAGAAAAAACCAAAAAATAGTAAACCACCTCGAAGAATTCCAAAAAAAATTACCTATGATCTATTTTATCATATTTTAGTGTCAGTCCAAAAATCACTAAAAATCCTCAAAAGAAAAACCTTAAAAATTCGAAAACACTCAAAAACTTTTAAAAATTATAAAAAATTCTAGAAACCCCAAAAATTACAAACTCAAGTTCTGTAGTTTCTATATTTTATCCTTTTTATTCTAAAAATAGTTTGGGAAAGTTTTGTGGTTGTTTGATATTTTTAATTTCCCATTTGACCCCCAGCCAATAGCTTATTCCCTGTTTTCTTTTATTTTGCTATTTAAAAATACCAAAAACATTTTAAAAATACCCAAAAATCATAAAAACCGTAAAAAATCCTAAAAATACTAAAAAGATTTTATTTTTGAATTTTTGACTATTTTGCATATTTTTATAAATACTCTATCTTCTCTTTTATTACATAGCTTATATATTCCAATATCGAAAATTAAAAAAAATATGTATATATCTATATATATTTATATATAAAAATCTGAAAATTAAAAATTAAGAAAAAAATCAAAATATAAAATAAAAAAAGATATATATATATATATAGATATAACCTATCTACTTATATATGTATTATATTCTCTATACATACCCTTTATGGGTGTATATCTTTATATCTCTATATTCTATAAATTATATATACATAAATATATATAAATATATAATATTAAACAATAAAAAATATCATAAAAAAATAATATAAAAAAAAGAGAAAAAGAAAAACCCACAAAAATAGTACTCACACAAGGATGACTCTGTTATACATGAACATCATAGGCTGCTTCATTTTTTTTGCATTGCTCTCTGTGGTTCGACCTCTACATACTTATTCACTATGCATCATGTGGTAGAGTAATAAATGTTAATTCACACTTTTGGGACTCAATTGGTTTATTCTTTTCTTGTGGGTTAAAAAATTGTTGATTAACTGGTGTTCTGTGAGCGGTCGCCTCAGCGACAATATATTTTGACCCTCGCAAAATACCTAGTTACCAGATGGCGCCGTTGCTGGGGAGCAATGAGCGTAGCCTGTTGTATTTTGTCATTCTTGTTTAAAATTGATGTATCATTAATTTTGTGAGCAACTATTTATTTTGCAATTGATCACTATGCTTTATTGATTTATTTATTTATTGTGATTAATTCTTTCCTGCTTTATTTTATTGATTGAGCTATACTAATTCAATCTCTTTGTGACTTTGATGCGAGGGCCCGCCACGCAAGGATGGTTTCTTAGGGAGCCAAGGCAGCCGAGCTTGGAGGAGGGTGGTCTTCACCTCATGACCATCTGGAGAGAGCAATAAGGATACCAAGGGATGGGAGTTAGATAGGTCTAGAGCAATTAGGATTATTTTTGTAATTTATTGAGAGAGAGACAATTTTGGCATGTAATAATTAACAGGACTCTACTCTTCACAATGAGGTCCAGTGCCCGGGTGATTATTCACATGGGGGCCTCATCGTGGTTTTCCGAGTTTTCCATCGCTTTCTTTTCTTTGTTTCCCGAAGTTTTGAGCTTTCCGCCTTTATTTTACTTTGTTTTGTGTGCTTGGAGCCCCTAGATATAGGTTGCTTGATTCGGTAGCTAGGTCCAAACATTAATAAGAATGCATGTTCCTATAGTCTACTTCGTATGGATCTAGTCAAACTTAAACAAGCCATTCATTTGTCTCTTAAGTCATTGTGCCACAGCGAGCCCCATGAAGCGCTATCTCCTAAACACAAGTGTGTTGAGCAGAGGAGGGGTGAGCCAAGACCGGACTTTTGAGGCTAAAGACAAGTGAGCGACTTATGGTTCTTCACGCTAATAGCAGCTAATGTTTAGGGCGATTTTGTGCCTTGCATACCGACATGTAGATAGGTTTAAAAATTCTGTTTTGCATACCGCATGGAGAGAGCCAGGATGCGCTGTAAGTCTTCTAACTCAGCATGCATCATTCGGTTTAATGGTGAGATTTCCATCATGGAACCACTTGCACAGCTTTTCCGCTATCTCCCTCTGATTCTGAGCACCTAGGACTTAAATGAGAATCTACAAAAACGTTAGGTGCTGGTATGAAAACAGACGAAAACCCAAAAATTAAAACAAGGGGACTGCTAAATAAACTTTGGCCTTAATCAAAATCTGTAATGGACTATCATTGTACCGGGTTCATAAAGCCCTCATTGTTTTCAGGTACCTTGGAGGGGGACCAAAACCCTACTCCCTTGAGCGAGTGCGACCCCCTAAGGGTTAAAGCCAACAACCCAGTCTGCAACTGCCTTGTGTATCGCCTGGATTTCCGAAGTAATGACGCTTCTATCGTACGTAGGCGAGTAGGACTTGGTCACCAATGACGACTCTCTATTGTGTAGAGCATCGACCCTGTTCGAAGTATTGAGCATAGGCCACGCCTTCACGGGGGTGTATGTCTCATTGTCCTGTGTCCAAGTAGGTTATTGCACGCTCACGGGTGATTCCGTTGTGAGCGAGAACCGAAGTATTGGTTTCGCCTATCGGCTTCCTCTCTCTATTTCTTTAGCTGAGTAGGGATCCAGGAAGGGTTACAAGGACTCCAAAAAGTACAGACTACAGGTTACACAGGAGGAGGACAAGTACGGGATACTCTTCTGGCAGTACTCTCTCTCCTATAGGGTAGCGTACTAAGGACTTGTTACAAAATATGCCTGAAATCACAACTCTAAAAACGAAAAGATAATAAAAAGCCGAACCTTCACGGCTTCACATGGCGTGAGTTGGTGAACCCAATTTTGTATTGCGTTTGTATGGATCTAGATTAAGGTTCAAAGATCGAGTCCCGCGCCTTTGCGCACATTTTGTTGTGTCATTCTCCTTTTGACCACCCTGCTCACCCGAGCCTTTCTACTGTTTTACACTCCTTTTTATTCTTCGTTGACCATCGTATCCTTCTTCCAATATCCAATCCTCTTTCATGCTTCACGAAGTTGATCCATGGATGGTTTCCGTCGGGACCTCGCCGACACCCACATCGATTCCATGAACTCAATTCCGCCAATAAATTCGAGGCGATTCCCGAGAACCTGATCCGGACTTTGCGGATCGATCTCCAGACTCCTCATTTTCTACCTTTCTCTTGACCACATAATAATCTGGGATCACTTCTGTCCCTCCTTCGCCATTGTGAATGGAAGTCGATTACAGTCCACATCCTTTTCCGTTCACAACATGCTGGGGTTGACCTGAATTCCAGCTTCATCATGACGGCCGAACAAAATTGCAAGTGGTCTGATTTGGACTATCTCATTCTGCAGATAGAAGACAGAGAAAGTCCTGGAGACTATTTCGGAGTTCATTTCGTCCGACTCAGACCCCGATATGGCTCCTCAAGGAAAGGGCAAGGGTCAGCAGCCACCCCAACCAGAAAGACAAATGCCAGACCAGAATCAAGTCAATGCACAATTGCTGGTGTCTATCCAGGCCATTCAACAGCAGCTGACCGAGCATGCCCTCACGCAGACAGCATTTCAGGATATGTTGAATGATATGATGAACTGAGACGAGGGAGGAGGAGGCAGAGGAGATGGAGGTGGAGGTGGGGGAGGTGGTGGGCCTAACAATGACGATCCAGAATTCCCACCACCACCCAAGCCTACACTTAAAGAGATATACAATCCGGGAGACAGCCAGATGACCGAGTGGATCCTCATTCCACCGGTACGCGCTCACTTTGAGCTGAAACCCCAGTTCATTGCTCTTCTCCCTGCATTCCATGGAAATACCAGTGAAGAGCCGTACATTCACCTGCAGCAATTCTCACGCATTTGCCGCACTACTCACTATCCCAATGTCCCTCCGGACATTGTCAAGATGTTGGCGTTCCCCTTCAGCTTACAAGACAAGGCCCTCTATTGGGTTAACCATCTGGGGAAGGTCGTGACGACCTAGGAGGAGCTGAAGTCAGCTTTTCTGCATAAGTATTACCCTCTCGGTCGGCTCAAAAAGATGCGAGCCCGAATCAGTAATTTCTCCCAAGGACCTCATGAGTCAGTACACGAAGCATGGGAGAGATTCACTGATCTGCAGGAGAAGTGTCCCCATCATGAGATTCCGAAGACCAGCTTGGTCCATCACTTCTTTGGGGGACTGAACATCAAGAGCCAAAGGCTCGTTGACGCAACATGTGGGGGTTCACACTTCAACAAGGATGAAGACGTAGTCTGGTAGATATTTGAAGAAATGGCCGATGGAGAGGCCGCCCTCTCTTCATCCAAGGCATAGCAGAAGCAACCCCAGATCCTCCAGAAACAAGCACACATGGCAGCGTCCAAAGAGGCAGAGAGAGATGAGAGCTCCAACCTCAGTATCATCGGGGGCCATCTCTCGAAAGTTGAAATCATTGAGAAGCGATCACATGACCTCGAAAAACTTGCTGTGATCGAGAAGAGGACTCAGAATTTAGGCAAGCTTGATCAGATCAACAAGTACCTTGAATTGTTGGTGGGCACCATCAACTCTGTTCAGTCGGCGACACCATCAGAAGCTCCAGCTGAGAAGAAGGATGAGCAGCAACCGCAGCATCAGCCTCAGCCGAGCCAGCAGCCACCGGCAGTCCAGCACGTGTATTACGTGCAGGCGCCCGACCAGGGCCAGCCGCAGCAACAGTAGATGGTTGTGTACCAACCAGAGTTTCTTTCAGGACCTGATCCAGTTTTCCCACCACCACCCCTGATTCAGGAAGTGAACGAGGTATGGACCAACGATGCACATCTGACCCGTCCTATGGGAATACCCCAGGGTCAGCCATTTGCCAACCGGCAATACCACCAACCTCAGGGTGGTCGTTTTGGACAGTCCTCTCAACCTCATCAGCAGTATCATCAGCCTCCACAGTATGCAAACAAATGGAGGCAGAATCAGCCATACCAGCAGCCGCAATATCGTCATCCACAGCCGTTTCATCAGTATGCGGCTGCCCCACCTCAGCAGTATCAGCACTATCCTCCCCTCTTTTATCAGCAACTTCAACTTCCTGCACCACCCCAGCATCACCAACAACAACCTCCGCACCCATCCATGCAATAACAACGTGGTCTGCATGCTGAACCCACCGAGGTACTCCCTGTGAACCCTACCATGGATTATCTAGCCCAACTTGTCCAAGGGCTGGCGGAAATGACCAAGAGGCTTGACGACCTGACCGCCACCAGAACCACCATTCCAGCTCAGGTCGAAGCCAACCCCAATAATTTCAAGAAGAAAGAGCAGGTAGAATGTGACGTCCTGTCCGTGTCTGAAAATGATATTACTTTTTATTCTAATGCTGTTACTCTCAGGAGCGGTAGGGCCTTGCCACCGCCTGTTACCAAGAATGGGGTGAATAAAGAAACAGGTGGATCGTCATCTTCCGCATCAGTCGTGCCAGCTACAGGGGCGGGTGAGGAGGAAGAAGAAGAAGAAGCCATTCCAGCCGTCGTGCAATACCATCAGTCCCAGCCAAAAATACAAAAAATCACCAAAATCAAAAACAACAAAAAGAAGCTTGCAGCCGAAGCGAAGCCGCGCCAGCATTGGAGGAGCCGCCAGCAGCAGCCGATCCCTTGCCAGCCGACGGAGCCGACGCTATACTTTTTGCTCGTCCCTCAGCACCAGCATGCCCGGATACAGTTTTTACTCCTTTTCGTAGTCCGGATGTACAACATTCTATGGGCGATGATTTCGATGTAAATAAGAACTCTATTTTACCTGCTAGAGATGTACATATTCCTTTTCCTCATGCAATAGAAAAATCCAAAAAAATTGCAAAACGAAAAAAGGCATTATCTGATCCAGGAGTTGTAGAAATACTAGACAAGTTGACTGTTGAGATTCCCTTGTTGAAGGCCGTCGAGTACATGCCAGCTGTGAAGAAAGGACTAAAGGAGGCATATACCAACAAGCGTCGCCCAGCGCAGGAGAACATACGCAGAGATGTAGAAAAGCACGTGCTATCCATGGCCACTGTTGCAGCTATCAGCAACCTCCCACAGAAGAAGCAAGACACAGGAGCACGTCTTATCAGTTGTGAGATTTTTGACCAGGTCTTTGAGCGCACTCTCCTCGATAGTGGGTCCTCCATCAACCTTTTGCCATCATCAATCATGCAAGAATTTAGGCTAGGTCCGCTCAAGCAGACACTAATGATCCTTCAGTTCGCTGACCGATCCATTAAGCGACCCAGGGGTCTGTTGGAAGACATCGTAGTTAAAGTGCAGGAGATGCAATTTCCAGCAGATTTTGTAGTCCTTGATATGGACTCACCAGCACCCCTGCTCCAGACCCCTATCATCCTTAGTCGACCATTTCTACGTACTTCATGTGTTGTGGTTGATTACGGGTCTGGCAAAATCACTTTTAGCTCGAACACCAAGCAAATCACTATAAACATGAGCAGAGAGCCGAACGCCACGACTGATGAGAGCCATGCAGCCTCTGAAGCAGACTGTGACTTTATTGCAGAAATCAGAGATTCATTCTTATCATTGAACGATTCATGGACCCGAGAAATTCTCACTCTTGAGGAGGACATGGAAAGCACAGTTATCCTAGGCTCTGATGATTCTTGGGAGACAGATTCTCAGATGCAGGCGCATCTCTTTGATCATTCACTCCAGACCGAACACGATCAGCCTAGCGCAGAACCGTTCGGCGCATTACTGGGATCTCAGTAGAATGATGAGGATGGTAGCCCCTTCAAGGAAGTACATCCCACCACCAGCATAGTGTCTGAAGTGACCAACAAGTTGGACAGATCAACACCAGAACTCAAGCCACTTCCTGTAGGCCTGAAGTATGCTTTCCTTGCAGGTGAAGAACAAATGTATCCGGTCATTATCAGCAGCAGGCTGAATCTGGATCAGGAATCTCGCCTTCTCGAGGTTCTAGAAAAGAACCGCAAGGCACTTGGTTGGTGCGTATCAGATCTCCGAGGGATAAATCCAGCTTTGTGTTCACAACACATCTATCTGGAAGAAGATGCCAAGCCGTCCCGCGAATTCCAAAGAAGGTTGAACCCTAACCTCCGGGACGTCGTCATGAAAGAGATAACGAAATGGTGTGATGCAGGCTTCATCTATCCCATCTCCGACTCAAAATGGGTAAGCCCACTGCATGTAGTTCCAAAGAAATCTGGGCTTACCGTGGTTACAAATGACAAAGGAGAGGAAATATCTACTCGGGTACCAACATCCTGGCGGGTGTGTGTTGACTACCGCCGTCTTAATGCAGCAACTAAGAAGGACCACTTCCCCTTGCCATTCATTGATCAAGTTCTGGAAAGACTAGCAGGCAAGGAGTTCTTCTGCTTTTTGGATGGGTATTCCGGGTACAACCAAGTGGCAATCGCCCCTGAAGATCAAGAGAAGACTACCTTCACTTGCCTGTTCGGCACCTATGCCTTCAAGAGAATGCCCTTTGGATTATGCAATGCACCTGCAACCTTCCAAAGATGCATGTTAGCAGTCTTCGTCGAGATGGTAGGCAGTTTTCTCGAGGTGTTCATGGACGACTTATCTGTCTATGGTGATAGTTTTGATTCTTGTCTTGAGCACCTAGACAGAATGCTTCAGAAGTGTCGAGAAGTCAATTTAGTGCTTTCATGGGAAAAGAGCCACTTCTTGGTCACCGAAGGCATCGTGTTGGGTCACGTCGTTTCCAAACATGGCATGGAAGTCGACCAGGTGAAGGTGGATGTTATTGCAAATCTACAGCTCCTCAGACAGTGAAAAATATAAGGTCATTCCTGGGGCATGTGGGATTTTACAGACGGTTCATCAAGGATTTCAGCCGCATTGCCTGAACTTTAACAGAACTTCTGTGCAAGGAAACTGAGTTTAATGTAGATCTGCAGGTTCTCCTTGCTTTCAACCAGCTGAAGGAGCTTATCACTCAGGCTCTGATCCTACAGGCGCCAGACTGGTCTCTTCCCTTCGAGATAATGACCGATTCGTCAGACTTTGCAGTCGGGGCTGTTCTTGGGCAGAGGAAAGAAAAAGCACCCTATGCCATTCACTACGCCAGCAGAACATTAGATGAAGCACATAGAAATTATACAGTGACAGAGAAAGAGTTGCTGGCTGTGGTTTTCGCCCTTGAGAAGTTCAGATCCTATTTGCTTAGATCAAAAGTCACAATTTTTACCGACCACTCTGCTATCCGGTACCTCCAGCAGAAGAAGGATGCCAAGCCAAGACTGATTCGATGGATCATTCTCCTCCAGGAATTTGATCTAGAAATCAAGGACAAGCCTGGAGTTCAGAATGTGGTAGCAGACCATCTTTCCAGAATTGAGCAGCACGAGTCTCCTCTGAACAGTGCACCCATTACAGAAACCTTTCCTGACGAATCAATCTTAACAGTGGATTCTCTTCCTTGGTATGCTGAAATAGTCAATTACCTCGCCTCTGGGGTAACACCATCAGATTGGACGAAGAATCAGAAGAACAAATTCATGTCGACCATCCGATTCTATCAATGGGAGGATCCTCTTTTATTCAGGGAAGGAGCAGATTGTATTTGGCGCAGGTGCATCCCTCAGGAGGAGAAATCTAGTGTCCTCGAGCATTGTCACTCACTCGAATCTGGTGGACATCACTCTGGAGATCGTACGGCAACCAAAGTACTTCAGTGTGGCTTCTGGTGGCCCACATTATTTAAGGATGCAGCAGAATTTGTCAAGCGATGTATTGACTGACAGAGATTGAAAGGCACACTCACTGCAAAATATTCGATGCCCCTGAAAATCATTCAGATAGCAGACGTTTTCGATGCATGGGGCATTGACTTCATGGGACCTTTCCCTAACAGTCAAGGTTTTGAGCACATCCTTCTTGTCATCGATTACATGAGTCGTTGGGTTGAAGCTATCCCTGCTCGAGCCACCGACAACCAAACAGTATGTCAGTTCCTGAAGAAGAACATCATCTCGTGGTTCGGGATACCGAAAATTCTCATATCAGACGGGGGTAGCCATTTCATTAATAAAGAGGTCAAGAAATTGACGAAGGAGTATGACATCGACCATCGTGTCGCATCTCCTTACCATCCTCAGACCAATGGCATGGCATAATTATCAAACAGATAAATCAAGACTATCCTGCAGAAACTTGTCAGGCCAAACATAAAGGACTGGTCCCAACTCTTGGACTCGATCCTATGGGCTTACAGAACCGCCTACAAGTCTCCCTTGGGCATGTCGCCCTATCGTCGTGTATACAGGAAGCCGTGCCATTTGCCCGTCTAATTAATTCACAAGTCTTTATGGGCAGTTAATAGTTGCAATTTGGACTCACGCAAAAGTGGTCAGAAAAGAAAGGATGATCTGAACAGACTCTTGGAGTTCCGAGACTATGCATACGATAACACATTGATGTACAAAGAGAAGGTGAAACGCTGGCATGACCGGCACATCAGACGAAAGACTTTGATATTAGACAGAAGGTGTCGTTA
Source organism: Ottelia alismoides (assembly GCA_037367405.1). Lineage (NCBI taxonomy): Eukaryota > Viridiplantae > Streptophyta > Magnoliopsida > Alismatales > Hydrocharitaceae > Ottelia > Ottelia alismoides. The sequence goes on along the minus strand of JAZKJV010010061.1, from coordinate 257,566 downwards.
TTTGATGCAAAGTTACGGATTCCTGGGCAAATTAAAGAGTAAGTGGACAGGGCCATTCAGAGTTTGTGAAGTGTGTGACAATGGAAGTATTGCTATATCAGAATTGTCTCCTGACGCACAGCCATTTGTCATCAACGGTCAACTCCTTAAGCCTTACCTCGAACCAGATACATTCTTGGCCGTTGTAGACTCCATTCAGCTCGTGCACCATGACGACATATCCACAATAGTGACAGCACCAGAAGATTCAGACGATGCACCCTAAACACTGTTTATCTGATTTTCTTCTTTTCTTCTTTTCTTCTTTTCTTTTTGTATCTTCTTTTTGTATCAAAAAGGTACCGTCCTTGTAGACAGTTTTCCATACGTAGGACGTACTTTGTCCTAAGTATAGGGGGGATGTGCACCCCGAGTTTTTCATTTCATTTCGATCCTCTCCATTGTCACATCTTCTTGTTTATACTTAGGAGTACCTTACCCTAAGTATAGGGGGAGACAATCTGAGTACGATCTGTGTATTCTTACCCTTGACCCTCTCTGCTTTTTGTACAATCTGTTATACTTAGGATTATTTGACCCTAAGTATAGGGGGGACGTTCAACTTCCCATTCATTCATTTTTCCATTCATATATTCTTTGGACTTGTCTATACTCAGTACGAGTTATGTCTTCGCTTTTCTTTTCGACCTATGAGGACATAGCTCAAACTAAGTATAGGGGGGTCGTATATACCATGTATATACTATAAGCCGTAACTCATACTGAAAAATAAAACATCACCTCAATCTAAAAAGTAATAAGTAGTTCTATAATAATAAAAAGATGATTGTGAGCTCCTCAGACTCTTTGTACTTGTACTGATTAATAAGTCAGGAAAAGCGTTTTGTGCAAAATATTCTCTTTGAAAAATCTTCTGAAAATTGCTTGAAAAATAGTGTGTACAAGTATTCAACCTTTGTAAAATCAGTTTTGTGTGTAAAATTTATCTTCTTTGAGTGAAATAAAAATGTGTAAAAATCAATGTGCAAATGATTGGAAAAAATTTGGTTGTCAAATTGCTTTGAAAAATCTATCTATCCTATGTGAAAAACCTTTGTAAAATCATATTCAAATGCCTGAACATGTTTGTCAAATTAGTTTGGACTATAGTTTTTCGAAAATCTTTTGAAAACAATTCTCGAATAAGTCTGAGGAGTCTACACAAAAATCTCTCATACGAAAATAAGCAATAATCCCAAATAAAGCTATAAGAGCCAAAACCATGTTGTACAGCAAATACAGTTTTTCTTTGTATATACTGATTAATAAATCAAGTTGAATATCTTTACAATATGATTTGAAAAATAGTGTGAACTGTTTGGAAAATTTGCTGTGAAATGTTTTCAACCATGTGTAAAATTGTTTGGTTTGAAAAACTTTGTCTTTGTGTGGAATAAAGGTTTTGAAAAACCTATGTACAAAGGTTTTGAAAAATGTTTGTCAAAACTATTGTGGAAATTGTATACATATAGTGTGAAAAATCTTTGCAAAATAGCTTTCAAATGTGTGTAAATGATTGCGAAAATTATCGTGTACTATAGTTTGCAAAATTATTTTTAAACTAGACCTGAGGAATAAAAGCATCATTACAAATACTTGTAAATCGTAAAATACATAAAATTCTTTCTGTACAAGCTGAATACATTACTTCAGTAGAACCTGTAAAGTCTTTGAAAATCCATACCTTTTGTAAATAAAGCGGCACGCCCGTGTAAATAAGTGTAAGTACTTTTTATATGTGTCAAGCTTCTTATTTGCAAAAATTCTTTGTGTGAAAAGATTCTTTGATTTTTTATAAATTCTTTGTGAAAAATTGCATCATTCATTGTGCATAGCATGAGCATACCATTCATATTCTTTTTGAGTGAGCTTGATGATTGAATTAGTCCAATAAAGTCTCAAATTGGAGCTTGGTTAGACCTTACCGCACCTAACTGCACTGGAACCTTATGGGAACTAGGTTTAAGGTACTGCAGGTCTAGGCAGACTTAATTCTTTGAGAAATCAGGGCTAGGTTCAAGTCACCTCAACTGACTAACTAGAACTCTTCGAGACGCACGCATGACTCTTTCCAACCGTGACCTAACTTGGACACTTGCACCTTTCACTTGGCTCAACTCAGTTGGAGTGGTGAGGGGGTTGGATTTGCCAGTCTGAGACACACACAGGTGGAAACATTCGTCCTCGTCTAGGAAGGGAAGTGCACCCCAACCTGGTTTAATAGCCATGAGGTCTAACGACAGGAGATTGTGGGTTGCAATAACGCTTCAAAAGAGGGATAGTCTACTGGCTCAAGAGGAAAAACTCCTTATGTAAATGCTGCTGTAAATAGTATGTCGAAAAAAAATGGTCAGGCCTGTACAAAAATAAAATACTGCAAAGTATGTGCATATGTTGTAAAGCCAATAAGCAAGCTTGAGTTCCAAAGTCAAATATGTGAGCCTGCAGCTGGATGACTTGACTACACTGGTCTTGCATCCTAGGATAGGTAGCTACACTGGCTACCGTCCATTCCTCTCTTCACCCCCTCCTCTTGAGCTGGTTGCCACTTGAACTTAGAAGGGAATACCCTGCTCCTCGAGGAAAGAGCTGTTGGATTGGGGAATCATTGGGTGGTCATTCTGGAGAAGTCAGTTCCTTTGTCATTTCAGTTGGGGAGAGCCACTATCACTTACACTGTACAAGTCAGCTTCATAGTTATAAGGGTTTGCGTATTATGTAGACCAGTTCTGACCAGGCTATTGAGGTGGGTTGAACCGAGTTCTGTGACTCTCGAAGGCTGTTGTATTTTAAAGCTGGTTCCCGACTAGGTTCCACACACATATACACCCAAGGTCTGACAGGAGATCCAAATTCAGATTTTATAAAGACATACATTGCACTGAAAGCACCCCTATTCACTCTATCCTTCTTTAATTCTCTTTTTCTTTTCTTTATTCTTTTTGTACTTATTGCATAAGTATTTGCTAGGGACTAGCAAAGGCAAGTATAGGGGGATGATGAATCTCCATATCATCACCTTTATTATATCATTTTGGCCTTAAAAACCCCAGCAAATGCATGTAAATAGCATTAATTTGTCCATAAAAACATTCATTATTTGTTGCATTCATTGTACATAGAATAAGGTTTTTTTAATGCCAAAATATAGAATAAAGAGAAGAAAAGAAAAAGGAATAAAATATTGCAAATATTTTATGACCCGAACTCCGAGACCAAGGCCAACATGGAATTGGTCGACAAGGAATAAAGTAGGGGGAGATAAGGGCCAAGAGTACAAAAAATACCTCATTTATTTATTCATTTATTTAGGCATTTTTGACACCTATTTTGTATACAATTATTCATTTATCAAATAAAGAAACTTTGTACATAAAAGTTGTAGATAATAAAGTAAATAAAAATACAAAATTGAGTTTGTGTAAAAATAATACTCAGTGTACATCTTATACCCTGAATAAAAACCTAAAATCTCAACTTCACAGACCCATATCTTGCAAATAAAAACTCCAAATCACCCAAACTCACCTTTAATTGTATATAGCTTTCCAAGAACTATTTAATAAAATTAGTTTCATAATTTTGGAGTTCATCTGTAAAAGTTAGGTTTTTGGCCTTCATTGTGCAATCTGCCTGATTAAAATATTCAATTTATTCATTGTTCATTATTTGCACAAAATTATATCTTTAGAATTTTGTAAATAATGTATACAATACATGTACATATTGAAATTAAAAGAAAACCAAAAAGAATTTGTAAAATAAAATAAGTCTATAAGATACATAGACAAAATACCTATGCTATCTATATGTATATAAAATAAAAGGGGATTTCATTATTCATCTATATTTTTACAATCATGTAAATATTACATGTAACTTATTAAAAATACAAATCCGAAATAAAAACCAATAAAATACATTAAATAAATAAAGTGTACATAATATATAGGTAAAATACCTATAAGTATACCTACCTATACATATACCTATTTATTTAAATATGCAAATCAACTCATATAAATTAAACAAAAATACCCTCACACTCACAAAAATTAATTATAAATTTATAAAATAAAATAATAAAAAAATAAAAAAAATAAACAACATAAAAATAAAATATACAAAATACATGTAAATACATGCATATATACATTATTAAAATAAAACCATAATAAAATACACCAAAAATAAAATAAAAATCATAAATAAATACTACATGAATTAATACACATTTTTTATTTTATAAGCAAAAAATAATAAAATCATTTACTATGCTAAATAATTCATTTTCGAATAAGATTCCCTATTTTGTCCGCTAGCGGCTGAGGTGGACCAATGGGGCGCCAGCCTTTGTTGACCTCTGGTCAACTGTCCCATCGGGACCTGGCGCCTCTGAACCTTGCTGAGCCCTTGACTTGCACCATTTTTCCCGGGCGTCTAGTCCCTTATTCTCGCTCGCCGCCTTCACGAGATCTGTAGAGGGATCATCCATCTATCACGCATGCTTGTTGGATCGAGAAAACGATCATTACATTCGTCGGAATATGCGGGCCAAGAAGGGCGGCCAGTCTGTCTATAAATAAGAGCCCTCGACCTCCTCCTCAAATTTAGCCAATTTAGATCCACTCAAACGTCTCGAATCAGTTCCTGGGAGGTTCCTCGTGACAGGAGGAGCAATCCAGCAGCGCGAATCGACCGAAGGAGGGATCAGTTTTGACGTGGCGGAGCTCCGGCATCCGTCCTGCTCCCTGGTGGCCCCCAGGTATAAGAGCTGTCCTTTATTGCGTTTTAGGTAGATTTTAATTCCAGCTTTTCAATTCCGTGCTTAGTTTAGCCTCTTGATCAGTAGTGTAGCGTAAATTCAAAAAATCAAAGTTCGCCGGAGCTCTGCTCCGGCGACTTCTTCACCGTGATACCTACCGTTCCCGACCGCCATTCGCCTATCACTTCGTTCCCCATCACATTCTCCATCTATCGATCGCTTCCGTTCAACCAAGGACCCTCAGTCCTTGCGAATCGGAGCTCCACCTCCGCCTATCACCGGAGCACCTCCGCCTCATCTCATTTTGCGCCAAAGCTTCAATACCCGGGGTCGAGGAGATAGCCCTCGTTCCCCCGGTTCTTTCTATGTAGGTCAAACGACGCAAGGACCCATCTTGGGCTCGATTCAAACCAGGAAGAGGCTCCTGGAGGTCCCGACCTTCATCGACCTCGCCCGAGCTCCTTGGACCTCCAGGAGCCACGCCAAGACCACGAGCCGACGCGGGACACCTCCAGCTACGTCCCGAACACCTCAGACGCGAGGGGGAAGCCCGTAGGAGCCCAAGCTTCAAGATCGAAGCTCGCCTCGCATGAGCTTCTTCCCTGTTCTTCCAGGAGGCTCCATCGCCGTCCGATCAGGAGGCGCGCCCCAGATCACACCAGAGCCGTCAAATGAAGTCCTGCACCGACCGTCCGATCAGCGAGGCTGATCTAATCTCAGCCTTCATCTGCGAACCGGTACCAGCCGTTGGATGCGCGACGCGTGTCCAAGTGAAATGACCCACGCCGTCTACCAGCGCGCACTTAGGGGTAATTTGCAGATCTTCACCCCAGCCTTTTTGTATTTATTGTTTAACCCTGTAAATAAAAATTGAAGTTCATTTTATTTTGGATATTTTGCATGGAACCCCCTGTATGATTGTGATATTACTTTTAGGTCCAGTCCACGTCACCTTACGTGTCGTCCCACGTGAGGTGGCTAATTTGCATATGACCCCCTGTACGTTTGTATATTTCTATTCAGTCCATAAAATAAAATTGAAAGTGTATTATTTTTGTGAAAATTGCAACCAGGACCCCGAACTTTTCTGAAATTACTATTTGGTCCCTTTGGATGCGGATCACGTGTAGTCCCACGTGATGGTCATTTTATGCAGGGGTCCCTGGTGGGTTTTGTATTTCATTTTATCCCTTAAAATTGCAGACCACGTGTTATACTTTTGGTGTTTTTGCACTAAAGCCCCTGACTTTATTTTTATTTACAAAAATGCCCCTGCTAGGCCTTATATTTGTGCTTACTTGTTCCATTTATTTTATGCATCACAGTAACTTGAAAAATTCCACAAAAATTTAGATAAGCTTCTGTTAGCTTGTTCTTGCACGCCATGCTTTTAGTTTTCATTTTTGTTGCATTTTTGCATTTATTAAAAATAAAAAACATGCATTTTGTCTACTGTCTAGCTTAGAAAATACCAAAAAAATAGTAAACCACCTCGAAAAATTCAAAAAAAATATCTATGGTCTATTTTATCATATTTTAGTGTCAGTCAAAAAATCACTAAAAATCTCAAAAGAAAAACCTTAAAAATTCGAAAACACTCAAAAACTTTTAAAAAATATAAAAAAATTCTAGAAAACCCCAAAAATTGCAAACTCAAGTTCTATAGTTTCTATATTTTATCCTCTTTATTCTAAAACTAGTTTTGGAAAGTTTTGTGGTTGTTTAATATTTTTAATTCCCATTTGACCCCCAGCTAGTAGCTTATTCCCTGTTTTCTTTAATTTTGCTATTTAAAAATACCAAAAACATTTTGAAAAATACCCAAAAATCACAAAAACAGTAAAAAAATCCTAAAAATACCAAAAAGATTTTATTTTTGAATTTTTGACTATTTTTTCATATTTTTATAAATACTCTATCTTCTCTTTTATTACATAGCTTATATATTCCAATATCGAAAATTTAAAAAAATATATATGTATATATATCTATATATATTATGTATAAAAATCTGAAAATTAAAAATTAAGAAAAAAAATCAAAATATAAAATAAAAAAGATATATATATATATATAGATATAACCTATCTACTTATATATGTATTATATTCTCTATACATACCCTCTATGGGTGTATATCTTTATATCTCTATATTCTATAAATTATATATATATATATAAATATATAAATATATAATATTAAACAATAAAAAAATATCATAAAAAAATAATATTAAAAAAAGAGAAAAAGAAAAACCTACAAAAATAGGACTCACACAAGGATGACTCTATTATACATGAACATCATAGGCTGCTTCATTTTTTTTGCAATGGTCTATGTGGTTCGACCTCTATATACTTATTCACTGTGCATCTTGTGGTAGAGTAATAAATGTTAATTCACACTTTTGGGACTCAATCGGTTTATTCTTTTCTTGTGGGTTAATTGCTGATTAACTGGTGTTCTGTGAGCGGCACCTCAGCGACAATATATTTTGACCCTCACAAAATACCCAGTTACCAGACGTCCTTCGCCATGTTACCTCACTTGCTTGTGCGCTTGGGGGGTGGTTTTTGCAAGGACACCCTTGTGATTGTGTGTTATTATTTAATCTAGATACTTGGAAAAAATAGTTCAATACTTTTACGACTTTTGCATGTATGCCCTGTTGCCTTTTATAAATTGCATTTATACCCCTACCAACGTGGAATGAATTTATTATTTGTGGGAAATTTATGCAGATACCCCTACTCTTTGCAAAGTTGTTCTGGATTGCATTTTTAGTTATTTTTATTTGCATTTTAGTCCCTATCAGTCTTGTATTTTTATTTCTTTTATTTCTTGCATTAGAAATATCATTTTGCATTTAAAAATTGACGATTTTTAATATAAGTGCCTTAAATTATGTTTCATCACATATATTTTTCGTAGGCCATTTAATATTAATTTTATATATATAAAAATCGAAAAATATATAAAAATTAGAAAATTATTTTGAAAAATTTTAAAAAAATTCGGGGTTATTTACTATTGTATTTTACACCTATAGACCAAAAATCACTAAAAATATAAAAAGAAAAATAAAAAAACAATAAAACCTCTTTAACACTTAAAAAATTATAAAATTCAAAAATTACATTTTCTATTACTGAATTTTCTTTAGTATATTTACTATAGATCAAATTTAGTTTTGGAAATTTTAAGCATTTTAGCTATTTTGAAATCCAAAACAATTCGACCTATTTATTGAAGTTACTGCTTTGATCTTTAATTCAATTAAAAATCCAAAAAAAATATTAAAAATTATAAAAAATATCAAAAATAGAGAAAAGCAAAAATAGATAAAAAACTTTATTTCTTCATTTTGATTATTTATGGGGATATTTCTAAATATAAAAGCCTTATCCTACTTTTGTAGCTTTATGTATTTGGATTATTGTTATTATTAAAATCCCAAAAATATTTTTATAACCTTTAAACAAATAAAAAAGACTATACTTTTGTGTATTTTCTTAATTTCAATTCTATTTATTATATTTTTTATATATAGTAGTTATATTCCACCTATTAATTCCTATATATATTATCTTTAAAAAGAAAATAAAAAATTAGAATATAAAAAGAAAATAAAAATTATAAAATAAAAAATCCATAAAAAATATAAAACAAAAATTCAAAAAATTAAATAATTAAAAAATCCACTAAAAGTAAAAAACCTTCACAAAACCCCCAAATCAATTGTTGACTTTTTGCTAATACTTATTGTCTATTCCCCATTATCACTGTGTTTGACACTATACACTACTTGCTCTATGCACATCTTTTGTAGAGTTATAATAATTTTTAGCTCCACTTTTTGCTTTGCTCTGCTATATTCATTTGTGGGTTAATTGTTGTTGATCTCGGATTTCGTTAGCAGTCACCTCGACGACACTGTATCTTTGCTCTTTGTGAGGATATTTTAGACCCTCGACAAATCCGTGTCAGCACCTACAACTACCTTCTATTTATCTTTGGATATGGGGAAAATTGGCAAAAATACCTCATTCGTTAACCACATCCCAGAACTCCCCTCTTAGTGCTCCTACCTAGAGTACTGACTAATGCATCCTACACTACTCAACATTTACACATTATCCATAAGTGAATAATGAAAAAAATAGACTGCCAAGCACATAACTTAGTAAGGGATCCATCGATCTACATTAGAATGTCATCGAGCACCAAGTATTGCATGTCACCCAGTCAACACAACTAGGGTCATGACCATCTATGCTTATACCTAGGGCCCTACGGGTGCTAGCCCATCCCTTGGCGGCATATACTCCTCTACCCAAAATGACACAGGAAACTATAGGTCCACAACCCTCAACACGAAAGGACACCTTTACTATGGAGATCACCAAAGCAAAAAACTCATGGGGCAAGGTTCCAACCGCAACAGAACCAGATGTCATGTTGATTCAAAGAACTCAGATCTGGAGTCAAATAGAAAATTGGTTAATGATTTCACTTAATTACCCAATCTCATTCCATTTTCAATTAACATTCCGATCATCTTCCACGATTCTCCATTTAACTACTTAGGATTTACTTGTAAAATATCTCACTTAGTTAACTTATTGAAATTATTAACATTCGCTAAGGTAATGACTCATCACATCTTTTATTGATTAGTTAATTACCATGGTCAGACAGAGTTCTTAGTTTCTTTCCTTCCATTTTATTTGAGTCTAGTTTAACCTATATATCATAAGTTCTACTCCACGTAACCTTTGTATAGTTAAATCACATTTCTTATTTCAATTCTCTATGTTGAGACTAAGAGTCTGCACTGATCAACATTGATCGATCTAAGCTGAGACTACTAAGAGTTTGTTTTGATCAGTATTGATCGATCAATGCTATTGGGATTATTGATAAGTACTGATCGATAATTCCAAATGGCTTGATTGATCATACATGATCAATAATACCAATTGTATGGTCGATCATATGCTTGGACAATGAGCTACTGCTTCAATTTTGATGCTAAAATTTCTTCTCCAAATCCAAATCTAAACATATGTATAGATAGAGCATATCATGAGGATAAATATGCCATAGAAGCAAAAGTTTTTATACCCAATGGATCTATGGAAAATCATGAAACAAGATGGCGATAACTGGTGAAATCCAACTTTGTGTGCATAATTTCATATGATTCAGACATCTGGTCTACACAAAAACTACGACTACATGGTGTATGAAAGACATGTGATCCAACAATAAGGTGAAAACTAAAATCCGTACCTTCAGGGGTCGTTCCTCAGATATACCCTCCACCTAAAAATCAATTATTTCAAGGTGCTTTGTATGAATCGCACACGAGAATTGGAAGGAGCTCGACGCACTCTTCAAATCGGTGTTCTCGGATTTTCGATAGGAGTTTAGTGACAGTGGCGGCGAGGAGCTCCTACGATGCCCTCTAACAAGTTTCTGGTAAGCTCAAGGGTTGTGTCTAAGTGGATCAACAACTTAGCCCTTTTATAGGGATCACTTTGTGACTTAAAGGCCATAAACTGCCATATTTCACCCGTAACTTTCACATATAGTGCTCGCTTTCGAGTTCTTAGGTGCAGTGGAATGGTCTCGAAGAGTACTAAAAATAGAATATTTATTTGTCCACTTTGGGCACTAGATTATGCCAGAAATTGGATTTTAGTATTTTTAGTATATTAAGTTTTCATATATTAGGTCTCATAAAAAAGAAAGAAGTAGATCACAATTGCTAGATCTATTGTCGAGTATGAGTACAAAGATATAGAGCATGGGAGCACTAAGATGGTGTGGATCAGATCCATTCTGAAAGGCTTATCTGTTGATGCTCCTCTTTCCATATAGTTTCAATGTGATAATCAGCCTCTTCTTTTTATTAACAATAATCTATTTTTTCATGAGAGGACTGATGAATCTGTGATTCATCACTCTAAAAGTTGAAAATAGAGCTTCGTTCCCCGAGCAATTAGCTGCATATTTCATTTTATTGTGCATTATTCGCATTCATACATTTATAAATAATATATGCATTTTAGCATGCATATCTGCATTAAATAAGAAGCCAAATTCACTTGTACATATTCACCTGTATATTAGCCAAATTCACCTATTTGTATCTATTTTATACTAACTCCAAATCCAAAAATATACTCTATAGTGTATATACTTTTAACACTAATAAAGGAAAAATATTAAAAAATACTAACTAATAATATTGACCAAACTACCATTCTATTTTCTCCTTTTATTTTCTTAATTATTAAAATAAAAAATATATATTAAGTTGTAAATATTTCTGCCATATTTTCTCTAATTTTATTTTTATTTTTCTCTTATTTAAAAAATGATAAAAACATTACAAAAGATAAAAATGCGGTGTTTTATACTTATAAGATACCACCCAAAATACGTTTTATACAGATGATTTCCTTTGGTTTTTGATCCTTCACAAAAGTTATAGATTTCATCGAGACGAGCAACTTTTTGTTGAGCACTTTTTGATTTGACCCCTTTTGTTATTTCTTTTTGATTTTTTATTTACATTTAATTTGTGATTTTTTAGGGAGCGACACGTGGCATCTCCTGGAGCCGCCATGTATTTTATTATTTATTTTATTATTTATTTATTACTTTAATTAATTAATTAATTAATATTATTTTATTTATCTTATTTATTGTTTATCATTATCATTATTATTTAATTTTTAATTTCGATGTCACATGGTAGCCCCTGGGCGTGCCATGTGGCCCATCATTTTCCTCTCTCCTTCCCTACAAGCTATCTCCCTACTCTGCCCTTCGTGACGGGGCTGCAACGGCTCCTTCTCCCTCATCTCTCTCTCTCTCCAATGCACGATCCTTTATCCGCCGCCTCTAGCAGAGGTTGCAACCACATACCCCGCACCGCCCGTACTGACCTTCTCTTCCATCACCCGCAAGACCTACGTCGGTCACCTCCTGCGCAACTGCCCCCGTCTTCGCCGCCAACTCCAACCACCTATAAAAAGCCGACCGTCGCTTCCCATGCATCTCATCCGCCATTCTAGAAGGGTGCTACCAACTCGACCTCCACCTCCGATGACAGCTCAGGTAGAGGTTTAGAAGTCAACGATGGCATCTACCTTTTCGAAGAGATCCAGAGGGCTATAGTTCTCTATTGTTGCTCATCCAGAGAGGATCAGCTCAGCCTCCTCGAGCTTATGGCTACTCAAGTGGAGGTGAAGACCTCTAGAGCTCCTCCGCAAACTCGAACATCCGGCGAACTCCCGGGTAATCTCCCTCACTTTTTCTCCTATCCCCTTCTTTCTTTCCTCTGCTCTTCCTTCCTTTTTCTTGCTCGTCTTTTGCTTCCTCTTCCCTCGATCTTTTCGTGCCTCGTCGTTCACTCCATCCTCTTCACCCTTTCCAACATCCACTTCCTTTGTTTGACTCACCTGCTCGCCCATACACCATCGCAACCCTCTTTGCCAACCCGCGAGCACTGCCTTGGCCAGAGGTGGATCCCTTTCCCTCCATTTGCCCTTCGTTAACTGCCTCGACAGTGAGCCCACACGCCGCTTTCAACAACACTACAATACCACCGGATGCCCATCTCCCCCGCCCACATCGAGCATCGCTATGCATTACCCTTGCATTCGACCAGCAGAGATCTCAACCGTGTCCATGCTTCAATTGCCTTTGCCCGTGATCATATGATTTCGTGGCTCGACCTTGTGTCGGTTGAGGCCATGACCTCCTGCTTCGCCTCTCTTGCGATCCTCAACAAGGCCGTGTATCAGCCAACCTCTCACACCAACATACGCCATCCTTACCGTTGATGACTTGCCGCCCGCATCCCTCTCACCTAGCAGCGGTCTAGAGCTCCACCGTCGAAAAACCATGAGTCGGTCACGTGCACAACAACCCCTCTTTGCCAAGCCATCGTTCAAGCCATCTGGTTTGGGCGCCAAACGAAGCAAAAGCCTCTACCTCGCGGAGCTTTGAATCCGAAGCAACATCTGAGCCAAGCAGCACGTGCATATCACGTGCAGCATGGGAATATTTGCAACGACACCCCTACGATTTCAGCAAATAACGCAATTACCCCGCCACTCCAGCATAGCACATGCCATGTACGTATGTGGTGTATAAGGCCTCCCGAAGTTTAGGTAATTGCATGCAAGTCCTTATCAACATATTTATTTTTATTAATTTTATTTCTGTATTACATTTAGACCCTATTTTGGGCCTTAATTTGAACAATCATTTAGCCTCATTTTATCATTTTAAAAATTGCATTTCATAGAATAACTCTTTCTCTACCATTGGGGATATTGAATATATTTTTAGGAGTTGTGTTTTATTTAATATCATTATTGTTGTGGAAAATAGCTTATTTTACCATTGCATGATGTTTAAATCATATTAAATTAATTATTGCTCCGAAAATTATCCAAAAAACATAGTAGCTAGAGTTGAGTTTGTTCTACATTGTGCCTAAATTTCATATCATTTGCATGCATATCGAGGTCGCAACAAAATATTTGGTGATTAGAGTAATTCATTTTTAATTGATTCAAGACTCAATATTTTTAGGTTTATAATTTTTCTAGGATAGATCACAATTAGATACATCTAGTATAGTTTTATTTCCTGAAAATAATTTGGTCTTCTCTTTATTAAAATTAATTAACTCGAAATCACCTAATTTTCATATTTTATTCATAGTTAATTTATTTTGCATCCAAAAATTACAAAAAATACAATAGTCTAATTTCATCGTATTTCACATTCTGTCCAACTTTGAGAAATTTTGGACACTTTTTGAATGCAATTTACATTTTAATCCCTGAACTTTGTCAAATTTTCATTGTATTTGTAATTACAAAAAAATACTTCATTGAAAACCTCATCTCCAGATTGACTTTAAATAAACCTAAGGAGACAATGGCCTCCATGAGTTCGACCTTGGGCTTGTCCAAGTAAAAAATTGACCGCTTACTTGTGATTGAAAAAAAAATAATTAAGTGGTTTTTGATCAATATGAAATTCGCCTACCTACAACGAATTTCGAACATTAATTCAACACTTTTAAGAGGGCGATCATCGGGTTATCAAGGACCAAACATATTAAGGTAGATTACCATTATACATGAGACATGATTCATCAGAACTTTATCTCTACTTCCCGTGTCAGTTCTGGGGAATAGACATTAGGTGTTTTCACCAATGCCCTAACCAACGAGACATTCCAGAGGTATTGTTCCAAGCTAGCCATGATCGACATCTATGCTCCATCTTTAGGAGGGGTGTTGCGAGTTATCTACACATCTTCTTATGTCTTATGTATTTTTCTATTTCTTTTGTATTTATTAGATAATTTACCTTATAAGATTTCTTCTATCTATATAAGAGAGCCCTATATGGTCACATGAAAACCATGTTATCGGTGACAAAGACAGGGGGCGGGTGGGTGGTTAGCCCCCCTAAAGTCTCAAATAATACATCTAGTTTATATGTCACTACAAGAAAGAGTAGAACAGGCGACGGTCAACATCCGTCGCGAATGATAACTTGATCGTCCCCTTTGGTCAATGGGGACGGTCATATGACCGTCTCCAAAGGTGGCGTCCCATTTGGTATAGGCAACGGTAGTCTGGACCGTCCCTAAAAGTCTGGTATAGGGGACGGTCACGACCGTCCCTAAAAGTCTGGTATAGGGGACGGGCATGACCGTCCCTTAAAGGATCTTATTGGGGACGGTCAAGACCGTCCCTTAAAGTCATTCAGGGGGGACGGTCACGACCGTCCCAAAAGGAGGAAGTGGAGACGGCCATAACCGTCTCTAAGAACGAAGGGAACAGTCACAATGACCGTCCCCTTTGTTCATCTGCTAACAAAAAAAATTTCCATTGCCCCCTATTTGATCTTCATTTTGCCCTGTATGTCACTTTAATGTAGTACCTGTTACAAAAAATCTGTCTTCATAATAAATATTACGATCACCACACAAAAAAATGCAATACACATTCAAAAAGTCGTCGTCCAACAACATATGCATTCAAAATACTACATTATCCAAAAGTAATTGTCCAAAATAGTTATACAAAATACTACAATATCCTACAAAGTAGCAAAGCTATCCTAGTCGTCGTCCTCATCTTCGTCGTCGTCCTCGTCGTCATTAGCATCATCATCTTCTTCTTCGCCGTCATCGTCGTCGCCTAGCCTCGCAGCGGTATCATCATCTGTTGGGGTGCTAGTCGACGCTGCACCTTGATGTGCCTGCATGAATGCATTGAAAATCACCATTTGTTGGCGCAAATCCTAGATCTCCATATTCATGGTTGACACTTGACTCTCTAGTTCCCTCTCCCTTTGTGTCTTATGAGAGGTCGAGTCGGTACCTACTCCATACCAATTCCGTATGATGGCACCACGACCACCACAACGAACGCGTCCCTGATGCTCTGGACCGGTCGCCTGGAGGAAGGCCGCATCAGGAGTAAGAGGTGGATGACTCGTTCCGGTGTTGTGTACAGAGCCAGTGGTTGTGAGCCTGACCATCTCTTCCTATAAATTTATTTAAGTAAGTTCAAATTCATTTAATATGTAAAAAAGATGCAAATATGTTATGAAAAACTTACATGAATTGGACCATAGGCAGGATCCACCCAATGAACTTCCCCGCCCACATCACGGCTCTTAGACCACTCGAAGACTTCCATTCGGCTGGGCACTCGCTCGTTCTCCACTTCCTAATGTGAAAAGATTAGTAAAGTTACGATACCATTTTAATACATATATAATGGTTACAATTTTAACACTAATAATAAAGTAGATTACTTACGAAGTCATCCTTCAGTTGATTTGTATTTCTTCTCCCCATTCTATGGGTAGACTTGAAACCTTTTCTCCGATTTTCAACATTTCTCCTTGAGATGCCCTATACGAAGATAGTAATTTAATAAAAGAATTCCAAATGATATATGTATAAAATGCTAATATATATGTCACATACCGTATGTTCTTCTCCCATCCAAATATAAATCATCGCTCTCCATTGTTCAGCGGGTACATTCGGAGGACAATTTGCCAAATTGGCTTCCAATGGAAGCTCTGGGTCGAAGTACTTTAAAATATAAAGAAAATTAATTATATACTTAGATGATGAAAATCAAATTTATACTTAAATATAAAGCAAAGTACTCACTCGGGCCTTCAGACGACCTCGATATTTACGCAATAACTCCTCCCCATGGCCTAAAATCAGAGCATCAGTGGCCGGGTCACGGTCCCAAGAAAACTAGACTGCAAAGAAAGCAAATAGAAATACGTTTATATATATATATATACTGAAGAAAAAATTTGGTTTGTTATTAATATATATACCTCCAAATCATGAAGAATGACATCTTTTATTGACCGCTCCACTAAACGCCAGTCTGTAATGTGGAGAGGGATCCTGGCTCTGCACACCTGTCCCAAGTAACTCTGGAAAACAGCTGAGTTCTCCCCCACCGCATCGCCTCCAACTATCCTCACCCTGAGTGTCTCACCAGGACGAAGACGGTCCAACACTCGGTACTGAGATGGGCCTCTACGTCTGCCTGAGCTACTCGATCCGTCAGGATCGGAGGTACTACTCCCTCGCTGTGGTGCCGGCGGGGCATCCCGAATGCGTCTAGGACGTGGAGGCATATCTGCATATTATGAAACATTTAAATTATATATAACAACAATGATATAATTAACATAAAAAATTGGAAAATAAATGATGGTAAACTTACACTTTAAAAA
Source organism: Ottelia alismoides (assembly GCA_037367405.1). Lineage (NCBI taxonomy): Eukaryota > Viridiplantae > Streptophyta > Magnoliopsida > Alismatales > Hydrocharitaceae > Ottelia > Ottelia alismoides. The sequence continues at coordinate 240,944 of JAZKJV010010061.1, read as the reverse complement.
TCCGCATCTACAATATCACTCCTCTCTTATATTGTTGAAAATTATCGTATCTCTTATCCATTCATGATTTATCCATTTTACTGCACAATCAAAATAAAATCCACCATTGTGTTATTATAGACAACAAGTTTTCTACCCTAAACCATAATGAAGTGTTTCTCTTATACACAACCCTATTAGATGTTCTAGATCTACTATACACAAGATCTATTATACACAACCCTATTATAGACAACAACATTACATCTATTATACACAACAAAACTTGTCATATTATACACAACCCTAGTAGATATTCTATATCTATTGTATACATAAATCATTATGGGGATATCTATTGTATACACAAATCACTATCATCATGGGGATATCTATTGTATACACAAATCACTATCATCATGGGGATATCTATTGTATACACAAATCATTATGGGGATATCTATTGTATCATTTCACTATCATTATGGGGATATCTATTGTATACACAAATCATTATGGGGATATCTATTGTATGCACAACCCTAGTATATCTATTGTATACACAAATCACTATACACAAATCAAGCAACCCTAACATGGGGAAAACCTATTATATTAAACAAATCAAGCAAACCTAGGCATATCATCAAAACAACTAATTCATATGGGGAAAAACATCCCTAACAAGATTATCAAGTAAAATAAACAAGAATAAAAGCAAAGGAGTGTTGATAGATACCGGAAATGAAGATTGACCAGGTTGGCAAGCAAGGAGGAGCCGGAGGCGACGCCGGGGCGGCAGGGGCGACGGTGGAGCGGCGGCTTGAAGTTGTGAAGAAGTGAATAGAAACACAGGTCGAAGGGGGTTTTTTCGATCTGACCAATGGGGACGGTCGTAACGACCGTCCCCATTGGAGACGATCGGCGACGGTTCACTAAAGACCGTCTCCTTTGGAAGGCATAAGAGACGGTCTTCAGTAACCGTCCCCTTTGGTCAAGGCACAGGGGACGGTCATTGTTGACCGTCCCCTCTAGTCAACAACTTTCATCCATGGGCCGGAGGCGACGCCAGCAGAGGCGCAATGGGGATGGTTAGAACCGTCCCCTAAGGCCTTCCAGAAGGGTGGAAATCGTCCAGTGGCCTGGTCATGGTAGAGGGGACGGTCAATAATGACCGTCCACTCTGGTCGACCACTTTGGTACATTCGTCAGAGGCGATGCCAACAGAGGCGCAATGGGGACGGTCAGAACCGTCCCCAAAGGCCTTCTAGAAGGTTGGAAATCGTCCAGTGACCTGGTCATAGCAGAGGGGACGGTCACTAATGACCATCCCATCTAGTTGACCACTTTGGTACATTCGTCAGAGGCGACGCCGACAGAGGCGCAATGGGGACGGTCAGAACCGTCCCACAGGCCTTCCAGAAGGTTGGAAATCGTCCAGTGCCCTGGTCAAGGCAGAGGGGACGGTCACCTATTACCGTCCCCTCTGGTCGACCACTTTGGTCCATTCGTTAGAGGCGACGCCAACAGAGGCGCAATGGGGACGGTCAGAACCATCCCCAAAGGCCTTCCAGAAGATTGGAAATCGTCCAGTGACCTGATCATAGTAGAGGGGATGATCATTAATGACCGTCCCTATTGATCGACCACTTTGGTCCATTCGTCAGAGGCGACGCCAACAGAGGAACAATGGGGACGGTCAGGACCGTCCCAAAGCCCTTCCAGAAGGGTGGAAATCGTCCAGTGCCCTGGTCAAGGCAGAGGGGACGGTCAACTATGACCGTCTCCTCTGGTCGACCACTTTGGTCCATTCGTCAGAGGCGACGCCAACAGAGGAACAATGGGGACGGTCAGGATCGTCCCCAAAGCCCTTCCAGAAGGGTGGAAAACGTCCAGTGGCCTGGTCATGGCAGAGGGGACGGTCATTAATGACCGTCCCTATTAAGTTATTACAGAAGGGACGATAATCCACATACCGTCTCCCAGTATGTGGTTATTGGGGACGGTTGTTGGATGACCGTCCCTAAAAAGAGGCATTAGGGACGGTCAATCGAAAACCGTCGCTAGTTGTCGTCCCTAAATAGGCAATTCCTGTAGTGTGTTTTGAATTGAAAAAAATATAATCATTAAGATGTTGTATATAGTAGATTTTATTGATTTTGAAATGCAAACTAATTTCAAGATGTATAAATATATCTATAAAGTAAGATTATTACAATAATAATCAAAATTTATTATGTAGATATTAATTGCATTCCACAAATAAGGCACCCAAAGGGTTCCAAATAGGGATGCATGTGGATATAGATGTTACAATATCCTTATATGCTTTTAAATACAAATACGGATCGAAATATGGATATAAAAACTATATTACCATATTCTTAAAAAATAGAATGGGTATAAAATGGATACCTCGTATATGAGTAAGATTAGATATACTACATAGATTACTTAAATATAGATGTATTGAATGTAATAGACATTATATAACTATAAAAAATATACTAATATCATTAAAATTATACCAAATGCGATGAAAGAAGATAGAAATTTAGTTATACATAGTTGAAAATAAATGCACAGATATATTTATATATGAAAACTAATATAGATACATATATGGATACGAATGTTCACATATATCAAAGTGATATTCATATTCGTAATCATTGTAATATAAATATAGATATCGATGTCTAAATCTGTATAAAACAGATACGGTGGTAGATCGTATACGTATATACTCATATACATTTGCATCTCTAGTTCCAAATGAATAGATAGAAACATAGATAATAACTATGTCTTGATCCTATTTATAATGTGAATATAGATGCTGATAGATATGTTGGCTTGTATTAAAGTTATGTTACGATATTCTTTAAAATTATTCTGAATAGCACAACTTGCAAATCAGAAAGGGCTAATATATTTGTATTGGATGGTTTAGACATGATACAAATATGTTAAATGTACTTATAAATATATGTTAGAAAAAATAATGTAAATTTTGTTATATATAGTGCAAATAATTTACAATTATATTTATACATTAAAATAGACAAAAAGATATGTAAATGATATTTGTATCCATATCCATTTTAAATTGGAAAAGAATACATACAACGAAATACAATTGTATGGATATGGTAGAAGAAGTTATGCGGATGCATTATTTTTGTTCGCATCGATACATACAAAGTATTGCATAGTACTTCTCCTAATATCTTAGATTTTGAATCTTTTTTATAATATAATCTTATAGGCAAATTGTTTATAAACTTATTTATAATTATACTTTATTAAGCACATATATATGACATTCAATTAACTTAATACACATTATAAAGGTGCAATGAGAACACGTATTAAAACTTTTCACATCAAAGAATGAACTACATTAATGTGGAGAAGTAGACAAACCATTCAAAGAAGAGCTTGCAGTAATTGCATGAAGATCTAGCATCAAGTTAATGACGGTGATGGAGCTTGAGGAAAAAGTTATTGGAATGCATGTTGAGAACAAAGTATGTAAAAGAATAAATGTTTAAGAAAGAGTATAAGCATAAAAAATACATTTTTATATTTACAAAAGTTAGATACGACGGCGCTACTTAATGACTCACTATCCAAAGGGCATTCATATAAAATGAAGAATTTTACAGAGATATTATTTTTAAAACAACTTTTGCAAGGAAAATGGTGTAAAATATCAATTTTATAAGTTTTTTAATGTAAAATCCCTTATAAAAATCTTTATACCGAATTCTTTGCCTTCCTTTCTTATATGTTATACGATCTTTAAAATCTAACAAATATTGGCCGTTATAATGATAAATGGAGGTTATAAGAATTATATAAATAATATCTCAATCTCCTCCCACTTCGAGTAGATATTTCTGGCTTCGTCCCACATATTATTATTCTCCTTAAATTAACTTCCGGAGATTGATGGTTCAACTAATATTTTGTTTTAAAAGGAACCATCACCTTCGATCGAGCAGAAATTTATGTTGTTGGGTAGGTTGCGTTTTCTCCATAAAGAGGTAAAAGATACTTCCAATGTAGCTTTCAGTACTGGAGCATCTCACAAAAGTCTCTCGCAAGGATAGCTTTCTATTAAGCATAAGCGGTAAGAAAAAAAAATAGAAAGACAAAGGTTAGCGATAGAGAGATATTCCAAGTCAACATTCTGAAGATATCATTTAACCTTTTGGTGATATCCACGAAAGCGGTCTAAAACCTAACATTAATCGGAATCTTGATCTTAACATGAGGATATAGAGGAAGATGCCAACAACGGATCACTTTGGGGGACTGTGTGCATCCAGAATCACGTTGGTAGTTGGTATTAATTCGATAATTGGGATTTTTGATACAATTTGACGACGAATATCAAGTTTTTTTAACATATGTCTTCCTATACGTTGTTACGCCAGCAAAAATATGGGAGTGCTTTTCATATTATAGATAAACATGTTTGATACATATTGTAACGTCTCGGGCTTAGGTCCACGGTCCGTTAACGGAGCATTACTGGCCCTGACAATCTCTTGGGATCGGGCCCATACGGACCCGATTAACCACCCCCCAAAATGCTTAAGTCGGGTTGTTCGGTAATAACGTCCTCGCCATTTATCCCACCCGGAACTTTTCATGTTCCACGGTATGGGACTATCTTTTTGGGGGTGTTACAACCTCCCCCACTTAAATTCGCAACGTCCTCGTTGCGACATGGCACATCACTTCTTCCCTGTGACAGTGGCGGCTGCACGCTCCGGGTAGCCATTTCCTCCAACCTCTTGTAGTGGCGGCTCCAACTGATAGCATTTGTAACGTCCCGGGCTCAGGTCCCCGATCCGTTATCGAGGAAAACTGGCCCTAACAACTTGTTGGGTTCGGGCTCAAATGGACCCGCTGGCAACCACCCAAAATGCTTAAGCCAAGTTGTCAAGTAGTAATTCCCACAACATATAAACCATACCTGCACTTCGTGAGTTTTAGGTATGGTACTATGTTTGGGGTTGGGGTGTTACAACCTCCCCCATTTATATTCGCAACGTCCTCGTTGCGACATGGCCATCACTTATTCCCAGTGATAGTGGCGGCTGCACGCACCGGGTAGCCATTTCCTCGAACCTCTTGTAGGGGCGGCTCCACCTCTCGGGTAGTCCTTTCCACTATCAGAGAGAATTTGGCTCTGATACCATTTGTAACGTCCCGTGCTTAGATCCCCGGTCCGTTATTGAGGAAAACTGTCACTGACAACTTGTTGGGTACGGACCCACATAGATCCGTTGACAACCACCAAAAATGCTTAAGCCCAAGTTGTTCGGTAGTAACATCCTCGCCATTTATCCCACCCAGAACTTTTCATGTTCCACGGTATGAGACTATCTTTTTAGGAGTGTTACACATATGATGTCTGGAAATTAATTATCAACAAATCCAATGAGCATTTTTCCCTCCCATTTTGGGATTACACATGCTCTGTGTGGTTGGAGTTCTCCGTTCTTGGACCCATATGGATTCTTCATGTTTGCGAATGCAGTGTCTAATGTATCGGATCAAATGTATTCCTGCTCGTGGTAACAGTTCTTGTTGTTTCGGTGTGTAGGCTGTGGAAGGAAAGGAATCTACAATGCAAGGGAACGCACAAAAACTCTGCGCAAGATTAATAGTCCCGAGCTCTTTGAACACAGAGAGAGAGAGAGAGTACGATGATATAATCGGAGATTCGGAAATGTCCGAGGTAAAAGAGATGAGAATTCGGAAGGGGAGAGTCCCAGTTACATGATCCATGCCTTTCAAGGATATATCATGGATAGTGTGGTCGCGGATAGCAGCTGCTGCAGGAGACATGCATCCCTGTTCCCGAAGGTTGAGGGGGACAACGAGAACAACAAGGCCACCGTCACTGCACGGCTGAAGACGAAAGGGCAAACACGAGCACATACCGGCCGTTCAAATAATCCATTAATGGGTGGATGTGGAGCATGGTATCCATTGTAGGGTTCCTCGAAACCCACCGTAATCGGCATCTTATTCTTGCATTCTTACCGTACTTGTTCCAATTTTGGTCATCTCGCCTCTAGTTTTGGTTCTTGCTGGTACCAAATTGCATTCCTTCGTACGAGCTGTGTTTGCTGATTTCCCTTTCTGTTCCACCATTCTTTTCCCTACAGGACGTGGGCATGAGAAGAGATAACAAGCCTAACCCGGAATAAAAAAAATAATTTCTTTGTTATGGAACTCTATTCCTGCATTCTTAGATTGGAGTTAAGTTGTACGGAATGTATAATTTCTTTGTTATAATATATATAACTATGGTTAAATAAAAAATTAACATGAAAAATATCTTATAATTATTAAAAAAGTTAATATAATACATAATAAATGTCACTTCACATTTATCATTCCAAATCTCGTAAACTCTCCTAACCATTCAAATAGCTACTATTCAGTAGATGTTACTCCAATCCAACCCAATCCAATTACGAAACATTCTCTTAGCATTTAGTACAACCGGAGAACTTCACCCGTGGGAGGACAAAATGTTAATCATAATAGAGTCCTTAAAGATTCAGAATGCTTCTGGAAAAATGCAACCAAAAAGGCGTGGAGATAAAACAAAGCCTTTGTCAGGTGCAAGGGGTGTTTTCATTGGGTGGGATTTCACTTCCGATACAGAATAACAAGCAATAAAAGGATGAGAATACAAAGTTATCTTAGTAATGAAATCAAGACATGATTGATGGAGCTGATTTCTTGATAAAATATATGACGAGGTTATCTTAAATGCTCAATAAAGAAAATTGGATTCATCTGCCAATAGGATGAGGAGTTTGAAAAAAAAGTTTGAAGTCTCCAAGAAACTCTTGTCGCAAATGTATTGTAAATCAAGTTTAAAGAACAGATATATGATAATAAGTGCTCACGCGATTCAGCATCAAATAGACAAAGTGGACAAGCATTAGCATACTGAATATTGATTAGATGTAAATTTTTTGTGACCAATTCATTGTGGACCGAGGACCAAAAACACAAATACCCTGGGATGGAAAGGCGGGTGACCAAAACTTAAGGTGTAATTAGGGGTTCTAATTGAATTGAATCTTACGAATTTGACAAGGATTCATTCGATAAGAATTCAAAAAAAGTTGCATTCGAAAATAAAAGAGTGGAATATGAATTTAACTTGTGTATTCGATTCTCGAATGAATTGAAACTAAATTAACTTATATTTGTTTGTTAATAATTTGATTTGCTATATATTTATAGATACATAGATACATATGTGTATTTATGTGTGTGTATATATGTATCTATAAAAACACACATACTCACACTTATATACAAATATGATGCTATTTGTTAAAGACTAAAGATCCAACACTGAAAAATAGAGCATAGAATAAGAGTCATAAAACCTAGAATGAAATAATTAATGTTTAAAATTTTTATGTCATCTTCCTACCCCATATTTATTTTCTTGTTTATGCATTCTTTTTCACACTTTCTCATCCTTTTCTTCATTCTTTACTAAAGATCCATCAATCTTAGGAGAGAAAGTGCTTGCACAAGATTACAATAGCCATACTATGCCAAGTTCCTCCTTAATATCTATCATTGTAGTTGATTTGAATATCTCTCCTTTGACTTCTTAATGTGTCGGTTATCCTTACATGACAACTCACGCTCTTGGATATTATTTTCAAGATGACATCAGTTATCATAAGATAAATGTACAAGCTCTTATCACCATCATGTATATAGGTTGCCCTTTTATATATAAAAAATCTCATGTGACTCACATATTTAGTTTTTTATATCAATGATCATCATGATGCATGAAGTGGATTTTAACTTGTTAACTTATTTGTTATTATTCATATTTTTAAAAATAGTAGTTTAATCTTCTTTTTCTTCAATATGCAATAATAATGAATAATATATTCTATTTTTTCATCAATATTCTCCCTTTAATGGGAATTATATAACTATTCTTTACACATATATACTATTGGAAATAGAGCAATTTTATATTGCAAAAGAATATAATAATAATAATAATAAAAATAAAAATAAAGAACATCATTATTTTTTTAAATTATATATTATCTGTTAGGTATTTTTTCTTTCTTATTTTAGTTATCAAGAATAAAGCTATAAAATAATATCTTTTTTTATGTAAAGTATTTTATATAAGCTTTAAAATACAAATAAATTTTCCAGTTCGAAATAAAATGAATCGAAATTGAATATTCGAAACTCAAAATGAATCGATTTGAATTCAATTTAGCAAATTCATTTAGAATTTGATCAGAGTTCAGTTTCGAAACTTTTAAAATGAATTGAATCCCTAGTTCATTCAAAGTTATTAGATTCGATTAGCATCTCTAAGTGTAATTCCACAACGGTGCCACATGGGACATAGTAAGATAAATATGATGGTTTAAACCCCATACCTCCAATTTTACATGATAAAATAGTCAAATCCCTGCATTCCTTAGATGCCTCAAGCTTTAGGTTATCAATCTAGTCCTTAATAATTGCAAGTTTATCTTCCCAAGTGGATGTTCTATTTCGAATGCTTTAGGCCCATTTTGGCAAAAGAAGATAATGTTGGAAGCTTTAGCCAAAGTGGCAAATTTATTTTTTGTTTATTTCCAAAGGAAGGAAAATGAATTTTTTAGAGGATTTTCTCCATTAATATCATAGAACAAAAACATGGTTTCTATACCCGAACCAACTTCACTAAAGGATGCCACTAATGCTTGTAGATCTAATTTCAATAGAACACCATCAATTTTGGTGTTCCCTTTAGGCGGGGCATCTAAGGGAATATGATGTGTTGTTGTTGAACATAGGGAATTGATCTACCAAGTTAACAAGCTAAGCTTGTAATCGTTGCTTGACCAACCTTTAATTCAAACAACAATCAACCTACAATTAAATTAAGCGATAAAATTAGTGATTTAAAATTTATTATAGATTCAAAATAAAATGTGTACATGTGCAAGTAGTCTAAGTGTCGAACACTGGAAGAAAAAGAAGGGTAGTAATTTTTAATAATTATTGCTAATTAGTAATAACTGATTTTGTATTTTTTTCTTATTTTTCTCGATTTTTATGGGCTTTAAATCTAAACATTGAATCCTTAAAATCAACTTTGAATCTAATATTTAACAATCCTTAAAAATCAAGCATGTTTTTATATTTTTAGAAAATATTAAAATCAAGTTAAATGTGTAAATAAAATTATGCGAGAACAAATAAGGTACCATGCATCTATACTAATTTCCTAAAATTTTGACATAATAAAATTATTTAATAATGGTAATATGCACAAAAATTAAATACACATAAGAAGAGGGATGAAAATACAAATAAATTAAATTATGCTTGCATTTAACAGTATATCTTTAGAATGTAAGGGCATGCATGCAAATATTAAAACACCTCACGTGGTGCAACATGTGATGTGGAAGGACTAAAGTGCAAATAAACATAAGCTTAGTTGTCTAGATGCAATTTATATGAAATATATTACATGCAAAATTACTTTTACTGTACTCAAACAACATACAAAATGCTGAGAGGGTTTAATTGAAATGTACCCCAGATGCATGCGTGCATGGCGCGTGACTAAGATCATGTTGTTCTGACCTTACCACGTCATCGCGCCCACTTATGATTGGTGGTTGATGACACACCTTGCGACTCAGCTTAAGTAATATCAAGGGTCATTGCGACCCGAATAACCAAGCATTGGTCAACAAGAAGAAATAAACCACTCAAAACAAATAAAAAACAATCACAAAATATGTAAGTGGTTTAACTATTTATTTTACCCGGTATAGCTACCAGGGTCGAACATAAGGAGCACGAGGAAACCTACGAAGTAGTCGAATCTTTGAAATGAAACAACATATTTTTAGTGCTTTTTAATTGCAAAATTTTAATTTTTAATAAAGGAACAAAATCAACAAATATGGAAAACAAGGCAACAAACAAGTCCTTTTTTTGAATTTTTCTTTAGGGTTCAAAATACTCAGAAAATCAAGCTAAAAATATTTTTGAATTTTTAAGGTTTTGAAGTATTTTTCATGATTTTCTGGGGTTTTGCAAATGTCTTTGTAATTTTATAAAAATGAAACAATGGCTAAAAATTCAAACAGTGCATAGCCAAGATTAAATTGCGAGTTAAAAATATTAAAATGCTGTAAAAAATCTTAGATAGAAATTTTGTAAGGAAATATAAGTAAAAATCTATCAATAGAATCTGAAATGTGAATTTTTGGATTTTTCTTGAATTTTATATAATTTTTATAAGTTTTTAGGTATTTTGTAAGGATTTTTTAAACAAAATTGCTATAGTAGATAAAACACACAAAAACACAATAACAAATTTTTTTTTGGAATTTTTAAGATAATTTTTCGTGTTTTTAAGGATTTTAAAAAATAGATAGGATACTTTTTAGAGATTTTTGAATTTTACAAATAATAAATGCAAACAAATTAACCCACAAAAATTCCATTAAATATTGTACGACAACAAGGGTTGAGGGTAATTTTTTGATAATTTTTTGGGTTGATTTAAAAATTATTAAGTCCAAAATACAAGTTGTAATTGGATATAGTTTACAGGGACCTAAGTGCAATTAAAATAAACTTCTGGGCCAAACAGTAACACAGTTAACAAGTACATGGCCTAAGTTGCAAAATGTTTGATGAAACACACGTGCAACACGTGAACCGAGCTCACAGGGGTATAAGTGTAAATATCGAAAACATGCCATTTCATTCATGACATCTAAAAAGGTGTAGGCATACAGTGTAAATAACCCAAAAGCATGTGGAGATGCACGTGAATTCAAACCGTACTAGAATGCAAATATCAAAACTTCGAGGTTCAAACTGCAAAAGTTCATAACTACAACTTTTATTTAATTAACTAGATAGCAAAGCATAAATGTGTGAGGGTAAAAGGGAAATATACCCCTTGGAGCACGTGCGTAGTGCGTGGGACCATGACGGTGCTTATGACATCTGCCTAGCTGATCTGACGGATCTGATTTTTCGGCTACGTGCTTGTCAGATGCTCCAACAGGTCTGATCTAACGACCCCAAAAGCTACTCTGTCGGATGGTCGTGATGGAATCCGGTAGAGGCGTGGGCATCCAACGGCAGCAGGAGGGTCTAGAAGAACAAACCCCTGGGGGAACTTCGATCGACCAATGGAAGCGATCCACTGCTCTGATGCGGTCACCAAGGGATCCTATAGTGTCGCAAAAGTGCTCCACTTCCGGTGGACGGCTCTGATGGAGGTGACGTCAGTCGGATGGCAACGGTGGTTAAGCTCCTCTTGGAGCTACTCCGTATGAGCAACAGGGGCTCCAGAATACTCCTAGACGCGATTGCAGACCTACAAGAGGAAGAGAGGTGCTCGGGGCTTCGCTCCGACCCTGGTTATTGCATCAAAGGACAAGGGAAGCGACGGTAGATGGTGAACGACCTCCGGCGAAGGCGTAAGAAGGAGGTATGAGCCTAATCTCGACACGATGGTCGAGTCTCAGGTTGGTTGGATTGCATGAGAAGGTGTGGAGTGAGATGTAACACAAACAGAGTGGGTAGATGTAGGGAACGGGGCTTCGTCTAGTTGGATGGAGCAAGTGAATATGCGGCGGCGCAAAATGGAAGGATTGAATCGAACGGCGAAATGCAGTGGATATAAGCGATACCTAAAGCTACTAAGGAGCTCAACATGGTCAGGCGAAGGTGGGCGATCGAGTCTTGGCCTCAACCAAGATGCAATTGGCTGGGAGGCTTCACATGGCGGAGCTCTAGTCACGTCATGAGCTACGAGTCCCCAGGTGTCTTCCAACGATTCTGAAGGGCTCCTCCACTGGTTGTCACTTCAATGAAGTTGTCTAGGAGGGAATGGGGGCGCGAGAGACAAGCTGCCCTTCAGTGGAGGCAGAAGAGAGCTTTTATAAACAACTCCAGGAGCCTAGAAAGATCGAGCAATAGCGTGCAAGCCTAAGAAGAATCGCGCCTTCCTAAGGATCCGCGAGGATTATGGATCCTAGGAGGAGGCTTGGGCGAGAAATCGGGGTACGAGGAAGCTGGAGTCGGGTGGGTAAATGGGGAGAAGAAGGTCTGGCAAGAAGGATTCATGTTTGACCCGTCGGGAAGGAGGTGTTGACCGAAGTCAACAAATCCTCATGTACTAATCAGAAAAAAGGAATATACGAAATAATTACAAATTCAATTAAAAATAGCAAATGAGTTAAAAATAAAAAGTGTTTAAAATAAAAAAATATTTATTATTTTTCAAAGTATTTTTTGTGAATTTTAATTATTTTTATGAAAAATGAATTAATGTATATACAATATATAATATTATATAATGGTATAATATACCTATATATTATGTACAAATATTTTTATTATTTTTTTACACAAATAACCTTATTTTATATTTTATTTATTTACGACATAATTTTAAAAGTATAAATTAATTTTTATTTTATTTTAAAAATTAATATGTGTATATAATTAATAATGAATGTAACATATTCAAGTATGTTTTGTACATGGAATGAAAGATTTTATTTTTATTTTATTTTTCTGATTTTTGTTTTATTTTTATATTACTCTAGGATTATATACAAGGGTGTAAAAGAATAATTTAATTTAATTTTGCCAAAAATAATTATATAAAATATTTGTACAAGTATAGGTAATATATACAATACATAGTGAGCTCTATCTCTCTCTACTTATTATTTTACGATTAGGTCAAGGCTTGACCTTCTCTTGAGGTTCAGGTGACTCTGTATTTATTCTAAATACATCATTCCTTTTTTTTCCTTTATTCTTTTATTTTTGCACAAAAATATGCTAATTATACAATAATAACACAATAATACAATTTGCTAAGTTATTATATTTATAGTTATTTACATGATGTTTTGCCAAGGAAAAGAGCTAAAATAAAAGAATAAAGAGTGAGAATTAGGAAGTCATCACCCTCGTATACTTTACCTTTGCTAGTCCCTTAGCAAACACTTATTTGAAAAAGAAGTGAAAAGAAAAAGAAAAAGAAAAAAAAGAGAATCAAGGTTGGTTATTAAACTTATCCTCATTAAATTGAAGTATGGAGCTCAGCCAGACCTTTGGATTATTAGTTTGTCGGAACCTTATTGAGAAATAGGTTTAAGACTCAACAACCTCTAAGTTCCACCATTCTATGACCACGACTCCTCAATAAACCATATCAGAACAAGTCTACATACATAAACTCTAATGACTATGCATCTTTCCTTGTATTGTGAAATGATAAGGAAATAGCCTCCGTCAACAAGTTATCTCTAATTCCCTAGTTCAGAAGCTCTTTCCTCGAGGAGCGGGGTATTCCCTTCTAAGTTCAAGTTCAACCAGCTTAAGAAGAGGGGAAAGAAGAGAATGGATCGTGACCAGTGTAGCCATACATCCCTGGGAGCCTAACCAGTGTAGCTAAGTCTCACGCTGCAAGCTTCATGAGATGAGATGGTGTGATACATAAGCTTTGCTTTATTGACTATATACACTCTAGCGGGCATTTTATTTCAATCAGGCCTGTCCACTTTTTTGGAGTTTTTCTTGATTTTGCACATTTTTTTGAAGTGCATATGTACAACGTATCTACATGGTGCATCATATACAATAGGAGTTTTTCTTCTTGAGCTAATATACTATCCCTCTTTTGAAGCATTATTGCAACCCACAACTCCTATCTTTTGACCTCAACTGGATCTATACAACTGCGGAAGAGAAGTGATAATCATGCTTGAGATGCAAACGATATGAGTCAAAGACCACATCTCAAGCAAAATGAATAGGGGCAACGTCAACGATCATCGGATCATGATCAAGATATGATTTTAGGCACTGGCCTTTATCTCGAAAGGTGGATTCATATGACAATTCAGATATATCAATGCTTCCATTATCATGCACCTTTCAGACCACATATGGGTCCTCCTTCCATATGCTTTTGCAACGTCCCACAAATCTCAACCTAGTATCGAATAGTCATACTCTCTGGTTCGGCTCAAACTATTTATGGCTGATATGAGAATCATGTCATATCTTCACTCTGTCCTTATACTGTAGGCTACTCGAAAAGGTTGTATCTCTCAACTCCTCTAGAGCTGCCAACTCTGCTTTTCTCTGATCTCCTATACTTTTGGGATCCAAAATAACTCAGTGACTGCTCATAGTGACTTGTGATTGATCTCCATAGGTAAATGGCATGTCTTGTCATAAATAAGACAAAAAGGGATGTACCCAAATGTGTCTTGAAGGAAGTTCGATAGGCCCACAAGACCGAGTATAAAAGCTATGACCAATCCTTTCAGTCTAGGCAGAGGACCTTCTACAATATAGTTTTAATCTCCATCTTCGATACTTTATAAAGACCATTGGTCTGAGGATGATATGGAGTGGCAACTCGATGGTCAATTTTGAACTCGTTAGCAAGGGCCTTTACCTTGTTGTTGATAAAATGAGTCCCCCTGTCAGATGTCAAAACTCTAGGTATCCCGAACCGTGAAATGATATTCTTCCTCAAGAATCTGCAAATGGTCTTAGCATCTGCAATTCAGGTGGGGATGGCATCAACCCAATGACTCACATAATCCACCACAATCAGAATGTTCTTAAATCCCTGACTCTTAGGGAATGGACCCATGAAATCGATGCCCCATGTGTCAAAAACCTCACTGAAATGAATGAGCTGCATCAGCATCATATCACGCTATCCACAGGTGCCCATCCTCTAACAGTCAGTACACCTCTTCACGAATTCATCAGAATCCTTGAAGAGGGTAGGCCACTATAGGACGGATGAAGCACCTTCGGTGCTGCCCTCCTTTCGGAATGATGTCCTCCTACCTCAAGTTTATGGCAATATGTGAGGACGTTGTGGTGCTCCTCATGAGGAATGCACCGACACCAGATGCTATCCCCTCCTTCATGATAAAGGATGGGATCCTCCCAATGGTACGACTTGGCCTTTGCAAGGAAAGTATCAATTCATTGCATGGGCCAACCTTGTGGAACTTTCTTGGCGACAAGGTAGTTCACAATGTCAGCGTACCATGGGAGCAAGGAGATAGCAAGGATCGCCTCGTCTGGAAAGGTCTCTGTAATAGGTGCAATCTGAACTGAATCCTCAAGGTTCTCTAAACGAGAGAGGTGATCCGCCACCACATTCTTGACTCTAGTCTTATCCTTAATCTCAATGTCAAACTCCTGGAGTAGAAGGACCTATCTAGTCAATATGGATTTGGCATCCTTCTTTGCCATGAGATATCATATGGCGGTGTGATATGTAAATATCGTCACTCGGGATCCAAGAATATATGATCTGAACTTATTCAAGGCAAAGACTACGGCTAGCATCTCCTTCTTAGTCACGATATAATTCCTCTGAGTGGCATCCAAAGTCCAGCTAGCGTAGTGTATGACATACGGTAATCTATCCCTCCTCTTTCCTACCACAGCTCCTATGGCAAAATCAAAAGCATCCATCATGATCTCGAATGGGAGAGACCAATCAGGTAGCTGAAGGACTGGAGCCTCAACAACTAATCCCTTGAGAGTCTCAAACGACGCTAGACACATATAATCTACAATGAACTCGGTGTATTTCATAAGCAGATCAGTACGGGCAAAAGGACTGAAATCCTAAATGAATCGTCGGTAGAAACCGACATGCCCTAGAGAAGATTGCAACTGTGCAAATTAGACTGTGGATTTAGTTTCTTGATGATATCCACCTTGGATGGATCGACCTCCATGCCTCTTTTGGAGATGACATGGCCAAGCACCATCCTCTGAGTCACCATGAAGTGACTCTTCTCCTAAGATAATACAAGAGGGACCTCTATACATCATTGAAGTACATGGTCTAGGAAGTTAAGATAAGCATCGAACCCATCACTGTAGACTAAAAATCATCCATGAAGACCTTCAAACAGTCACCCACCATGTCCAAAAACATGGAATGCATGCACCTTTGAAATGTAGCTGGGGCATTACATAAACTAAAGGGCATCTGTCTAAAGGCATACGTCCCAAACTGACAGGTGGATGTCATTTTCTCCTGGTCTTTAGGCACTATGGCCACTTGGTTGTATCCGGATTACCTGTCAAGGAAGCAGTAATGACTCTTTTCCAGCTAGCCTCTCGATAATATGATCAATAAATGGCAACGGGAAATGATCCTTCTTATTGTCCTAATTCAGTCGTCTTTACTCCACATAGACCCTCCAAGAAGTGGATACTTGGGTAGCTATCTCCTCTCAAGACTCGCTCAAAAGTGTAGTGATACCTGTCTTATTATGTAACACATGTAATGGACTAACCCACTTGAATTCATAGATGGGGTAGATAAAATCGGCGCTCCACCATTTTGATATCTCTGTCATGACCACATCTCAAAGATTCGGGTTCAGTCGTCGCTGGAACTCATGCAATGGCTTGGCGTCCTCTTCGGGATAGATATGGTGGAGCATAGGGCCAGACTTACCCCCTGGAGATCAGCTACACTCCATCCAATTGCCTTGCAGTTTCTTTCAAGAACCTCCATCAAACGAGCTTCTTGATCTCCAGTCAAATCCAATGAGATAATGACTGGGAACATCTCTGGCTCACCCGCAAGGAATTTGTACTTCATCGACTACAGAAAGGTTTTCAGTTCTGGACAACTGGGAGCTGGAAAATATGCCTTCTGAAATGTCTGAGTGAAGGCTACCAGATCTACATGGGTGAACTCTTGTTGTAAGTGAAAATCTGAAGAAGGTAGACCTGTTGTTGTCTCTATAATCTGTACTGGCTCACTCTCCGTCCTATCTGTTAGCTCTGAAGGAATTAGGCATGGTAAATAATCATTAAAACCATCCCAATTAATGCCTGAATCCGAGGGATCTGAATCAGAAGAACATGAAATATACTCTGCTTCACTACCTTGACTGTGATCATCAGCCTCAACTGTGTCCGATGCCAAGAGTGTGCTCTCTGAACTCTCATCTACCACAATATGTAGATCTGCACTATCTGATGGCGTGAAAAGAGCTCGTAATATGGGGTCTGACCAAACTACCTCAGCATCTGTAATCACAAAGTCGTACTCTTGGTGGACGTCTCGCTCTGCATTTGTCATTTGCTCTGAATCGCTCGACTTCTTTGAGCAAGATGAATCTCCCGCTTTGATCTCCTTGATCGCCTCTATTTGTACACTTTCACCCTCAACGCGAAAGTATACCTTCCCACTATCATGGTCGGACACTGCCTTGGCTATGGCCAAGAAGGGACATCCTAATATGATGGGGGTATATGTCACAGATTCAGGGATCTCTATGTCCAATACAACAAAGTTCATGAGGAATTTCAGGCCCTGAATTCTGATGACCTCGTCCTTCAATAACCCTTTTGGCCTCTTGATAGACCTATCAGCAAACTGAAGGACTGTCCGGCTCTATCGAAGAGGGCTGAACTCGAATCGGTCGAGTAAGGCTACTAGAAGAAGGTTAATAGAAGACCCGTTATCTAACAGGGTACGATCGAACCACTGCTCATGGATATGGCATCTGACATATGGAGCTCCTGAATCTGGTCTCTTGGCTGACAATCGATTCCGAATGGCGAAGCAGGTGATACGAGTAAGCACATGGATCTCTACATTGTGGTTCCTTCTCTTCCTGCGGATGATGGTCTTCTCTCTTAAATTCTTATGGAAGAGAGGGATGGGCTCTAGTGCCTCCTGTAGAGTCAGATGTATCAGAAACCGATCGATCATCTGCTGGCTGAACTCTATATGGTGTCTCTTTTTTGGATTTTCTGATTTATTCCCCTTCGCTAAGCGGAGTGCATGAGGGAAGGGGATGATTGGACCTTCTCTAGAAAGATGAGGGTCAGGAATAGGCTCCTGTGCAGGTAAAGGCATATAATCCACACCAAGATCATCATACTTCACATATTGACTCAAAGGAGATATAAAAACCTTTGCTTTATTCATATTTTTGTTCTTTTCAATTTTTCCATTTTTTGTATTTTTCTGTCCTAAAATACAAAGTGAGGTAACATAACTGAATGAAAACTTGTGGCATCATTACCACCTACAGCATTTTGTCTAGCGACATCATCACCACTCTCTAGCTTGGTGTCTCTCAACACTGTGGCATCGGTACCACCATCTGCATCTGGACTCATGACAGCCTCAGAACCGTCGGTTGGATAAACATCCTTGGTGGCTTGAGAGCCACCATCATCATAGTTATGCACGATATAAGCACCGCTATCATCCTCGTCTGGTGATCTAGAATCTCCAAGTGGTCGTTGCTCAGACGAGGTGACGTCGATTGGCATCCTATCGCTCATAAGTGTCACAAAATGAGCATCAAATACATAGGAAGAAATGTCACCAAAGTATCACTAGGAGTGGTAGTCTCTGTAAACTGTACCTACTCAGATTTCCTCTTCAGGTTTTTCGGGTTGGGATTCGATCTGAGCTGGTATGGCAGCCTTGTCCTTGATGATTTCCCGTATCTCCTGCCGGAACTCGTCCATCTCTCATCGGAAGGATGCATGCTGGTCAGAAAGTAGGCGAGCGAGGTCATCAAGGTCTGGGTTCTCATAGACATGTCATGAGAACCGGATGGGTTGCCTCGCTGGAAATGAGGCTGAGACTGCTATTGGTAGTGAGGGGGAGGTTGGGAGTATTGTTGAGGCTGTTGTGGCTGCCTCGCATGTTGTCCCTGATGGTAGGGAGACCTTGCTGGTGCTGTTGTTGGTACTACTGGGAGTGATGGGGTTGCTGCTATTGTTGGTTGCTCTGTCTCACCTGAGCTGGAGGCTGTTGTTGGGACGAGGTGCCTCCAGCGGACCATCGGAAACCTGGGTGATCATGACAGATCCTGGGATGCTGTTGGTACCGGTCGTACCAAATCTCGTTGACTTCCATCAACGGATCCTACTCAAAAGGTGGAGGGAAAAGAACTGCCAGGGGTTGATCTAGCTGGTAGATCACCATCTCAGTGTCCTAAGATAGTGGTCGATGGGAGTAGCGCTACAGCGACTGGACCGACTCTGCCTGAATGTGGTGGACATGTCGGTACGTGGCAGATGACTGGGTAGAGTTGCTGCTGCTGGGATCAACCCGTGACCTAAGATGGGGCTATGGAGCCGTTTGTGCCTCCTGGAGGCACAAGATCTGAGTCTTCAGGTCACTAAATGTTTGTGTCAACTGATCGATCTGGGTAAGGTCCTGGCACTGCTTCTTCTCAATGATCTCGGTGTGGTCCAGCTTCTTGCTGTTGATCCTCATGTCAGCGATTGAGGACTCAGCATGTGCTGCTGCTGATGAAGAAGAAGGACCGACATCAACCCGAGCAATCCTCTAATTAGATACAACTGGTGGGAGGGGCTTCCCCTGAGTGTAGACCCTAGTCTGTGAAGGATATGGAGAATCCTCAAGCGCATCACGGAAGCGTGATGATCACATCTTATGCGATCGGGGCACTAGTGGCACTAGTCACATTATGCAGTGGAAATTAAAAATTTTAAATCAAGTGATGAAACCACAAGATCACAAGAACATTTCTTGGATCGTTTCATCAAACCACAAAGTATTATAAATGCCTCTTGAAGCGTGGTTGCGATCACAAGATCTCTAAAACAAGAGATCCTCCTGACTCAAGTCCGATCTACGAAGATGGCACTTGCGGGCGCAATGATGAGACGCGATCCTCCCGCAATCCTCGATGAAGATCCAAGCCTTGATTCTCCTGATTTCGTCCAACGAAATCCGTTAATGGATATCCATGAGCAATCGAAGCGACAACATAATGGCGTGGAGACAATCGCTTGTTCCCTCAAAGCACATGGTGGACAGCTACCTTAAAGAGAGAGAGAGTAGTCGAGAATGAGAGAGAGAGAGTAAGCGTGTACTCTTGATGTACTCCAAAGGGCTAGGGTTTCCCTCTTTATATATTAGTTTGGGGTCCAATGGTTCTCAATCCATGTCATACATAGAATCAACGGCTAGATTGATCTATGTATCAATCAACGACTGTGACGATTGTTAGTCAAAAGCCAACAACATTAATTTATATCAAATCAAATATATGTTGCATTATTACCAACATAATTTAATTTAACATAAATCAATTATTAAGAGATAACAAGATAACAAAAAGAGAGACAATAAATCATCCCCTAAAAGTGGGGGGGGGGCGTCACCTATAACTATGTCATTGGTGACGCCACCTCATTTTGGTGGTGATTATCTCCTTTTTATTTTTATCCTATTATTTCTAAATAAATTGCAATAACTTTTATTGCAATAATATCTACCAAATTAATTTGTGAATATTTCAATCATGCCATTGAAAAATATGTGAATCATATTCACAACCCAAACTAAATTGTAACTTACATTTCCAATTAATTGCTTAATGTGAATCCAATTCACATTAACAATTAACAAATGCTATATACAAAGCTGCTCTCTCTCTAATATATTATAAATCATATTTATAATATACTCACAGATATTATGGATAGTACTATCCTCGATCTACAATTCCTTGATAATTAAATCTCATTTAATTATCTTGGATGATCATTCTCACAATATGAATCTTATTCATATTAAATCTCATTTAGTCATCAAGACCTTCTTGCTTGGATACAAAAATTCATCATAGGAATTATTCCTGAACTCCTTCAAGAATAATGTGCTTTCTCCGCAGATACTTGGAGATAACGACAGGGTGATTGTATTGTTTCATATATAGTGACTTGGATTTTGAGATCTCATCTCAAATACAGATCTCACGGACCTCCCATAGATGCTTGATTAAATCAAGTCCATATACTTAATCTTCTCATTGCATTTGAATCTCATTCAAATCAATGTCCAACACTTGGACTAAGATCAAGTTACTTCTCTACTGAGAGGAGTCACTAAAATCCAGACCTGTTTCATCACTCCCATGGACTGGAAGCGTCATGGTTATACAATCGTTTATGATCACATCACCCTCAGGTATTCCCAATACCTGCACATCCTGCATACTAGAAGACCTATGATCAACCTGAAGATGAAGATCAATTTTACACTGTCTTCTTCAGGGTTTGATCACCAAGTTTCTTAATCTTGGTCATTGGGAATCGATATCGATCATATGCTTTCCCAAAAAATATATCATACCTTTTAAGTTCTTGTCATGCTTCCAAAGCACGGCGACCATGCATGGAATTTGATCGGTCCCAATACCTCATGAGTGAGCTCATGTCTTCCGGTTCATAAGTGAACCTGTATGATCCCTTTGAGAGATCGTATTACTCATATGCCCTTACATGCACACCAGCTCGTCGGTGTATAGACCTTGGTTAGGTCATCAACCTAATGGTCTGCCAAATGTACACACTCAGACATATAGTAACACATCTGCCTCCGGTCAGAGGATGTGTGCCCATGCTGTGACAGAATTCAACATAGACTTTAGGTTATCTCGATCTCGCTAAGTCAACCCTTTCATATAACTAATATGACAACTCCGAATCACTATTCCCTTGCAGAGGACCTACATCAAGAGGTCGGTCAGATATCAGCCTTTGTGAGAAAGGATTGCCATCCCCTACTCAGGCTGGAGATCATCCCTTAATAATCATTTGACGGTGCTTGATGATTCCTCTATCTAACTCATTAGAAGATCATCCAAACACCCGCCTCTATGATTCATTTCATGAATCAACAACTATATGATTATCAAGACGACCATGGTACATAACCCTTATTGTACAGAAGGACCTTATAGTGCATTCATTCATTTAATTTCAAAAAGGAAGTGAAACAATCAATAACATTTATTGATAAAACATATTTATTACAATAACATTTATTGTAAGAATGGTTCGCCTCGGGATCACATGGCTTACAATATCCCACTAGCCCTCAGAACCATTCAGGAACAGTCCTTAAACCCATACTCATAACATGCTGGTCGAAAACCTTCTACGTCAGAGGTTTGGTAAGAGGATCAACAACCTTGTCGGCAGAGGCCACCTTGGTGATGATGTTATCACCATGCTTTTGAATCTCCCGAATGATGTGGTATTTCCTTTCCACGTGCTTGCTCTTTTGATGCCATCTGGGTTCCTTTGCCTGGGCAATGGCTCCCGTGTTATCGTCGAGTAACGAGATGGGAGTATCGGAGGAAACTACGCCAAGCTCCAAGATGAACTTGCGCAACCACACCGCCGCCTTTGCAGTGCGGCAATGTATTCGGCTTCTGTTGTTGAATCCGTCGAAGTGTCCTGCTTCTTGCTTCTCCAGCTCACAGCACCACCGTTCAACAGGAATACAGACCCTGATGTCGACTTTCGATCATCAATATCCGACTGGAAGTCTGAATTTGTATATCCTAAGACTTGGAGATCACCATCTCCATAGACCAAGATGTAATCTTGCGTCCATCTTAGATATTTGAATATGTTCTTTACTGCATTCCAGTGTTGCTCTCCATAGAAGAATTGGTAACGACTTACCACTCCCACTGCATGGCAGATGTCTGGCCTAGTACACATCATGGCATACATTAAGCTTCCTACAGCTGATGCATAGGGGCATCCAGCCATGGCCTTCTTTTCCTCAACACTTTGAGGAGCCATCCCTTTAGATAGATGGATACCATGTCTGGGGAATCCTTTCTTGGAACTATCCATGCAGAATCGTTAAGGAATCTTCTTAATGTATCCATGTTGTGATAATCCCAATATCCTCTTTTCTCGGTTTCTGAACAACTTCAGGCCTAATATGTAAGAGGCTTCTCCAAGATCTTTCATCTCGAAGGTATGAGATAGCCAAATATTTACACTGGTCATCATTCCTGTATCATTCCCAATGATAAGGATATCATCTACGTAAAGCACGATGAACACAATGGTGCTCCCACTAAACTTCTTGTACACACATGGTTCATCAGGATTCTGCACAAAATCATAACTCTTTTTAGTTTCGTCAAATCTGATGTTCCAACTAAGAGAAGCTTGTTTGAGCCCATAGATGGATTTCTTTAGCTTGTATACTTTTCCATCCTCAACTATGAAGCCCTGGGTCTGCTCCATATAGATATCCTCCTCGAGGTATCCATTGAGGAAGGTTGTCTTGACGTCCATCTGCCAGATGTCGTAGTCAAGAGATGTAGCTATAGCTAGCAGTGTCCTGATGGACTTAAGCATAGCCACGGGAGAGAACGTCTCATCGTAGTCGATGCCTTCTCTCTGTGTGTAGCCCTTGGCTACGAGCCGTGCATTGATAGTCTCTACTTTCCCATCAGGTCCCCTTTTTCTCTTGAAGATCCATTTACACCCAATGGGTTTCACCCCTTTAGGTGGATCCTCTAGGATCCATACACCATTCTTATGTATGGATTCAATCTCTGACTTCACTTCTAGCATCCATATATCCATGTCATGATCCGTGAGTGCTTCATCAAATGAAGTAGGATCATTGTCAGTCTCACTTGACACATGGAATCCATACCTTTCAAGTGGTGCAACCACCCTCGAACTCCTTTGAAGAGGTATGGGTGTTTCATCTTCATTTATCTCTTAGTTTCTGGTTCAGGAACCTCATAATCCTCAGGGGATTCAATGAGTTCCTCTACTTCATTTTTATCTTGACCTTTAAGGAAATCATCCTCCAGAAATTTTACATCTCTAGAGACAAAAACATTTTGGGTCTCAGGGTCATAAGTTGATATCCAATACTATCTTTAACGTACCCAATGAAGTAACACTCACAAGTGCGAGATTCTAGCTTACTTACGTCCACATTCTTCGTATGGACCAAGCAACCCCGAACCCTCAAGTGTCTAACACTAGGTTTGTTTCCATACCAGAGCTCGTGAGGAGTCTTGGGTATAGATTTGCTAGGAATCTTATTGATGATATATATTGCAGTCTCTACTGCATATCCCCAGAAACTAAGAGGTAAACGTGCTTTTCTCATCATGTAACGGATCATGTCCATGATGGTCCTGTTGCGTCTTTCAGTAACACCATTAAGTTGGGGAGTTCCAGGGGGAGTGAGATTGGAGAGAATTCCATTCTCCCTAAGGTATCCCTTGAATTCATCTGAGAGGTACTAACCACCTCGATCAGATCGAATCCGTTTAATCTTCCTATCAATTTGGTTCTCAACCAAAGCCTTAAACTCTTTGAACTTTTCAAAGGTTTCAGATTTATGATGCAGTAGGAAGATAAACCCGTATCGCAAATGGTCATCAATAAACGTCAAATAATATCGATATCCATTTCGAGTCGTGGTACTGAAGGGACCACATACATCAGTATGTATTAGGTCAAGAATACCTTCGCATCTTGTAACCTTGTTACGGAAAGGCATCCTGGTCATTTTACCTCGAATGCAATGTTCATAGGTAGGTAAAGATTGGACCTGTAGAAAATCTAAAAGACCATCCTTTATCAATCTATTGATCATATCAATAGATAAATTACCAAGCTTTTGATGCCAAATCATATTTGAATGATTTCCATTCTCCCTGGACCTTTTAGGGGTTTTATTAGTTGTAGTGACATTCATGACACATTCATTAATGCACAATTCATAGAGTCCACCAGAAGTCAAAACACCATCCGCAATAAATTTATCATATTGATTAATGACTAACTTATTACAGAAAAGGAAGGAATATCCATGTCTAACAAGCTTAGATACAGATATCAAATTCCTCGTGACTTCAGGTACATAAAGACATTCTTTAAGTACTAAGAACTCTACCACTAGATAACAATAGTCGGCAGGTCCCAATGGCGACTACTGCAACGCTTGCATCAGATCCCATCTGGATGACTATCTCCCCTTACTCCAGATTCCTAGTTTCTTGAAACAAATGCAACAAATTGCATACATGAACAGAAACACCAGAATCTACAACCCAACTTCCTTCCCGTCCAACGAGAAAACTAGTTTCAATGATGAAAGTAGATTTCATACCTGTTGGGGCTTTACCTTTGTCAGCAGACTTCAGGTATTCAGGGCAGTTACGCCGCCAGTGCCCCGGCTTCTTGCAGTTGTGACAGACATCGGTATTCTTCGATGTCATCAGTGTAGAAGCACTAGAAGATAAACCAACTCCTTGATATTCTTCTTCTTTCTCTTTTGGGGAGGGCTCTTCCGAGAACATTGCTTCCGACCGCGCTTTCCTTTTTCTTGTGCAACCACTGCACTGGCAGAGGGGCCGTCCATCTTCATTACGTCTTCTGCAGACTTTAATGCAGCTAACAACCCAACTTTACTGAAATCAACTTTGCTCATATGATATGTCACGACAAAGTTGTTGAAAGACTTAGGGAGCGATAAGAGAATGAAATCAGCCTACATATCAACATCCATGAAGGCTCCCAGGGTTTCCAATTCAGAGAAGTACCCAAACACTTTGAGTACGTGTTCTCTAATAGAGGTCCCTTCCTGCATCTTGCAGAGAATAAGCTCTTTCATCACATTATAACGTTGTGTGTGGTTTAGGTCACTGAACATTTCTTTCAGATTCAACATGATTTCTTGGAAGTGGTTCATTTACACATGCTGCTTCTGAAGCACATTGGACAATGAGCCAAGGATATAACACCTTGACAAGTTATGATCTTCATCATATTTCTCATTAAAAGTTGTATCTTCCGGAGTCTGAGGGTCTGCAATCTTTTCCTTGGTTAGCACATATGAGATGTGCTCCGCAGAAAGGACGAGATCTAAATTTCGGATCCAATCCGAATAATTTGGTCCGGTCAACTGATTGACCTCCAAGAGCCTGCTCAGTGGGTTCATGGACTTTATTTTCTGAAATTAAGAATGCACTATATTAGAACATATAGATAATTATATATTTATTTTTAAAACATTTGACTAAGGCATTTTAAATCAAACTTGTCTTGCTATGTCAATTTTGAAATATTATTCCCTTATAGTCTCTCAAAGTAAGAGATATACTTACCGTTATATCTCAAGCAAGATCTGGGATCTCCACTCTATCTTTATCACATACCAATAATATGAGAACTTGTGACTCGAATAAAGAGGAGCGGGAACACATTCCGCCTTGCAAGTCAACTTGCACTTCCCAATTCGGTCTTTAACACCCAGACCCACCACCCCTAAGATGATGTTGACCCGTCATTAATTGAACCAACCATCAATAGGCTTAATACTCGCTATACGCAATCTAATATTGCCCCAATAATATGAGGACTCGATATTGGGGTCACTACGTATATGGCCTTATTCTTTCGAGAAGCAAAGAACACGATCCAAATAATTGTATATAGGATCTGTCACTTCAGACATGCGTCTCCTATATACAACTTTTGGCGACACAATTCATTACCTTGACAGAGACCATGGATGTCACTTATTGAACCTCCACCTCATATTCAAATTGTAATTAATTATCGTGAATCATATTCACATAATTAATTCTTCCAAGGGAAATACACATCTATTCATAATAGAGTGCTTTTAATAGGATATAATTAATTTAATGACATTAAATAAATTATCAATCCAATTTTCAATCAACAAACTTGATTATTACTTGAATAGTAGGTATAATCTTAAAGTACGTATTATTCGAATTTTAATAATTAGAAAAATACACTTTGATTTCTCCGACATTATCGAGTCCCTACCCGCTGTCATGACCAGTACCGATGAGAGTGGGACGGACCACATACGCTGCAACCCGCTACCCCAATGCTCTTCGACTAGACACCATATCCACCTCAGGAAAGGATAATGCCAGATAGATCATCATGTACTTTGAGATGCTCATCGGTCTTTCAACCAAAGTTATACCATATAATATACATCAAAACAATTTTGATTATATTATAAGGAGATTTTCTAAACAAATCCCCAATCCTATTCATGTAAGAGGATTTTGCATGTAAAAGTTGTCCTACAACTATTGTAGGATAAACTAGAGTTTTGTATGCAAACAATGTTTGTTGATGATTTCATATCAACCAATTATGAACAAGATCAACTATCTTATCATTATAGTTACTGAAATGTCATTCAAGGAATTGATTATCATCTTTAAATATTTCATAAATATTTATCAATAATCATTTCAGAAAATTAACAATTAATTTTCATCAATTTAATTGAATGACTATCACAAGGTTCCTAATCAAGTTTGTCAATTTCCAGCAGCGACCCCTACTCACTAAAATTAACTTATCTTGATCAACTTAAATCCGAAATTCGCAAAATCAGTTTCCTAAGATTGTCAATTTGATTTATGACAGAAATCTAGTGATATTTTATGCATTTCAAGGTGCATCAAAACAGTAATTAACTCATTAATCACGTTCAGATTTGTTGTTCCCGCAACAGTTAATATATGCTTAATCAAAAAGCCATATCTTGAGCAAATGAAATCCAAATTACATAAACTCAGATCCTATGGTTTTCTTATTTAATGGGAAACAAAAATCAACTATTTCGTGTTTAAGAAATTTAAACAGTGCCGAAAAAATCAATTAAATAGAGGTGCGAAAATTGAAATGCGACAAAAATTTTCGCAACCCTTTCAAACCCAAGTCATCCTAGGTTCACGGATCGTATCCAAAACCTTTTCCAACCTAAGGATCTGATACCACTTGAAGGATATGGAGAATCCTCAAGCGCATCATGGAAGCGTGATGACCACATCTTATGCGATCGGGGCGACTAGTCGCTGTATGCAGCGGAAATTAAAAATTTTAAATCAAGTGATGAAACCACATGATCAAAAGAACATTTCTTGGATTGTTTCATCAAATTACAAAGTATTAGAAATACCTCTTGAAGTGTGATTGCGATCACAATATCTCTAAAGCAAGAGATCATCGTGACTCAAGTCCGATCTACGAAGATGGCACTTGCAGGCGCGATGATGAGACACGATCATCCCCCAATCCTCGATGAAGATCCAAGCTTTGAATCTCCTAATTTCATCCAACGAAATCTGTTGATGGAGATGCACGAGCAATCGAAGCGATAACACAATGGCGTGGAGACAATTGCTTGTTCCCTCAAAGCACAAGGTGGACGGCCACCATAGAGAGAGAGAGTAGGCGTGTACTCTTAATGTACTCCAAAGGGCTAGGGTTGCTCTCTTTATATATTAGTTTGGGGTCCAATGGATCTCAATCCATGGCATACATAGAATCGATGGCTAGATTGATCTATGTATCAATCAACGGCTATGATGATTGTTGGTAAAAAACCAACAACATTAATTTATATCAAATCAAACATATGTTGCATTATTATCAACATAATTTAATTTAACATAAATCAATTATTAAGAGATAACAAGATAACAAAAAGGGAGACAATAATTCATCCTCTAAAATTGGGGGGCGTCACCTATGACTAAGTCATTGGTGACGCCACCTCATTTTGGTGGTGATTATCTCCTTTTTATTTTTATCCTATTATTTCTAAATAAATTGCAATAACTTTTATTGCAATAATATACACCAAATTAATTTGTGAATATTTCAATCATACCATTGAAAAATATGTGAATCATATTCACAACCCAAACTAAATTGTAAATTACATTTCCAATTAGTTGCTTAATGTGAATCCAATTCACATTAACAATTAACAAATGCTATTTACAAAGCTGCTCTCTCTAATATATTTTAAATCATATTTATAATATACTCACAGATATTATGGATAGTACTATCCACGATATGCGATTCATTGATAATTAAATCTCATTTAATTATCTTGGACGATCATTCTCACAATATGCATCTTATTCATACTAAATCTCATTTAATCGTCAAGATCTTCTTGCTTGGATACAAAAATTCATCATAGGAATTATTCTTGAACTCCTTCAAGAATAATGTGCTTTCTCCGCAGATACTTGGAGATAAGGACAGAGCGATTGTATTGTTCCATGTATAGTGACTTGGATGTTGAGATCTCATCTCAAATCCAGATCTCACGGACCTCCCAAAGATGCTTGATTAAATCGAGTCCGTATACTTAATCTTCTCATTGCATTTGAATCTCATTCAGATCAATGTCCAACACTTGAACTAAGATCAAGTTACTTCTCTACTGAGAGGAGTCACTAAAATCCAGACCAGTTTCATCACTCCCTCGGACTGGAAGCGTAGTGGTTATACAATCGTTTATGATCACATCACCCTCAGGTATTCCCAATACCTGCACATCTTGCATATTAAAAGACCTATGATCAACCTGAAGATGAAGATCAATATTACACTGTCTTCTTCAGGGTTTGATCATCAAGTTTCTCAATCTTGGCCATTGTGAATCGGTATCGATCATATGCTTTCCCAAAGCATATATCATACCTTCAAATTCTTGTCATGCTTCCAAAGCACGACGACCATGCATGGAATTTGATCGGTCCAATACCTCATGAGTGAGATCATGTCTTCCGGTTCATAAGTGAACCTATATGATCCCTTTGAGAGATTGTATTACTCATATGCCCTTACATGCACACCAGCTCGCTGGTGTATAGAACTTGGTTAAGTCATCAACCTATTGGTCTTCAAATGTACACACTCAGACATATAGTAACACATCTGTCTCCGGTCAGGGGATGTGTGCCTATGCTGTGACAACATTCAACATAGGACTTAGGTTATCTCGATCTCGCTAAGTCAACCCTTTGACATAACTAATCTGACACCTCCGAATCACTATTCCCTTGCAGAGGACCTGCATCCAGAGGTTGGTCAGATATCAGCATTTGTGAGAAAGGATTGCCATCTCCTACTCAGACTGGAGATCATCCCTTAATAATCATTTGACGGTGCTTGATTAATCCTCTATCTAACTCATTAGATATTCATCCAAACACCAGCCTCTATGATTCATTTAATGAATCAACAACTAAATGATTATAAAGACGTCCATGGAACATAACCCTTATTATACAGAGGGACCTTATAGTGCATTCATTCATTTAATTTCAGAAAGGGAGTGAAACAATCAATAACATTTATTGATAAAACATATTTATAACAATCACATTTATTATTAGAATGGTTCACCTCAGGCTCACATGGCTAACAGTTTGGGACATCACTATGTAGTTCTCTGCCATCTCCTCGTATATGGCCTATACTTGGTCATCATCCTTAGCAAAATAAGACTGTCCACACGAGGCACTAACTAGCCCCTGCAGCTCCAGTGTTAGCCCACAAATGCTCTGGACAAGATTAGGCTTGGATATCTCGTGATGTGGACACCGGTCGATGAGCTCTCTGAATCGATCCAAGCCTCGTGAAACTGCTCGTTTGGGATCATAGTGAATTGTTGATCATGGCTCGCATTGCATTGGTCCGGTCGAGTGGATAGTACTTATTCAAGTACTTAGTCCAAAGTTGCTCCCATGTAGTGACATACCTCCCCAAATGCTTCAGCCAATAGGCTGCTCGGTCAACTAAGGAGAATGGGAAGGCGATCATCTTGATCATGTCCTCATCCACGAATCTATCATGGACAGAGCCTCAGATCATCTCGAACTCTTGTAGATGGAGGTGCAGCTCCTCGGTGGCTAGACCATGAAACTTGGGCAGTAACTGGATGGTCTGAAGGCGAAGGTCAAAGTCGCCCAGGATGTCAGGAAGCTGAATCTAATGGTGGGTGAGGGTTGCACAAGGGTTGTGCAATTACCTCATCATCCGTGCTGGCCTCTGCTCTGACTGGTCATCTGGACGTCCATCTCCTCCTCCGGCTGCTGGTATCTCTCAACTAATTGGTCTCTGTGGCTTTGCTCTGTCGGCTCGCATCTTCATCAGCTCTCGGTGCACCTCTGCCATGAATGCTCCCTGGTCTCCGATCTGGTGCTGCGTGGTCTCCAAGGAACTAAGAGTGTGCTGTTGATGGCGGTCTGGTCAAGTACATATGTGGACCCCATGCGGCTGCTCATTAATATGTCCCTCACTACTGGCCATCTCCTGGGTCTCTGCAAAGGCAAAAAAGACCCCAA
Source organism: Ottelia alismoides (assembly GCA_037367405.1). Taxonomy (NCBI): domain Eukaryota; kingdom Viridiplantae; phylum Streptophyta; class Magnoliopsida; order Alismatales; family Hydrocharitaceae; genus Ottelia; species Ottelia alismoides. The sequence goes on along the minus strand of JAZKJV010010061.1, from coordinate 209,853 downwards.
CTCAGGTGCAGTCAAATGGACATAAAACTATGTTGGCCTCTACTCTGTCACCTCAGGACTGCTAGAAGGATGGTCAAGGGGGAACAGGGTGGTAGCGAACTCAGGTTCAGTGAGTGGGTATGGCTCTCTAAAGCTGCCCTAGATGAATGGAGAGGAGTGCTCGAAAGCAGTGCTATCAATAGCAGCCTAAGGGACCTCCTGCTCATGATCGTGATCTGAGGATTTATGAAGATGAGATCTGGATGCAAACAAGATGACAAGACAAACCACTTTTTCACCTACTCAACACTCGAGCTGATGACCGTGAAAGATCGGTTGTTAATCTGGACAATTTTTATTTAGGCGACAAATCAAGATATCAGAGCGATTAAACGAGCTGCTGGGAATCCAATGCTCCCAGGAGACAGGCCGAACAACTAATTTTTTGTCAGCCAGCATGGGTGCGAACCATTTATCAGCTACCCGATCTTCCCAATCTACTAAGAAAGTCCCAGACCGATTACCGGCTACCTGATGAAATCCTCACTGGAGAACAATCAACTAAGAGACCAGTAGTCTGAAAGTAGTTTAGGTGTAGCTCTAGCCTAGTGTGGGGGTCAGTCTCTCACTACAGATAAAACAATCAGTGAGGGGGGGACTCTCCCCAAAACAAGATTTTTAAGTGTAGTGTATTCTAGGGTCAAATTTGCATTAGCAGTCCTAATTTTATTTTATTTTCACCTTTCTAGGTATTTTCTAAACTAAAACAATGCCTAACAAAATTTTCGATTTCCTTGGTTATTTTGAGTCCAATAAAACAGATAGAAGAAGGTGAAAAAGCCGATGTGCGATCAAACACGCTGATGCATGCAGAGATAGAAATGCGTACCTGACTCCAACACACTATATGTAGGGTGATCCACAAATAAAAGTAAAGACTGAAATAAAACTACCTATAAGATGCAATGAGGAAATCAGCCTTAAACGAGTAATTTCTATTAATCGTGAAGAACAGATAGCTAACTATCGGGAAGAGAGTCCAGAGTCTGGTCTCTGATGCCAATCGGTGACCACCACAATTGGTCCATCCAGCACTATATATGGCCTCTCTCGACACGTAGTCTCTAATCCCAATAAGTTAACTTTTTAATTTTATTTTTAGCTAGGTTCAATTATGATGTAGAGGAATAGATAAGCAATTAGGTGTCGGGCCTTAGCTAATTACGTCAAAATCAACAAAAATCCAAAGTCTAAGGGCTAAATCCTCGAGAATCAAAAGAAAATTAAAAGCGATAAAACAAAACATGAAAGCGCCACAGTGAGGTCCCCCGAGTACACCAGTACCTGGAGAAACAGACTCTGAAGTGTCTAAGTGTCCAAATAAATGTCCAAGTCCTACAGTTATTACAATAATCAAATTATTTTGCAAAAGTAAACTAATCTATTAGCTATAACCAATCTCTAGCTCATATGCTCCTCCTCCGGTATAGGTTCCTCCACCAAGAAGCCGAGACGTCCCTCGTGTTGTTCCTCGCATAAAAAGTGAACCCGAAAGGTGTTCGAAAATAGTTATATCAAATAAAAACAAAAAATGGATAAGAGTGAAAAATGACTACTTATCTGTGCTCCCCGTCAACGGTGCCATTCTAGTGACACACCCGACCACTCGGGTTAAGTAAGCAAGTAAACAAGAGTCGTTATGAACTGAATTATCAAGCTAGGTCAACGAGAAGAAATAAAACTACTCAAAAGAAATACCAAACAAGCCTTACATGTAAGCGGTTCGCTGTTTTATTTACCTGGTATAGCATCGGGGTCGAACACAAGGAACGCAAAGATAATACGAAGTAGTCAAATTTCTCAAAATAAAATAATTTTTAGTGATTTTTAATTTTGCAAATTTTAATTTTTAATAAGAAATCAACAAAAATAAGAGAAAATAAGTACAAAGATTTTTTTGGATTTTTCTAAATAACTAAAATGCTCAAAAAAATCAGATAAAAATATTTTTGAATTTTAGTTCTAAAATGGTTTTCGTAATTTTCTGGGATGTTTCTGATGTTTTTTTGGTTTTATAAAAATCGAATAAAGCTCAAAAAGGTAAGCAGTGCACAAATAGGACTAAATTGCAAGTTTAAAATATTTAAAATGTCTCAAAGTCCTAGATAGCAATTATATGATAAAATATGAGTTAAATCCTACCAAAAGGAACTAAAAATGGAATTTTTGGAGTTCTCTATGATTTTATATGATTTTTATAATGTTTTAGATAATTTGTAATTTTTAGGGTTTTTATAAGGGTTTTTCAAACAAAATTAATGCTAAAAATAAAACACATAAAAACACACACACATACACAAGAATTTTTAAAGAATATTTAGAGTATTTTCGAATTTTTATAAATTTTCTAAGGTAAAAAAGGATATTTTGAAGGATTTTTAATTTTTAAAAATAAGAAATGCAAATAAATCAATCCAACAAAATCAAAGAAAATATTACATACTAACAGGAGTTAATGGTAATTTTTATGTAATTTTTCGAATTAATTTACTATTTATTAATTCCAAAATACTATGTCTAATTAAGCATAGTTAAGAGGGACCAATTTGCAAATATAATAAGTTTCTGGACCAAAAAATAACACAATAGAAAAGCTTAGGGCCTTATCTGCAAAAAGCCCACTCAAATCACGCACATGCTTAGTACTGGGCGCACATGGGTCTAAATGCAATTTTCAAAAGTTAGCAACCATTCATTAACCATATAAACGCTCCTGGCAAAACATGCTAATAACGCAAAACTGATGTGGGACTATACATGCTACAGACTGAGAGGAACTAAAGTGCAAGTAGCTATGCTGAACTACAATATTTATTTAATGGGCTAAACAAGAAAACATAAACATACAGAGGTAAAAAGGCAATATACCCTAAGGCACGTGAGGCCCACGTGGTGGCTCTAACAGTTCTGATCTCCCTCTGCAAAGTGATATGACGGTCTAGGGAATGTCGGGGACGTGCGACCAGATCTGACGTGTCAGGTCTGTTCAAACGGTCTGGAAAGCTGCTCTAACGGTCGGCTCAGATATGAACTAGCGCTCCGCTCCTCATCCAACGGTGGAGGGTGATGGTTCAAGAACAGGTGACTAGCGAACTTTGATGGGGATTGGTGCTGCTCTGTTGAGATGATCGAGCCTCCAGAAGGTCTAGCACCTCTGGAAGGGTGCTCCGCGTCGAATGGAGCAGGCTGACGTGAGGGATAACGATCGGATGGCCGGAGCGAAGGTGCTCCACCTGGAGCTGCTCTAACGAGCAACTAGAAGTCCAAATGAGCTCCTTCTCGTGCGAGGGTACCTGCAAATGAAAGAGGGGACTGAGGGGCTACGCTACAGTCGTTTTATTGCAGATGAGAAGGAAAGAAGTGATGGAGGTGAGGTTTGGATCTCTAGCGAGTGCGGGGGAAGGAGTCCCTTCCTAATCTCGACACGATGGTCGAGCCTTAGGGGGATAGGTTGCGTGAGAAGGTACGGGGTGCGATGAGGCATTGATTGGAGCGAATAGATGTGAATGACATGCTCCAGACCTCGTGGTCAGAGCCAGCAAACGACAACGGTTGGGAAGGTGGCATAGAAATGATAAATGTGGGGGACACAAGCATTACCTGAAGCTACCAACAAGCTGAGAAGATCCAGGTGAAGATGGGCGGACAGGTTTTGGCCTCAACCAAGCTGCGGCTGGCCAGGAGGCGTCACGCGGTGGGGCTCTAGCAAAGTAGTGAGCTTCGAGTCTCCAAGCACCTCCAGGCTATCCTAAACGGCTCCTCGAGTGGCTGTCACTCCACTGAAGGTGTCTAGAGAAGAAAGGCGGCGTGAGGGAGGAGCTCAGGAGCTGGAGGAGCTGGAAGAGATATTTTATAGGGATCCACAGAGTCTGGAAAGATCACAAGAAAGCGCGCAACCCTAAGAAGATCCGACCCTTACTAGGGATCTGCGAAGGTCACGGAACTTCGGAGGAGAATTGGGCGAAGAATCGAGGGGAACAGAGGTTAGAGTCTGGCGTAAAAATTCAAAGAAGTGTCTGCGGCGAGAGGGAGGACAACCCGACCCGACTGGAAGAGATCGTTGACTGAGGTCAACGATCTGACGTGGACCAATGAGAAAATCATGATTAACAAAGTAAAGGGAAATTCAATAAAAAATAGAAAATGAGTTTAAAATAAAAAGTGTATAAAATGAAAAATATTTATTATTTTATAAAGTATTTTTCTATGATCTTAAATTATTTTTATGAAGAATAAAATTATGTATATACAGTATATAGTGGCATATATAGGTATATTATATTTATGTATTATGTACATGTATTTTTATTTTATTATTTTTACGTAAATACCTTTATTTTTATTTTATTTATTTACATCATAATTATAGAAGTATAAAATAATTTTTATTTTATTTTTACAAATTATTAAAGGTATATAATAAATAGTGGATGTGATATGTACATGTGTCTTTTATGCAAAGGTTTTTATTTTTATTTTTCTGATTTTTATTTTATTTTATAATATTATGAAAACTATATATAAGGGTGTAAAAGAATAAAATAATTTTGGTTTTATCAAAAATAAATAAATATATAATATGTACAAGTACATGTGATATGTACAATACATAGTAGACCCTATCTCTCTCTACTTGTTTTATTTCGTGATCAGGTCAAGTCTTGACCTTCTCTTGAGGTTTGGGTCACTCTATATTTATTCTAAATATATTATTATTTTTCATTTTCCTTTATTCTTTTATTTTTTAAAAGATTACATGCTAATTATGCAATATTAACAAGAGCATGCAGAAAGCTAAGTTATTATATTTACAGGTATTTACAGGGTATTTTGCCAAAAAGATGATCAAAAATAAAAGAATAAAGTGTGATAATCATAGATTCATCACACATGCCTAAGTAGGACATCTTGTGACATCTGTTTAACTCTTCTCCATTTGAACCAATTTTGAACTCATGCACTCTACACTTAGCTCAATTTGAATGAGGTTGCGAAGGGCAATCCATTTCGGTGGTGTGTTTTCATCATTGTTAGTGGCGCTGACGTCTAAAGATGGGAGAGATTGTGGGTGCAATAAATCTTCGGTTGAGGGAAGGATCTGCTGGCACAATTTTTCCAAGACCCCAAAAAATAGACGGAAAGAAAAGGCGCTATATCCATCGGGGCATAAAAGATCTATGCAGTGTAACAACCATTTCTACCAAAACGAAGCCAAATACACCAAATACCAATATGACCACAATGGGCCAAGCTTCAAAAGCAAGCATTATCTTAGTAGAGACTTAGCTAAACTAGCCAGGCTTCACAAGGAGATGTGATTACACTAATCACACTCCAGTTCTCTTCCCATTCATCTTCTTCTTTCTATATTTGATTATGGACACAACACGACCTGACCTTAGAAGGAAATACCCCCTTCCACGAGGATCGAGTAGCTGGATGAGAGCCCAATGGGAGTCTATTACTGGGGTGGGCGTGTTCTTTGCTTCTTTAAGAAGGAAGAGCTAAAACCTTTCACAGACAATACAAATTTCTTTCAAAGCTGAAAAGTTTACGTAATTGATGGGTGGATCTAAGCTGGCTGTTGAGGTGAACCTGGATAAGGATTTGTGGAACTCGAGAGCTCTCGAGGCTTAGATCCTAATTCTAATAGAGTCCCGACATACTATTAATCCAAAGGTCTAATCCAAGTTCTAAATTTTGGGTACAGTGAAAATTCGATTTAAAAAAACAAGCATGTTCTAAGTTCTTTTATTTTCCTTTTTCTTTTATTCTAAGTGTTTGCTAACGGACTAGCAAAGGTAAAGTATAGGGGATGATGAATCCATGATTCATCACTTTTATTCTTTAATTTTGGCTAAAATCCTTGGTAAAATACTTATAATTACTAACTAAATCTCATTAATTAACATTCTAACCACAAATATTAATATTATATATTTAACACTTATTTTATCCAAAATAAAATAATAAAGAGAAACTGAAAAATAAAAGAAAATGAAGGATGTACATAATATATATATATATAGATTGATCCAAATCGGAGATTAGGTCAATATTAACTTGGTCGACAAAATAAAAAAGTAGGATGAGATAAGGATCATAATGTATAAAAATGCCAGAAAACCGTGATCATAAAAATACCTTTACATTTTTCACCTTGTAAATATTTCACCTATTTTATTTATCATCAAGAAAATCTCAAACAAAAATATTTTATTTACAAAAGTTGTTTACAAAATTATAAATTAATGGGATTTTTACCCAACAGACCCTATAATCTTTGTCAATTACCTCCACAACCTTTGAAATAACCTAATTCCCCCCTCGACCCCGTAAACTTGCTCCGTCTTACCCTACAAACCATGTTGTTAAATTTAGGCTTCTTGGGTTAAGTTGCTTGGGTTTAGGATTGGGTTAATCAAACTATGATAGATCCAACGGTAGGATTTTCCTCTCTCTCCTTCCTTCTTCTCTCCTCCTTGTTGCTCTTCCTTTCCCTTTCGATGGTGGAGCACGAGGAGGGACTGCTAGAGAACGAGGAAGGGGCGCTGGAGCTCCTTAGGGTCTTTGTAGCCTACGAAGAACTTCTGCATGCTGTTGAAGAGGATCTTTCAAGGGTCTAAAATGCGTCTCACACAAGGAAGAGATGGAGTCGCTGGGGCGACCCGCAAGAAATCCGGACTTCAAACAATAATTAACCCACAACAATGATCAAACAATGAAAAGCAAGTGCGGAGTTAAAATTTATTATAACTCTACATCAAAGATGTGTATTGGTGCAAGTATGTGTAGAGTGTCAAACACAGGGAACAAGCAGGATAGATCGAGGCAAAAATGCACAAAAATGCGGCTGTAATGTATCTCTCTATAAATGTGCTATATTTTGTGGATTTTAATTTTCATTTTGATTTTATTTTTGATTTCATTTTTTGATATTTTTATGTTTAATTTTCTGATTTTGTATTTTCTTTTTATATTTTATATTTTTTGTATTTTCTTTTTCTTAAAAATTATAAAATAAGATATATATAATAAAGGTAAGAGAGATAATATCTAAAAAATAGTTAAAAATAATAAAAATATAGGAAATAAATATTTTGGGGTTTTATATAATTTTTTACTATTTCGTTATTTTTTAGGAAATTTTGCTAAAATTTTTGGTATTTTGAAAGTAAAAAATACTCAAAACAGATAATAAAATAAATATTCAGAATTAAAATCGAGATTAAAAATACAAAACATAGTAAAAAATACTACAAATTAATTTTATAATAAATATAATAATAAAATAAAATTCAGAAACAGAAACTATATTTTTGAGATTTTTTTATTTATAAAGGTTTTAGGGTTTTTCTTTTTTTATAAGCTTTCTTTTATATTTTTTTGTGATTTTTGGTCTAAATGTTAGCAAAAAAACATAAAATATATTTTTTGGGGAATTTTTCAAAAAGGTCTTATAATTTTTATGTATTTTCTAATGTGAACATGGCAAAAAGTAGTTGTTTTTTTATTTTTATAAATACTAAAATGCTTCAAAATTGCAATCAAAAAATATGGCATCAAAGTGAAATGCAATAGGAAGCTAAGACTATTTTTGGGGATTTTTTTTCGTATTTTATAGATGCATGAAATAAATAGAGACAATATAAAGTAAATACACTCTAACAAGGGCAATTTTGTAAATAGATCAAAGTCCGGGAGCCATAGTGCAATTTTCACAGAAAATATAAAACTAACTATTTAAATCCCTAGACCAATCAGAAATAACCAAAGCCGCATGGGCTTCCTTGCAAAATTTCCAAAATCATGCGCCTAAACACGTGCACCTAGGAGGGGGTAAAATGTAATTTCCAAAAAACTAGGGGCCTAGTTGCAAATTTTCCAAAAATATTATAACAACATAAAAATGTTTCCGGGCTTAACCATAATATCTAAAAGTCCGAGGGCCTGGCCGTAAAATCGCCACCTCACGTGAAGTGTCACTTGAGTTGGCGTGGCCAGGACTGAAATACAACTAATAGAAGCTTGGGGGCTTTTTTCTAAATTTTACAAAACTATATGAATGCAAAGGAAAGACTAAGTACTAATATTAAATACAAAAAGCGACGAGGGTAAGGTTACAAAATACCCACGCCTAAGGCAGATCGGACGGTCAGATGATCTTCACTAACGCCACACGTCGAGGATCCGACGACCGATACCCGTTCAACACGTGCAACCCAGATTAGAAGATCCACGGAGATCTAACAACTGGCGGAGGGCATGATCCAACGATGCTGGTGTGATCTGGGTGTGGCCCTGATCTGATGGCAGAGGGAGGACCGGGAAGAGCAGGGAGGAAGATCCGACAAAGCGAGCTTCCTCCAGTGATTCCTCCCTCCTCCGATGTTCCTGTAAGCTCCAAAATGGCTGAGTCAATGCCTGCAGGTGTTCTCTAATTGTCAGAAGCCTCAGAATGGCCAGAGAGGTGTTGTAGCACGTCCACGAGGGTGGCGTAGCTGAGTCCTACCAGGTACCTCCGGTGGAAGACAAAATGGCCCCAACTGGACGTGTTATACTCCGAGACCTGCAAGAAGATGTTAAGAGGGTCGCAGGAAAATTGCTGTAACCCTCCAGTAGGCAAAAGAAGGAGGAAATGGTGGGAATCAAAGCTCATCGGAGCAAGTTCTGGTGAGGTGGTAGCGGAGGTGATCGGTTGGGTGTCAGTCTAAAAGGAAGGTGGGGATTTAATTCTAAGGATAAGGAGAATCTAAACAAGCAAAAAATGAAGAAAAGACATGACCTCGAGCCACAGGACGACGAGATTGGACCTCATGGCCAGTGGCCCGAGATGGAGGTGGATACCGCTCCTTGGCCGCCTCCTCGATCAACCTAACAGCAGGACGAAGGAGCTGTCACCTCCCTCATCCGATTGAGCGTGAGAGTAGGAGAAAAGGTGGTCAAAGAGGGTTCAAAAGTGAAATGGAAAATTGGGGCAGGTTTTGTACAAGGTGGTGAGCTGCTCCAAAGGATGAGCCAAATCTGGCTATGCAATCCTCGAGATAAACATTGGGCGTGTAAGAGCGTTCTACGAGGCAAAAAAGTCATGAAGACCGTGTCATGAGAAGCTGCAAGATGCGACCTCCAAAATTCAAAATCGAGGAAAAAATGCAGTCTAACACAGTAGTAGGGGCGGGTCAGAGAGTTGACCTACGACCAACTCTCGGGCCCTCCTGGTTGGTCCACTTGGACCAACCACAAAAAACCCGGAAAAAATAATTAGAAATTCATCTAAAAATAACAAAAGATTTTCTTAATTTAGATTATAAAGAAATATTTATTATTTTTTGAATTATTTTATTATGATATTTATTTATTTATTCAAGGTTTAAAATTACAAGTTAACTTTTAAGGCTATATACACGCATATTCATCTATATATTTTAATATTTTATTTTTATTTTGTATTTTTAATTTTTTTGATTTAGTTTATTATTTTATATATTTATAACTTAAATTTATACACTTACATATATTTTTATTTTATTTTTTTGATATGATATATACAATTAAATAAATAGTTGTATTATCTATATAGGTCTACTTATAGGTATTATACCTATGTTGTACAAGTATTTTATTTTAATGTTTTCTTTAGTTTTTATTCCAGTTTTAATATGTACATATATTATAAATAATATTTACAAAATTATAAAAATATAAAATTATAAAAATAATGAATAATAAATAAAATGCATATTTTAATTGTTACAAGTATACAATAGGGGTCGAGAACCTAACTTTCAAATTGTAACTCCAAAAAATATGAAACTGCCTTCATTAAATAGCTTATTAAAATATACAATTAAAGTGATTTTGATATATTTTGAGTTTTTATTTGAGAGATATGGGTCTAGGAAGTTGGGATTTTGGAAACTTATTCAGATCATAACTTTTTATCTCTACATTATTTTTGTATGAAATCAATTTTTTATTTTTCTATATTTAAGTATCTACAACTTTCATGTTCAAAGTTTCTTTATTTGAAGTATAAAAAGTGGAACTAAAAATAGGTCCCATAAATGAATAAAAATGAATAAAATAAAAGGGAATTTTTATTGGTTTTTGGCCCTTATCTCCCCTTACTTTATTCCTTGTCGACCTAGTCATCGAGATGCCTAGGTCTCGAGGTTTCGGGTCTTAAAATATCTTCAATATTTTAATCTTTTTATTTTCTTTTCTTTATTCTATAATTTTGGCATTAAAAATAGTATTTTATACATTTTTTACATACAAATGCGTGAAGATAAAATGCAGGAATTAAGGCTATTTACACGCATTTACTAGGGTTTTTAAGGCCAAAATGATAGAATAAAGTTGATGAAATGGAGATTCATCACATGCTTCATGGATGGTGCTAGAGAAGAGTCAAGGTTAGGGAGATACATGGGAAGCCTGGGTGGTCGGGAGGCGGAGTGGTGAGGGGGATATGGGCGGAGGTCGGTGGTAGGGTGATGAATCTCAGATCCATCTCTGATAAAATGATGAATTAAGCTCAAAATTCCCAAAATTCATCTGCATTTTATCCATTATTCTGCATAATTTGCATTCATGCATGTAATAATAAGAGTTGCATTTTATCACTCATAATTGCACCCCAGCCCAATAGACCTGTAAAATAGCCTAACTTCCCTAATTTTTAACTAATTCAGGCTAACTCCAAATATACTAAAACACCTCCACTGTGTACATATTACTAACAAGAATAAATGAAAGATATAAAAAATCACTACTTAAAACAAGTGAACCAAAACTCAAACCCTAATTCCCAGATTTTCGGACAAAAAAGATGATATCTTCCTCATATAATGTCCAATTTGATCCTACTCACTTTTGGACAAATGTACATTCAATTAAATTGAAAAAAAAGACCAAGTTCAAGTGAATTGTAGCTCATATATGAAAGTTGGGTTTTTAACCTATTATTTTATGCACATAATTAACTCATTTTATTTTATTTCTTTTTCCTTTATTTACTTTGATAAAAGTTTTATTAACATGTACAAAAATCCAAATCCAAAATGAGCTTGAAATAAAAGAAATTAACTGAGTCCGAGTCTTCACTAACTGTTTGTACAAAAATTGTCTTTTTAGTATATTATTTTATTTCTTCTTTTTCTACTTAATAAAAATCCAAAAAAAATAGATTAATGTGTAAATATTTATCTTTGATTTTATCATATTTTTTCCAGATTTTTATCTGATTTAACATTAACAAAAAAATTAGAAACCCCCAAAAAATCAAGGTATTCATTGTACATAGAGTACCCCAAAAATATTACTTTATGCAAAATGATCAATTGTGGTTTTCGTCTCTTCATGGAAGTTGTAGATCTCATCGAGAAGAGCAAATTTGTGAAGAAATTTTTTAATCCAAGGTTGTTTGCTAATTCTTTTTTATTTTTCTTTCCTTTTTATTTTTTGATTTTTCTGAGGCTGACACGTGGTTGTTCCTGGAGCTGCCACGTGTCACCCATATTTGGCCCTTTTATATATTTAATTTCGTATTTTTTTAAAAATTTAAAAAAATATTAATAAATACTGCACGTGCAGCGCACGTGCCTCTCATGCACGCACCCTGCATGTGCTTGCCCCCTGTCGTCCTCGTCCAGCCACGTGCAGCACTAGGGTTGCCCGATCTCGACCAATCAGACAACACATGTGCATCGTCCTCCTGCCTCCTTTCCTCTTATGGGCAGCTCCATCGCCCTCTGTCCTTCTCGTGCACGACCGCCTCCCTCGCCGATCTAGTTCCATCCATGGCTGCAACCACCCGCCCGCGTATCTCGGCCCTCCTCCATCTTCGAGTTCTCATCAAATCCCCCCCTGATTTCATCTCCTTGTCAATCAAATCCACTTCTCCAATCTCCGATCCACTTTCCTTTCACGGACGCCGTCTTACTCCGACCTCCATCCTTCCATAGCCGGTTCCTCCATCACACTATAAAACCATCGCTTCGCCCTTCTCCGCGATGATCCGCTAGTAAACCTACACAGAAGCAACTCCCCAAGGTGACAACTTGGTTTGTCCTAAAGCTCGGTGTGATCCAAGGCCTCGCCTTAATGCAACGTGACACCCCACCGTCGCCGCTAGCTCTGGCTACATTGCCGTCGAGTCGTACCTCCAGGTACTCATCCTTCTCCGTCATTCTCATCTCCTTCATTTTGCTCTCTCAGCATCCCATTGCACCTCAACGACTCCATCTCTGCCACGTACTCCCTTCGTCTCTGATAACTTCATCTCACCATCCCTGCGCCACATGCTCACTTCATGTATCATAACCTTCGACACTTCACGAGTTCACCAACACCCCGCCACCATCGAGCCACTCCGCCTATATCCGCTGCTTCACCGAGGGCTTCTCCACTCCAGCAAACACTAGTTTTTGGAGTTCGCTTGTCACCATCTACTAAAAGAGCTCCGACATCACCTCCAACTCCTGACCGGACCCAGGAGACTTCCTTATCGAGCTCTCCAGGAACACCTCCTGCCCCGACGCCCTCCGACCGTGTGTCGGCCACCGTTGACCGTCATCCGCAGCTGCTCCACCACCTTCCCATCCTATTGTCGTAGACTACAGCTATCGTAGGATCAAGATTGGAGCTTCGATCCTACGGTCAACATATTAGATGGAAGAAAAACCAGGAGAGAAGGGCGATGAGCAGCTACCATCAGATGTCCCCTCTTCTCTAGATCTAGCCGTTAATCAACGCTTTTGCCCTGCCGCTGGATCAGGCAGCCATCAAATGGCCAGAGGCGCTCACATCAACCATCTGTGTCTCGATCCGAACTACTTGCCTCTGGTGCTCCGTAGCAACCAGTGCTTCGCATATGGTGGTTTGGTCCAACCCTCGCATCCAAGGCTCCCTGTGCACATGCCTTGCATGTGGCTAGAAGGAGAAATACGCCCAAGCCCCAGAAGGTCCCCACAATTCCATCCAGCTCCATCCAACCTGAGGGCACGTGCTTTGCACGTGCCTTCCAGGAAATTTTGTAGTGCCTTCCAGGAAATTTTGTAGTTAACCCCTCCGGGGTTTAAGTAATTATAGTTTAACCCTTGTTCTGCATTTTATGCATTATTTAATTATTATAATATTGCATTGAGAACCATGTGTTCCCCTTTAATTTGAACCTCTACATCACATCATTTTATTTATTAATAATAGGTATTTTATTCTACAAGTAATTCTCTACATCATGGCATGCTTGTGATATTTTTGTGATTTGTGGTTAATTAATGATTAATTTTCTTATAGAAAATTGCATATTTCACCCAATCAGTGCTCATAAATTCATCTTAAATTAACCACTGCTCGAAAAATTACTAAAAATTAGCAGAGTAGATTATTAATTGTATTTAACATTGTGCCTAAAAAGAATTGCATTTACATGCATAGTTTGCTCAATAAAAATTGTTTAGTACATTTCAGTAATTGATTTTTAATAGATATTAAACTCATATCTTTTAGGATTTAAGATTTTTCTAAGATATTTCATTTATTGTTTTATCTTGGATAATTTTACTTCCTGAAAATACGTAGTTTTAATATTTATTATAATTAATTATTTAAAAACACTTTGTTTGCATTCATAAATTCATAAAATATTTATCTTGCATCTAAAAATTCTAAAAGAACTTTTAATGTACTCATTTCATCATTATTCATGTCTCGGTCAAGTTTCATAAGTTTCGAACATCATTTGATTGAAATTGCATTTTAGTCCCTGAAATTAGCCATATTTGCATTTTGCATTCCAAAATTACATTAAAAATACCAAAAAAATGCCACCTCAAAAACCATGCACAAACTTTGATAGGCATTATTCTAGGTTCTTCCTTTACCTCCTTGAGTTCAACCTTGGGACTTACCTTAGTAAAATAAACATAAAACCATGCTGATTAAAAATTAATCAATTAATTGTGGTTATCTCTTGACTGATTAAGAATTCCTGCATACAATGAAACGACAAATTTAAATGATAATTCACATCAATTAAAGTAGGGTTTTCGCGGCTCGTCGGATGACGCCGTTGCCGGGGAGGCAAACGACTGAGATTTTGTTTTAAGAAAAATAGTACAACATTTTTCACTTATTCGGGTAGTCTGACCCCCTAATCTCATCAATGTACATTTCCATTTTTTCTTCATTTATTTTATTTTCACTATTTATTTTTTGTCTTTTATTTTTGATTAATTTTAAAGTCACTCTCTCTCTTATTTTTCGTGCGACGTATACGACGTATGTGGAATGGTTTTCGAAAACCGACACATCTTCACCGACTTCCGAAAAGCGGCATTAAAATTAAGATCGGGTTGAGTCATTAGAGAGCGTAGAGTTTATGCTTTATTTTTCTGCAATTTTGATTTTTATAATTAATTGCTCATTTATAGCGGTATCTGTAATAAGATCTCAAACTTTTTCTGTGGTGTGTCGTGGCATGTTTCACTCTACAATGAGGGTGGGGCCAAGACTTCAGTGGCTCATAGGTTAGACCTGCACATGCGACTATTAGAGTTTCTAAAAATTTTTTATTATCTCGTAGAACCTAGGACCACACTTCACATTAATTGAGATGCACATTAGACCATTCAACGTAGTCAAATTCAAATTAATTCTTCTCGACTAATAGAACTTTCTGCTAGGTATAGTTTTTGTCGGAATTTAGAATAATTTTCAATTCTTGTATTGCAACCCACATGGAGATTGCAAGGAATCACTGCAAGTCTTCTAACTGAGCAAACATCATCGTTTTTTGCGTGCAACGGCTTTTCCCGAATTTCTCCCTCTTGTTTTATCCCTTAAAATTCAAAGGAAATTCAGACTGGACGGTAGACATGCATTTGTCCTCATCTAATTTATCAGTGATTGTCTAATTAAAATTGGACGGCTAAACAGAGCCGGCTAAATTAACTCATAAAATCAAGAATTGTTGCGGGAGAGTAACCCCGACCTTGTATTAATTTACCTTGAAGAGAGGAGAGAGACGAACACTAGGATAGATCCAAGCCAGAATTTTCTTATTAACTACTAATTCTAAAAAAGGATTTAGCTACTTCTCAGTGAGGAATACGGGTAGTCGGTAAACGGTCTGGATTTCCTTTGCAGAGTAGATGGTTTAAAGGACATTGTGTAAGGCTCCGTCCTTAGATAACATGGTTAGCCATTTTAACGGTCCATATTTACACCCATACTAGCTGAAAGTGGATGCAACTAATCGTAAGAATTCGGGCCAGTTTTTAAGAAAATTTCCGGCACCTAACAGATCTCTTAAACATTTGCAAGATTTGAATTATCACCAATTAAAATTGACAAGATAATTGGCCAAACTCTTGCAGCCTTCACTATTTGGGTTGGTGAGACGAAGATCTGGATTGTATTTGTTTTGTACATAGATTCAGGAAAATCATTAAATACCGTACACTTGTGCCTACATCATGAATCATAACCGTTTTCCAAATCATTTGAAGTCGAGAATGGAAGATTGTGGTGAATTTTGTTCAGACTCCATGAACTCTCCACCGACCACCACAAACTTACCACTCTCAAAGGTTCAGAGACACTCCTA
Source organism: Ottelia alismoides (assembly GCA_037367405.1). Classification (NCBI taxonomy): domain Eukaryota; kingdom Viridiplantae; phylum Streptophyta; class Magnoliopsida; order Alismatales; family Hydrocharitaceae; genus Ottelia; species Ottelia alismoides. Next base: position 194,204 of record JAZKJV010010061.1, on the reverse strand, counting down.
CTCCGGACCACCTTGGGTTCGTGGATACTTTTCCCATGAATCTTCTTCCTTCAATTCCTTCTTCTTCCTTAAAGGAGGTCAAACCCAAACTGTTTCTCTCTCTCCTAAACACATCAAGGAAAAACCTCACCTCGATGATTCTTGTTCAAATTTTTTCCACTCTACTAACTCAAATCCATTATATTCTGCAGGTGAAGAAGAAGAAGAGATTGAACCTGCAGAAGATGCCTCCCAAGAAAAGAGATCGTGTAGATAAACCGAGTGAAGACCCGATGCAGATTATTTTGGCAAGATTGGCTGCATCTAAACAACAACAACTTTTACTGAGGGAACAAATACAACAGTTAAATGTTGGGGGAAAACCGCCGTTGGAAGCAGCATATAACCTTGTCCAGTATAGAGTGAAATTATTTGTAGCCACTTGAGCTAAAAATAAACTATGAACTGAAACCACATGTCTTGAACCAGCTGCCACAATTTCATGGTAATGCTACTGAAGAACTATATGAATTTATACAGGACCTGGAGCTAGTATGCTCTAATATGAGACATCTCCAGGTCAGCCAGGATTACATTCATCTCACTGCACTTCCGTTCACCTTGAAAGGCATGGCAGATTACTGGGTGAATAATTTAGGAGTGACGGTGACCACATATGATCGGTTCAAGAACTTGTTCTTAAAAAAATTCTACCCTTCGAGTAGGACCAATCAGATGAGGACAAGCATCACCAGTTTCTCTCGGATGCCTAATGAACCACTCTGTGATGCATATGATAGATTTAAAGATTTACTACAAAAGTGTTCATGCCATGATCTTGATGACAACATATTGGTCCAGTCACTCTAGTCTGGCCTCAGCTACGGGACACAAGGATTAGTGAGCGATGCCTACAGAGGCAACTGTACATCACGAGGTGCAGAAACCGTCTAGAAAGTATTGGAGCAAATGGCTGAGACAAGCCGCTCACAAATTGCCAGTAGGGCGTATACCGTTTCCCTCAACACACTTCAATCTAAAGGAGGAAAATAGACTGTTGTAGAAATAGCCAAGGATTTGATTCCAAACATGAGCATAATCACTGATAAGTTAGTAGTTGTGGATCAGATTCACAAGATGATGAACGACATCGACAATAGGATCTCCCATATTCCAAATCAAATGGAGGAGCTGACTGAGAAGGTATCCAAGATCGGGGTACCAGCTACATCTGCATTCGTCGTTCCCATTTATCGAGTACATAATTGGCTCATGACCAATCCTATGCCCAACCTTTCCAGCAATCACCCTCACCAACTGAGATCATCGAAGAGATACCACCTCCGGTGTTTGAGGTGAATGACATTTGTTATACTCAAGACCCTGCCCGATAGGGTAATACGGGGGACCTTCAGCCTTACCAACATCCCACCACTTTCAATAATGCTGCATTTTCACCCGCCCCATAGCACACTCAGAATACTGCCCCATCCCAACATCAGAAACAACAATAGCAACCGTACAACCGCTAGAACCAATATGAGCAGGCATCCCAGCAATACTGGTAGCAATACCAAGCACCACAAGGCCATCCCTCAAAGAAACCATCTCAGCCATCCAACTCTCAGACAGAACCTGTAGATATCCAGCAGCAGATGCTCGAGGAGATTTGCTATTTTTGAAATGAACTGGAAAGATCTATGGATTGATGTTAATCGCTTGTCCCGTTGGAGAGACGAACAGACATCCCCTGCAACAGCCATTCCTGCCCAAGTTCAAGCTAACTCTAATAGCTTGAACAAATCTCAATCTTCCCAACAAAATGGTTAGGTATACTACTTAGACTTTCCCATATCTGAACATGAGATCCTTTCGTTTGACAATATCAATGTTATGTCACTTAGGAGAAGAAGGATCGCAGACATGCCTGACCGGGCAATGGAAATGGATCAAGAAGACTCGAGAGATAAATCGGAGGATACTTCCGAAAGTGTAGAAGAAGGAAATATGAATTCAGTACCAGTGAAGATTCTAGCGCATGGGAAGGAAAAAGCATCAATGGAGTCTACAGAGGACCTTGCACCTCCAGTTGTTGCGAATATACCTTTGTCATCTTTTAGCAACATGATTTTTATCAGCAGAAAAATAAGGACGATTGTAATAAGAACTCCATTTCTAATAAAGATGCACCTATATATGATTCAGGTTCTTTATCTCCTATCTCGACTGCCTCCATTCCTTTCCCCCATGCTCTTATGGAAGGAGAACGCAAACCAAAGAAAATCATTCAAGATGACCCAAAAATGGCACGATTTTGACAAGAAAACATTACAGTCAAACTACCATTTGATTAATATGTGGCTAACAATCCGGCGTTTCAAAAATACTTGAAAATGAAATGCACTCCCACCCAAGTCAATCTGTGGAAACTCATATATTGATAGTGGCAACTACTAAAAGTGACAAAATCAGCATCTACCAAGAAAAAAGAGGGACCCGGATGCTCACTATGTGGAGAGTCGCATTGACGGCATTATGTTTGCACGCACACTACTAGATAATGGTTCTTCAATCAATCTTCTACCCTTAGCCTTATACTACAAGTTGGAATTAGGACCTCTCAGAAAATTATCGTCTCTACTCTAATTTGTTGATTGATCAATGAAGAGACCTTAGGGATAAGTGAAATACATTGCTATCATGGTTGAGGGAACAAAATACAAAGTGGACTTCACTGTCCTTGATATGGAAACTCCCAATCATTGGAAAGAATCAGATTATTTTTGGACGACCATTTTTTAGAACTACGGGAGCAGTATTTGACTACGGCACATAAATGATGAGTTCATATCCCCAATCAAAGAAGTAGACTTAAAGATGAAGAAAACAAAATGGCAAAGACCTTACTCTGAATCTAGCACATAGTACATGGAATCTTCAGAGGCAGAAGGCAAAATGATTAGCACGGTAGGACCTTGGCAACAGGTTCCAGAAGAATAGAGCGAGACCCTTTCACCTGAAGAGGAAGCATTACAGATAACAGTATGCCAAGATATGCCATAGTTATTTAGAGACACATACACCTATACCCTTGATGACATAGAAATCCCTCTAGATTTGTTAGTCACATCTTCTTTGGGACAGTCAAGGAATATAGATGACAAGTCGGACACGGCTTTGGCTGAATTACCACACTATTTTTGCGATCCGACTCACCATGCATCAGAATTGGTAACCAACACATCACAGATTGATCCATCTTCATCCAACACAGAGCCAAACTCAAAAGCCATTCAGTTGGACCTAATTAATGATTCATATTTTCCTGAACAGAAACCACTTCCTCCTACACTCAAATATGCATTTCTTGCGGGATCTAAAGAGAGATTTCCTGTAATCATTAGCTCATCATTAACTGAAGACCAGGAATCTAAACTGCTTGAAGTTCTTGAGAGGAATCGCAAGTCCATTGGTTAGACTATGTCGGATCTCGTGGGAATCAACCCCGCTCTCTACTCGCACCAAATATATGTTGAGGATAACGCAAGACCTTCCCATGAATTTCATAGAAGATTAAACCCCAGGAAGTAGTTAAGAAAGAGATTGAGAAATGGTGCAAAGCAGGGTTTGTATACACTATCTTAGACTCCAAGTGGATGGCCCCCCTTCATGTTGTCTCGAAGAAGTCGGGAATCCATATGGTCATCAATGAGGAGGGGGTAGAGATCGCAATACGAGTACCACGTCGTGACACATTTGTGTCGATTACAGGCGCCTGAATGCGGCGCCTGAATGCTGCGATCAAGAAAGATCACTTTGTACTGCCATTTATTTATCAAATCTTGTATAGACTTGTAGGGAAAGCATTCTTCTGTTTTCTTGATGGGTACTTGGGCTACAATCAAGTAGCCATCGCTTCTGAGGATCAGGAAAAGACCACATTTACATGTCCTTTAGGCACTTACGCGTTTAAGTGCATGCTATTCAGACTCTGTAATATCCCAAGCACATTTCAACGGTGCATGATCATCGTATTTATCGAAATTGTGGGCAACTTCTTGTAAGACTTCATGTATGACTTCTCGATCCATGGGATTCAATTGATACATGTTTAGCGCACTTGGATCGAGTCCTCAAGAGATGTAGGGAGGTAAATTTGGTACTCTCCTGAGAGAAAAGTCACTTTATGGTGACATAGGGATCGTGTTGGGGCACGCCATCTCCAAAAAAAGAATGAAGGTTGACCCTGCCAAGGTGGATGTGATCAAGAAACTTGGACCACCAACCAACGTAAAGTTAGTGCGGTCATTCTTAGTGCATGTTGGCTTTTATCGAAGATTTATTATTGATTTTCAAAGATCGCCTGCCCACTGACTGAGCTCCTAGTAGAAGACACCGAGTTCATTGTATACTACAAGTGTCTAAAGGCCTTCGAGCTCCTGAAAAAGAAAATATGTGAATCAACGATATTACAAGCTCTCAACTGGTCTCATCCCTTTGAGATAATGACGGATGCATCGGATTTTGTTGTCGGGGATGTACTTGGACAAAGACGGGATGGGATACCTTATACAAATCACTACACGAGCAAAGTTTTGGACCTTTCACAGAGAAATTATACGACGACTGAAAAGGAAATGCTCGCGTAATTTGGGCCCTAGAAAAATTCAGATCATATATATTAGGCTCCAAGGTGACAACTTTTACTAATCACACAACAATCAGATACCTAATGGAAAATATTGATGCAAAGGCAGTCTTTTAAGATGGATCTTATTAATCCATGAATTTAATTTGGAAATCAAGGATAAACCTGGAATAAAGAATGTCGTGGCTGATCACCTTTCCCAAATTGAGCAAAATGGTGATTCTGATATTGGATCAATTAAAGAGACTTTTCCAGACGAGTCAGTTTGTGTTACTGACTCAGTCCCACGGTACTCTGACATAATGAACTATCTCGTCTCCAAGAAGGTTCCCCTAGGTTGGACCAAGAGAAGAATTGACCGACTGAAGTTAGATTCGAGAAAATACCATTGGGACGATCCGTTCCTTTTCTATTAAGGATCGGATTGTGTTTGGCGAAGATGTATTCCTCAGGAGGAATACCGGAGTGTCCTCACACACTATCATTCACTTGAGGCTGGAGGACACCATTCGGGAAAGAGAACCGTGCACAAGGTACTCCAATGTAGATTTCATTGGCCGACCTTATTTAGAGATGCCAATGATTTTGAACGGTCATGTCCGATTTATCAAAGAATGGGAGGGACTGTTGGTCGTAGAGATGAAATGCCCATGCGACCAATGATTTTCTGTGATGTTTTCGATGCATGGGGAATTGATTTTATTGGTCCTTTTCCAAGTAACCAAGTATTTGAGTACATCTTGTTAGAGGTTGATTATTTGTCAAGATAGGTGGAGGCTATACCAACCCAAACCACATATAACAAAATTGTTTGTAAGTTTATCAAGGATGATATCATTGCAAGGTTTGGGGTCCCAAAGGTTTTGATTTCAGATGGGGGTAGCCACTTTATGAATAGAGAAATGAGTATCATTGGCTTAGGTATATAAATTCGAGTACAAAATAGCCAATCTTTACCACCCATAATCTAACGGCATGGTGGAGGCTTATAATAGAGAGGTGAAGAGTATTCTTCAGAAGTTGGTTCGTCCTGATAAGAACAACTTGTCTCAACTTTTGGACCAGTTCTGTGGGCCTATATGACAACATACAAGACTCCACTCTGTACTTCATCTTTTAGCATGATCTATGGCAAACCATGCCATTTACCCACATAGCTAATTCACAAATCAGAATGGGCGATAAAGAAGCTTAATTGGAGCTGTCACCTTGGCAATTATGTCGTGACTTAAATTTAAATGAGCTAATTGAAATCCAAAACCGGGCGTATGACAATAGTGTGATCTATAAAGACAAGGTCAAGAGATGGCATGACAGATACTTTAGGTATAAGACCTTTGTCCCTGGGTAGAAAGTGTGGTTGTTCAATGCCCAGTTGAGGATTTTTCACAGGAAACTCAAATCGAAATGGACGGGTCCCTATATTGTCATCGATGTGCACACCAATGGAAGTGTTGATATTGCCAAACTTAAATATGGTGCACAACCTTTCTCAGTGAATGGGCAACTGCTGAAGCTATATGTAGAATCATCTAAAGAGCAGACAACACAAGTCAAGGTCATCTACTTCATGCAGAGCGAGCACATTGAAGACTCATCAGATCACCCTACATGAAGAAAAGCAGTCGGATACAAGCTGTATAGATCGTCTTTCTTCTTCACACCCTGCATCCCGATACCATCGGTTTCCTTGTACATCTTCTTCCTCTACTTAGGCCAAGGCCTAAGTATAGGGGTGGACCAATGCCATATGTATGTACCACTCTCTTCATCCAATCCTTCTCACGATCACCCCATTTCCACCCTTCTTCTGTAATTAGGCTGACCAGAGCCTTAGTTTGGGGCGACCGATACCATATGTATACACTCTCCTCATTCACATCTCCCAACCGTCTTAGTTTCGCTCTTCTTCTATTCTTAGAATGTTCACATCCTAAGTATAGGGGGCGAGACAATTTATCTTTTTCTTTTTCACTCTCTCTTACACTTAGCCAGAGCTATGTCTTCTCTATGCTTCGTGTGCTTTGAGAACACAACACTCGCTAAGTATGGGGGGTGTATATACTATGTATATATTTTACCCATAGCTCGTACTTTCGCTTATGTCTATATGTATCTATGTTGTGGTAACTAACTTGAAAAAAAAACGACAAAAACAACAACAAAACAAAAAAAGAAAGAAGTTTTGCTACTAACACTAAATGTGTCCAACCAAAAATTTAAAAAAATGGTTTCTTATTCATTTTTGCATAAAAAATAAAAACACTCAAAAAAATCAAATCACAAAAGTTTAAAAAAATGTTTGCATTTGACACACATGCACTTCATCCAACATTACATGTATTTGCATTTGTGAAAAGCCCTTGGGTTCTGAACCGATTTATGAATAGAAACCAAGAGTGGTTTGGACTTGACCTTAATCCACCTAATATTCAAAGGAACTTCACCGAGAAATATGATTTTAGAAGCTTCAGGTCTATGACTTATTTCTTCGAGTTCCATATGACAATGTGCAACATTTGAGTCTTAGTGTCTAACCTGGTCTCTTCATTCCAAGGTACGACTCTAGAATAGGGAATTAATTTGTACTCTCACACTATGCACTTAGCTCAACTCAGACAGGGTGCTGGAAGACTGTATAAGTTCTTTTCTGGTAGCGTGGACATCTAAAGATCGGAGTATGGGTTGAAATAAAGCTTCAGAAAAGGGATGGACGGCTGTGCACAATTTTTTCTAAGACCCCAAAACATGTACGAAAAAAACAATTCCATATCCGTAGGGGCACTACAAGATACAAGCAGAGATACCAAATATCCAAACAAAAAGAAGCCAACTACCAAATAAATATTTCATCAAAAAGGTCCCAAGCTTCAAGAAAACCTGCATATCTTGGTGGAGACTTGGCTAAACTGGCCGGCTTCTTAAGGATAGGTGACTACATTGGTCACCCTTCAATTATTTACTCCTTCTAATTTCTCCCTCTATTCGATTGTGAACACAGCGTGACATACCTTAGAAGGAAATATCTTACTCCCCGATGATGAGTTACAGGAGAGGAGGTTTGCATGGTAGTCTGGCATTCTGGATGGGAAGAGCTAAAATCTTTCACACACATGAGTTGATTGTTCAATGTTCATGGGGTATGCTTTGGGAAGAGTATTGATCTAAGATGACTTCTGAGCCGAAACTGTGACAGTGATGTGTAGAACTTGAAGGCTATTGATTTTAAAATTCTCTGTCCCATAGAAGTTCCGTGGAACTAATAATCCAAAGGACAAGGCTAGTTACATTTTCACCTTCTGCTCATGGTCTTGGTATGGAACCCAAACTCATTTCACCTCATTGCATTCCTTTAGATGCTCGAGGACGAGCATGTTTTAAGTATGGAAAGATGATGAATCTCATATTCATCTTTCTAAAAATGACGAATTAAGCTCAAATCCCAAAAATTCATCTGCATTTTATCCATTTGTCTACATAATTAGCATTCATGCATGTAATAATAAGAATTGCATTTTATCACTTATAATTGCATAAAATAAGAAACCAAAAATCCCAGCCCAATTAACCTGTAAAATAGCCTAGCTTCCCTGATTTTTAACTAATTCATGCTAACTCCCAAATGACTTAAAACCACTTCCGTTGTGCACATATTAATAATAAGAATAAAGGAAAAATAAAAAAATCACTAACTTAAAAAAATGAACCAAAAACTCAAACCTTAATTCCAAGATTTCCGGATTAAAAATGATATCTTCCTCGTGCAATGTTCGATTTGATCCTACTTGCTTTTGAACTAATGTACGTTCAATTACCTTCAAAACAAGACCAAGTTCAAGTGAATCGGAGCTCCTACGTGAAAGTTGGGTTTTGGGCCTCTTTTGTACATTTTGTATTTTAGCGGTTTATAACCTATTATTTTATGTACATAATTAACTCATTTTATTTTATTTTTTTTCCCTTTATTTTCTTTTGATAAAATTTTTATTAAAATCACAAAAATCCAAATACAAAATGAGCTTTAAATCAAAGAAATTAACTAAGTTTGAGTCTTCACTAACTATTTGTAAAAAAATTATCTTTTTAGCATTTTATTTCAAATCTTTTTTTCTTACTTAATAAAAATCCAAAAAATTACATTAATGTGTAAATGTTTATCTTTGATTTTATATATTTTTTTGGATTTTTATCTGGTTTAAAAAAACAAAAAAATAGAAAATCCAAAAAATCAAGGTATTCATTGTACATAAAGTACCCCAAAAATATCACTTTGTGAAAATGATGGATTATGAATTTGATCTCTTCATGAAAGTTTTAGATCTCATCGAGAAGAGCAACTTTCATCAAGGAAATTTTTAAATCTTGAGGTCATTTGCTATTTCTTTTCTATTTTCCTTTTCTTTTTATATTTTGATTTTTCAGTGGTTGACACGTGGCAGCTCCTAGAGCCGCCATGTGTCACCCATTTTTAGCCCTTTTATATTTTTAATATCGTATTTTATAAAAAAAATTAGAATTATTAATAAAAATCCCGCACGTGCAGTGCACGTGCCTCTCGCGCATGCGCCCTTCACGTGCTTGACCCCTCTCTTCCCCGTCAAGCCACGTGGCCGTACTGGGCCGTCCGATCTCGACCGATCAGACAACACCTGTGCTTCGCCATCCCGCCTCTTTTACTCGTCTAGGTGGCTTCGCCACCCACTGCCCTTCTCGCATGCGACCTCCTCCCTCACCGATCTCCTTCCATCTACAGCCGTAACCTGTTGGACATGCGAGCCCACGGTGAGCCATTATGCAATAAATGTTATTGCAAATATCATTCCCTAATCTGAAACGAAGAATACATATTTTGCATAATAGATCCCTTAGTACAATTAAGGTCATGTACTATGGCCATCTTGATGATCATACAGTTGTTATTCAAATATTGAATCATAGAGGCTGGTGCTTGGATGAACATCTAAAGAGTTAGATTGAGGATTCATCAAGCACCATCAAATGATTGTTAAGATGTGATCTCCAGCCTGACTAGGAGATGGCAATCCTTTCCCAGTTAGGTTGATATCTAACCGACCTCTTGATTTTAACATAAGAGATCCTTGGTCTTGAGCAATGGTTGCTTATAGATAAAGGGAGCGCAGTGGAAGCATGGGTTGGACCCAAGTAAGAAGTGTAGTCAAAAGAATTGACTGTACTTCTGTGACTTCCATGTGACATCCAAAGAGTTGGATGAATGCCAATACTGCAATAAGTTGATGTGTTGATAGTATGACTATCAAATCTATCTAGAATCCTTAGAGAAGGAATCATATAGTACATCAGAATAATCTACATATAATCATTGAAATTGACTTACTTATTTGATAATATAAAATCTAATAATTTTATCTCAATCTTCTAATGACACTTGCAATTGGTTGCATTTGTATTAGAATATTAGAAATTTGATCTTAAAGTTTAATGGTCATCCATGTTGGAAGTGATGCAATTGTTGCAACAATTTCCACCGAATGAATATACTTCGTATTTTCAGTGAGAGAGTCCTTAGTCTTAGAGAATGTCTCTATGACCTGGATATTAGAATACACTCATAGTTTATTTCTAAATGTTGGGAATAAGCATGAATTCTGAAATAGATCTATCATAAAGAGTTATGATGGGGATATTTCAGATAGTAATCTAACATCTAGTGGACTCCACTAAATTAGAAAATTAATGAATGGTTCATTAAGATTTCTAATACTGAAAATTAAACCTTTAAAGATCAATAGGAGGATACAGATCATTTGACAACGATCTGGCATCATGTTTTGGACATATGTCTATTGATGATATCAATGGACAAATAAGAGATGAAACTTTAGAATGTCTAAAATTTCAAAATTTTCATACTTATGAATATTGTTTTCAAAGTAAAATGTCCAATACACCCTTCTTTGGGAAAGGTGTAAGATGTTAAGGTATTCAGGATCTCATACATATTGATGTATGTGAATCATCTATATCATAGTAAACATTATGGATATGTGATATCTGTTGATGATTATTTGTGATATGAGATTTCTTCTCTTCGCCTAAGAAACCTTTGAAATGTTCAAAGATTTCACAATTTTTATTTAGAACCAAAGTTTGAAGGAAGATGAAATGAATTTGATCTAACCAAGGTAGCTTGTACCTATTAGATGAATTCAAAGAATACCTTATGGAGATGTGGACATCATTCCTATCTCAATCCTCCTAATGAACCTTAACTCAATAGAGTTATAGGGAGATACAATTGATCATGTGTGACATGATATGATCAATGATTAATCTTAGCATAATTATCTCTTAGTTTCCATATATATATATATGTGGTAGAGACTGCATAATATATCCTTACAAGGTTCCATGCTAGAAAGCTAGAATCTAGTACCACAGAGTGCTACTTCATTAGGAAAATAAAGGATGGTATTGGATACCTACTTTATGACCTTGAGATTCTTAAAAAGATCTCATCTTTGAGAATATGATTCTTAGAGGATGACTCTCTTGAGAATCAAGATGAAAATGAAGTAAAGGAACTCATTTAATCTTGAGAAGATAATGATGCTCCTGAAATCGAAAACTAAATAGACAATTAAAGATGAAACACTAATACTTCTTCAAATAAGTTTGAAGATGTATTCCATGTGTCAGTTAAGACTGAAAATGATCGGACTTCATGTGATGAAGCTCCTGAGGATCATGACATGGAAAGATGGATGTTAGCAATAAAAGTATAATGTAGACTTCATATACAAGTGTTGTATATGGACCCTCGAGGATCCGCCTATAAGGGTCAGACCCACTAAGGTGTAATGGATATTCAAGAGAAAGAGGGAACCTGATGAGAAGGTAGAGACCTTCAAAGCATGGTTCGTAGCCATGAGCTACACACCAAAGAGAATACATCGCTTGCAATAAGACTTCCTCTTCAGTGACCTTGCTTTAACCCATCAGAATATTGCTAACTATAGCTACACAACTTGACTATGGCATCTTCATGATGTGAGTCAAGATTGCATTCCTTTACGAATACTTTTCTGAGGATATTCATATGAAGTAGCCCCAAGGCTTCATGGTTGAGGAAAGCAAGGTGTGCAAGCTGAAGAACTCCATCTTTGGACTCGAATAAGCTTCTTGTAGTTGGAACATAAGATTTGATGAAATTATAAATGTTATGATTTCAGATAAAATCTTGATGAACCATGTGAAGCTTAGTGCGAGTGCCATTGCGTTCATCGTGCTAAATGTAGATATTATTCTAATCATTTGGAATGATATAAGGATAATAATAAGTGTTTTATAATCTGGTTGTTCCATAACTTGAGATATGATCTCAAGGATACCTCTAGGATCTTAGTTCTGAAGTCGTTCAGAAGCAAAGAGAAGAGGGTATTGGGACTATCATATTAGTAGTACACCTTGGACTTATTCCATTTTTCGGGAAAATTCCAAGAAAAGCTTCATTCCCTTAAGATGTGGTAGTGACATGTCTAAAGGGATAGCACCTCAAAAGGTTGAGGAAGTGAATGCTAGAACTGGTTGCACTTGTGCATCAGTTACGAGAAGATGAAGTGTGTGCTAGATGTGTACAAAAGCCATATGTCTGCCATGCAGTGGGAGTAGTAAACTGTTACTAATCCTACTCTGGAGATAAAACACTTGGTTGCAATAATAACAATATCTTCAAAGATGATGAAACTTAGAGATAGTGATCTCAAAGTCTTATCTTCAAAGACTTAAGACTTTATAGATAAAGATCAAAAAGGTCTTAACTATGGATACCATAGGAGATAGAGATCTCCAGGAATAAGGGTATTCTGATAAGGATTATGAAAATACCAATTATATTAATTATCGAGCTATAGTGTCAAGGACACTATAACAAAATTGAGTATGAGTTGCATAAGATGCAACATTCGCATTGGATGTGAGCACTGTTACTAGGGGATATGCTAGTGCCGTAAAAGGACTTGGCGTAGTCTCTTGGGAACAGAGTGACGGATCAGCTTACCTAGCTATTTTCTAAATAGCCTATGATTGTCACATGAGTGTGGGTTTAAATGATTAGCCCATTAATAGCTCTTTGGGCTAGTGGGAGATTGTTGGACATGCGAGCCCACGACGAGCCATTATGCAATAATTGTTATTGCAAATATCATTCCCTAATCTGAAATGAAGAATACATAATTTGCATAATAGGTCCCTTAGTACAATTAGGGTCATGTACCATGGCCATCTTGAAGATCATACAGCTGTTGATTCAAATATTGAATCATAGAGGCTGGTGCTTGGATGAACATCTAAAGAGTTAGATTGAGGACTCATCAAGCACCATCAAATGATTGTTAAGATGTGATCTTCAGCCTGAGTAAGAGATGGCAATCCTTTCCCAGTTAGGCTGATATCTAACCGACCTCTTGATGCAGGTCCTCTGCATAGGAATAGAGATTCGGAGATGTCAGATTGGTTAGGTCAAAGAGTTGACTTAACGAGATCGAGATAACCAAAGTCCTATATCGTATGCTGTCATGATATAGGCACGCATCCTCTGACCGGAGACAGATGTGTTACTATATGTCTGAGTATGTACATTTGGCAGACCAATAGGTTAATGACCTAATCAAGGTCTATAAACCGGCATGCTGGTGTGCATGCAAGGGCATATGAGTAATACGATCTCTTAAAGGGATCATACATGTTCATTACTGAACCGGAAGACATGAGCTCACTCATGAGATATTGGGAAGAATCAAATTTCGTGCACGGTCGTCTCGCTTCGGAAGCTTGACTGAATTTGTAGGCTTGATATATACTTTTGGAAAGTATATGATCAAGACCTAGGTATGATATATGCTTTTGGAAAGTATATGATCGATACCGACTCCCAATAATTGAATGAGAAACTTAAAGATAAAACTCTGAAGTAGACAGTGTAAAATTGATCTTATACTTTGGCTTTATTCTTAGTCTTCCAGTATGCAGGATGTACAGGTATTGGGAATACCTGAGGGTGATGTGATCATAAACGGTTGTATAACCATGACGCTTCCATTCCTAGGGAGTGATGAAATGGGTCTGGATTTTAGTGACTCCTCTCAGTAGAGAAGTAATCTGATCTTAGTCAAAATATTGGACATTGATCTAAATGTGATTCAGATGCAATGAGAAGATTAGATTTGCGGTCTTGATTTAATCAAGCATCTATGGGAGGCCCGAGATCTGGATTTGAGATGTAATCTCAATATCCAAGTCACTATATGTGGAACAATACAATCGCCCTGTCCTTATCTCCAAGTTTTCGCGGAGAAAGCGCATTATCCTTGAAAGAGTTCATGGATAATTCTATTGTTGATATATGTATCCGAGCATTGAGAAAATTGATAATTAAATGTGATTTAATTATCATGAATAATATGAATTTGATTTATATTATAAGGAGAGTTATCTTAGATAAATAAATGTGATTTGATTATCAAAGATGTGAATAATGTGAATGTGATTCATATTATTTAGGCACATAAGAATAAGTTATCCAATATAATTAAATGTGATTTAATTATTATGGATAAGATTAATGTGGATAGTAATATCCAATTATTCATAATATATTATAAATGTGATTTATAATGTATTAGAGGGAGCTAATTATAATTTATATTTGTTGATTAATTATTAATGTGTATTGGATACACATTGGTTAATTAATTGAAAATGTAAATTATATTTTATTTTGGATTGTGAATGTGATTCACAATTTTCCAATGTCAAGATTGCAATATTCCCAAAATTAATTGTGAATTATTTTTGATGAATAAATCCCAACAAAAGTTGTTGGAAATAAATAATGGAGAAATTCAAGGAGGCATGCAATCTCATGGAAATCAATGAGATTGCCCCATCATGGAAGGTGGTGGGCGGCACCCAATTCCTATATGGAATGGGTGGCCGTCCCCCCTTGAATGTACATGGAGATGTAATCTCCATGTATATTCTCTCTTTATTTATTGGTGTAATTTAGGATTGATTTATATTTGATTTTGCCAAATATATTTTATCTAAAAGTTGTTGGCATTTGCCAACAACAATCTTGACCATTGGATTAACATAAATCAATCTCATCCATTGATTTTGTATGTCCCATGGATTGAGATCCATGGATCCCAAAACCCTATAAATAGAGAGGCATACCATGCTCTCTTGTTACACAATGCTTGAGAAGCACATCTCTCTCTTTCTCTCTACACGTCTACTCTCTCTCCCTCTCATATGGCTATCCACCATGGATGCCCTAGAGGGAGTTCTCCATAGCCGCAGCATCGTTGTTATGTTGCCTGATCATCTGCTCGTGGATCTCCGCCTCCTTCGGTGCGCCTCACTCATGAAGAAGATGTTGGATCTCGTTTGTCGAGATCAGGAAGATCCGCCGCTTGGATCATCAACATGGATTGCGAGAAGCATGCGGTTCATCCCCGCACTCGCAAGCGTCTCCTCCGTCGGATCGTACTTGAGACAGGAGGTCTCTTTGTTTAGAGACTCTTTCACAACCACGCTTCAAGAGGTAATCCTATTACTTGTTTGTGGTATAGACGAAACGATCCGAGAAGTGTTCTTGGATCATGTGGTTTCGTCGTATGAAAATTTTTTAATTTCCGCTGCATCGAGCAACTAGTGCGACTAGTCGCTCCTCGTCGTATTCGATACGATGCTCACGCTTTCGTGATGCGCTTGAGGATTATACCATATCCTTCACAACCAACCGCCCGTGTATCTCGGCCCTCCTCCGTATTCGAGTCCTCATAAAATTTCCCCCTGATTTTATCTCCTCGTCAATCAAATCCACTTATCCAATCTCTAATCCACTTTCCCTTTAAGGGTTGCGCCTTGCCCCAACCTCCTTCATTCCATAGGTGGTTCCTCCATCACACTATAAAACCACCCTGTCTCCCTTCTCCCCGATGATCCACCGATAGACCTATTGACGCAGCGTGATGCCCCGTCGCCGCTGCTAGCTCCGGCTTCATTGTCGTCGAGTTGTACCATTAGGTACTCATCCTTCTCTGCCCTTCTCTTCTCGTTCATTCTGCTCTCTCAGCATCCCCATCGCACCTCAACGACTCCATCTCCGCCACATACCCCCTCCGCCTCCGATTACTTCATCTCACCTTCCCTACGCCACCTGCTCGCTTCGCGCATCATCACCTTCGATACTTCGCGAGTTCACCAAAGCCCCAGCACCATCGAGCCACTCTACCGCCAGTCGCTGCTTGTCGAGGGCTTCTCCACTCCAGCAAACTCCAGTTCCTAGAGTTTGCGCATCACCAACTACTGCAATAGCTCCGACTTCACAGCCAACTCCCGGTCGGAGCCAGGAGTCTTCCTCATCGAGCTCTCTAGGAACACCTCCTTCCCCAGTGCCCTCCGACCCTGTGTCAGCCACCATCAATCGTCATCCCAGCCACTCCACCACCTTCACGTCCTACTGTCGCGCATTACAGCTACCATAGGATCAAGATTGAAGCTTCGATCCTACGGTCAACATAGTAGAGGAAAGAACAACCAGAAGAGAAGGGCGATGAGCGGCCACCATCAGATGTCCCCTCTTCTCTTGATCTAGACGTTAATCAATGTTTACGCTCTGCCGCTGGATCAGGTTGCCATCAAATGACCAGAGGAGCTCCTCATCAACCATCTGTGGCTCAGTCCGAACTACTTGCCTCGGGCGCTCCATGACAACCTGTGCTTCCCATCTGGTGGATCGGTCCAAGCTTCGTGTCCAAGGCTCCCTGTGCACACGCCTCACATGTGGCTAGAAGAAGAATTGCGCCCGAGCCCCTGAAGGTCCCCATATTTCCATCCAACTCCAGCCAACCTGAGGGTACGTGCTTCGTACGTGCCTTATAAGAAATTTTGTAGTTAACTCCTCAGGGTTAGGTAATTACAATTTAACCGTTGTTCTGCATTTTATGCAGTATTTAATTATTGTAATATTGCATTGAGAACCATGTGTTCCCCCTTTAATTTGAACCTCTACATGGCATCATCTTATTTATTAAAAATAGGCATTTTGTTCTATAATTAATTCTCTACATCATGGCATGCTTGTGATATTTTTGTGGTCTGTGTTAATTAGTGATTAATTTTCTTACGGAAAATTGCATATTTTACCCAATCCGTGCTCATAAATTCATATTAAATTAGACCCTACTCAAAAAATTACAAAATTTCAAGGATTAGATTATTAATTATATTTAACATTGTGCCCAAAAAGAATTGCATTATCAAGCAAAATTTGCTCAGTAAAAATATTTTACTATATTTCAGTAATTGATTTTTAATAGGTATTAAACTCATCATTTTTAGGTTTAATATTTTTCTAGGATATTGCATTTATTGTTATATCTTAAATAATTTTATTTCTTGGAAATAAGTAGTTTTAATATTTATTATAATTAATTATTATAAACACTTTGTTTGCATTCATAAGTTCATAAAATATTTATCTTGGATCCAAAAATTCCAAAAAAAATATAGTGTGTTCATTTCATCATTATTCATATCTTGACCAAGTTTCACAATTTTTGGACATTGTTTGATTGAAATTGCATTTTAGTCCCTGAAATTGGTCGAATTTGATTTTGCATTCCAAAATTGCATTAAAAATATCAAAAAAATACAGCTCAAAACCATGCTCGAACTTTGATAGACATTATTCTAGGTTGTTCCTTTGCCTCCTTAAGTTCAAGTTTGGGACTTGCCCAAGTAAAATAAAAATAAAACCACGCCGATTAAAAATTGATCAATTAATTGTGGTTATCTCTTGACTGATTATGAAATACTGCCTACAACGAAACAAATTTAAACGATAATTCACATCAATTAAAGTAGGGTTTTCATGGTTCGTCATAGGGGATGGGGGCATGGAGGAGGCATGGGCGGGGCGTAGGGGGTGAGGGGTGGTCTGGGTAGAGGTCGATGGGAGGGGAGGTCAGCGGAGGGGAGGTCAAGCAGAGGGGAGGTCGGGCAGAGGGGAGGTGGAGAGGTTGGGTGGAGAGGAGGAGGGGAGGTCGATCCTGGTCGTTTCTGCAGGCCTCGTCGACTATCGCGAAGGAGATGTCACTAGCGGAGACCACGACGCCCTCGGAGGCATGACGAATGGAGAGGCTGTCCATGCCGCAGCTGGTGTCACAGATGGTGATATCCTCAAGGGGTCCACCATCGTGGAGCATCGAGAGGGTGGACTCCACAGTTTGGGTGTGGTCGAGACTGATATCGAGCTGGACCTTGTTGACATCGGAGGTGGAGTCACCGTAGATCTTCTTTTACCGCTGGAAGCCAGTGTTGTTGAAGTAGTCACGGGCAACTTCCTTGTCGTCTCCCCCGACCTCCTCGGCCTGGAGTCGGCGGCGATGGTCGGGATCGGTGAGGGAGATGGTAGCTGCGAGGGAGGTGAGGGAGTCGGTGCCAAGGAGGGTGAGCGTAGCGGAGGGGGCCTGGATGAGTGAGGGAGAAGGGATGGTATTTTTACAATTTTGATAAATAAACTTTGTATAATCCTAAAGAAATTCATGGAATCTGGTTAGTTTTTACACCCAAAAGTATGGGGGTTAACTACAGGCTCTTTACGGTAACGGTTACCAAGTTTACGGGTTTACGGTAACGGTTACCAAGTTTACGGGGTTAAGGAGGGATTTAGGTTGTTTCAAAGGACTTAGAGGTAATTGACAAAGATTATGGAGTCTGTCAGGTAAAAATCCCTAAATTAATTTATTAAAATATCAAAAAAAATCAATCAATATAAAAATAAAATATTATAATGAAACGAAAAAGCCAAAAAAGATGACTTCCATGGTTCTTAACTATTTATAGAAAACTCCAAATTGAACAACCTCACTTTTAAACATCATTTTATTACTAATACTATTTATTAAAAATATCAGTTAGAATAAATGGGCGAGTTTTGGCTTTGGGCCCCATTGTCTATATGTATATAACTTCTCGATTTTCTAATTAATTAATTGTAACTCCATTTAACTTAATTCTTTTTCAACGTGTTTCTAAAAATGAATATAAAAATATAAAAATAGAATTTAAGTCAAAATACCGATAAATCCCAAAGCCACGAAGACGTTACCTAAATTTTTCGGATCTCACAACTCGGCCATATGGACTCCGAATTGGGAAAACTCAGTCTTAAAGTTCATTTTATTTAATTATCTACCAAATGACACTGATTTCATTAAAATCAGAAATATGCAAAACGCGGGTTTTGGGACCATATTGGCATATATTGTATAATGTACTTTAATTTATATTATTTAATATGTGTTATTTATTATATTTATAGATGTTATTAATAATATAATATTCAATTAAATTAAAATTATTTCATTATTAATTAGTAGTTAATTATTTAATTAATCAATTGTTATATTATTTACTAATTTATTTAATCATTTAATTATATACTTAATTATTTAATAAATTATTTATTTACATAACCACGTATTTAATTATTTAAGTATATATCTAATTATTTCTTAAATAATAATTTACGCTAATTATTAATTATTTACACTAATTAATTAATTTTGCTTTTCCCCTTCTCTCTCCTTTCTTTTTCTTCTCCGACACGCTTCTTCTTCTTCCATGTTTCCTCCTTTCCCATGTGTCGCCTGTCATATCTCCACCTTCTCTCTCCGCCTAACGGCATGACCATTAGGTCGTTCCTCTAACTGACCACCAGTGACGCCATTGTCGCCGGTGATCGTATCCACATCCTTGAGCCCCAAGTTTTCCCCCTCTATAAAAACCCTCTCCTTCTTCGCCAAGAGGAGGATCCGCCATTTGCCACTTCTTCCTCTAGAGCTCTGTGAGAGAGACGTGAGGGTGACAGCCTCTCATCCCCGACATCAAGCGAGGTTGAGATCGAGTAGGTCCGACGCGATCTCAGCGGCGTGGAAGCTCTGCTCTTCCGTGCATTGACCTCCACGAGTTGTTGTCGCGTTGAGGTCATAACCTTTGGAGCTCCTCCTGCTCCGAGCCACAGGTACCTCTGACATCATCCACTCCTTTCTAGGTTAGTCTAGATCTTCACTCTCATCTTCTATCCTCCTCCTTCTCTTCTCTTCTCACTCCTTCTCTTCTCCTCTCAATATCTCCATTCTCCTTACTTTTTCTATTATTTTATCTCGATCTGACCTTCGATCATCAACACAATCACATCTCTCCATTTCTCCTCTATATTTCATAGCTGCCACCTATGTTCATGATCGGTGAACAGAGCCTCTTTTTGTTCCTTCATCACCGCATGGAGCTCTCACGCTCACTTTATTTCTGCAACCTTTGACCGAGGTCCGCCTCGAGTCGACTCGCCATTTGTAGGAATAGGACATCATCTGAAGACTACCTCTGTCGCATGTGATCATGCGCATTTCATCTCCTCTTCATCAACCTCATTTCCAATTGCGAGCAACACTTGTAGACGAAGCTTTCATTTAGCATCAACAGAAAAATCGCAAATGAAGATCTTGGCTTCCGCATGCGAGCATCATCGACTCGAAATCAACACATCTGGAACATAACGTACATCGCAATCAAAGTAATCATGCGATTAACCACCTCCTTCAAGGAGATTTGAATGAGCATAGCAAACATCATCTGGAGTGAGCGATCAAATACATGAATCACCACCGAGAGACGCATCGGAGCACAATAATCGCCTTGAGCACTCGTGTAGAGCTTCTCGCCATTCAAACCTCAATGTCTCCAACGTTGAGACGGGGGAGCACAAGATCGGCTCCAGATTCTATTACCACCACATGATCAGCTCGGATCTAATGATCTAGCGCGATCCATGTGTTGACCTCATGTGCCTCATCGCTTAAGTGCTATCATGCGCTTCGCGCGTGTGAAGCAGATATTTTGGGTGTTTTGCTTAAATGCCCCCGAACATTCTCGGATTTGTGTACAGGTCCAGGTGATGTGCGGTCACGTGGTCAAGCACGTGAATACTAGAATTTTTGCACGAAGAACCCTACGGGTCTCAACAATTAACACACTTACACCTTATCTTTCCATATTGTCACATACATACCCATGTATCTGTATACCCCATACTATAAATCATCTACCTCTCCAATACATATAAAAGATAATACAAAATATTAAAATCAAATAAAAATACGTAAAAATACCTTAAACTTTACAATATACAGTATAAAATTAGTTTTGAAAAATAAAAAGATTTTTTATTTTTAATAATTCATTTAATAAAAATACGTAAAACTCGTAAAATACATAAAAAAATATAAAAAAAACCTTTAAAAGTCCTATAAAAACTACCCTTTGCATATTTTACCATATTTTACATAGAAAGCCAAAAATAAAAAAAATTGAATAATAAAATAAATAAAATATACAAAATATACAAAACTTCAAAAATTCATAATTAAATAAATAAAAATCACAAAAATACGCAGAAAATACCATTTTAAAGATAAATTCATCTACTTTTATATGAAAAATAAAAACATTTCCCCCTGTTTGCTATCTTAAAAATAAAAAATACTTCACAGCTGTCCAATAATAACATTGTTTTCAACCTTAAAAATAATTCAAAATCCATAAAAATCCTAAAAACCTCTTAAAATTCATAAAAATAGAAAATAAAAATTAAAGAAAATTACAAAAAATTTTCTAAAATTAAAAAAGTACGAAATACTTAAAATCACAAAAACAATATAAAATAAATAACAATCAAATAAAATCCAGAAAAATCCCTAAAAATAAACAATAAAAATTACGAACCCATAATACCTTAGATTTTCTATTATTTTTCCCTAGTTTATAACAATTTGTCTCCCTGAGTTCGACATTCATGTACTAAACACTATACACATTAGTTTAGGAGTCTAAATAATAAACAATAAATTTTCTACTAAAATCCAACTGGTCGATACAATGACCTTTTTATCCTATAGATTAGGTGCGGCTTTTCACCGTGCCTCCTAGGAAACGACACCATTTTGATGAATGCAAAGATCCATAGGGTTTTTATTATTTAATGAAAAAGGTGTAAATGAGAAAGTATGTGTCATTGTGACCTGAACAATCCCTAAATCAATCAAAAGCAATTATTCTAAGAAGAAGAGAATACGCTACTTATTTACATGGTATAGCTCCCAGAGTCGAAAAGGAGGAGGCAATTGTAATAAGATAAGGTTATTAATAACTAAATTAATAAAGATTTTAAAGTTATTTTTATAATTTTTAGTTTATTTTTAATGGATTTTGTAATTTTTATAGATTTTTAAAGTTTTATAATTTTATATTTTTGAATTTTTGCTTTTTAATGAATTTTGACTTTGCGAAGTTTTATATTTGTTACATTTTGAAAACAAATAGAAAGAGATATGTATAAAAGATATATGTAAACCATTTTGTATTTATCAAAAATTGCAAAAATACTCCAAAATCCATAAATAAATTCTTTTTGTGTTTTATCTAATGTTTAATTTTTATGATTTTTGTAGAATTATTAGATTTAAGGAATTTTTAATGAATTAAAACTACAACTATTTTGTATTTTAAATATAAAAAATTCTTACAAATGAGAAAAAAATTTATGAAAGAATTTTTATTAATATTTAAAACAAGCGAAGTTTTATATTTTCGTGATTTTTTTGAATTTATATGATTTTTAAGATTTTATGTATTTTTCAATTTTTATGGTTTTATGAGAGTATTTTTATATGAAAATTACAAATAGAAAAACTACTATAAAAGTAAGCTATAGTATTTTTTATGTTTTTTAAAGTATTTTCAATTTTTTATGAATGTTTAATTATCAAATTGTGAAATTAATATTGTTTTTTATTTCTAAAATAAATAAATTATTTTTGTATTTTTTAAATAAAAAATACCAATTAATTTTGCAAACAAAAATTATCAATGATAAAGCAACAAATTATGAGTATAATCTAATTTTTAGAGATTTTATAAAGGTGATTAAATAAATATTAAGAACAATTAATGAAACATTAAGTAATCTGTAGATATAGGATCTAATTGAAATTATTTCAAGTTGCAGATAGAATCAATATCAAAGAATAGAAAGACACAATGAAATATGCAAATTCTCTAGAAATCCATGTGCTTCCACATGCGAATCAGAACTTGAAGGACTTGTTTGTAATTCTTTATAACTTAAGGATCAGATATTAACAACAAACCACAATATATTTATTGCAAAACCTCCAATTCTCATATGACGAAGCACATGGTCTCACATTAGAAGGTTTTTAATGCAAATTACAAAAAGACAAGGACACAACTATAATTATTTTAAACAATGCCAATTTGACACGTAACCAATAGAATTTTTTATGGAGCATATGTGAATCGTGTGGTTGAGATCTGATATGTTGGATCTGATTGGATGGTCTGAATTTGGGCGCCAACGTGCAGTGTATCTTGAATCTGGGGCGAGTGTTCATGATCCTATTTCTCGTAAGCCACCTGGAAGAATGTTGATGAAGGCTTCAGTAGATGAACTTATTTTGCTCTGACCTCCTTCGTTCTCGGTCCGATTTCAATGATGATAGTCTTGATCAACTCCCACCACATTCAATGTTTATTGAAGTCTCGATCGAAGTCCGGATCACATTGAAAATAGATATGGTGTCAATCCTTCTTTGGTTGCCGCTAAGGATGTTCTGAGGCTCAATCTACAGATCGCCAAACCACCTGTAGATGATATTAAAAGCTCGAAGGCGTACCGACATGAGGAAATGGATGATTCAATCCTCATTGTACATGAAGGAACGAGATTGATAATTGTAGATCCAATATGAGGATTAGATCTGTGATCAGGTTGAGTAAGGAATTGCTATGAAGTGGAGTTGAATGATGAAGGGATTTGAGATCGATTTAAGACCAAAACCAATTAAATGGACATCCAATTTAGCATAACAGAGGCCAAGAAGCATAACAGAGGCCAAGAATCACTACAATAATAGATCTAGCCATCTATCATATGGTGACTAAAATCTACTTTAAATGACATAGATCTTACCTATGATGATCGGAGATGGAATGGAAAGGGTAATTGCCTCAAATCCAACTATGAAAGGCTGGAGAGTCTGCTCACCGTAGATGAGCTCCTGCCGACGACGGATCTCGTGATGAACCTCGATCATACTCCTTTGATCAATACCTCAACTCCCTATCACAAAGCTAAAGTCTTGGAATAACTTAAGGCAGGATTCATGGGTCGAAGATAGATCCAGGATGAAATGGGGGAGACTTCAAGCTTTAAATATGTGACAGAACGAAGCAATTTTAATTTTGTAGAGCACATGAACCGAAAAAGATTTCGATGACGACCCGATCGGGCGTGGATCAAAGATCCACTTATGCTTATCGGGTGGGAAAAAATGTTAAATGGGTTGAAGTATGGATCCAGAAAAGTGTGAGAAGAAGGCGGGTCAGGTACTGGATTCGAGTGAAAGGGGGAGGAAGAGGAGTTGACCAAGCGGTTAACAACTCCAAGAGGGACATTCAGAAGTTCTTGGGAATAACGCCAAAATAGGGAAAATGATAAAAAAAATAAAAAATTATATAGAATTAAATAGAAATAAATTATAAAAGAATTTTAAATAGAAAGGTATCAACATAAAAAATGTTTATAATTTAATAAACTATTTGTTGTGATTTTTAATAAATTATACAAATTAATTTAAATAGTTAAATAATTAGAATACAAGTATAAATTGCCTATATACTAGAAACATTTATCTTAATTATTAATTTATTCAAAAAGACAATTACTTTATATTTTATTTATTACATAATATTTTAAGGATTTCAAATATATTTTTATCTTATTTTTATAAATTAATTTTATAAGTTAAAAACGCAACCATGGCTGGTCCCAAGCCTGGGTAAATGAGGTTGGTTGCGTTAGTAGCCGACAGCCAGCATAAAACAGTCGAAGACAACTTTCTGAATAATATTTTTTTAATAATATTTAGGATGTTGCCTCATGATAGTCAGATCTTTTCAACATGGATTTAAGCAAAAATACAGATTTCGTTGGGGCATTCCCTACTTGCGACGCGTTGCATCGCCTGAATGCAATGAAAAATTGGCAAGGGCCTCTACATCGCAGCCTGGATGTAGTTCAAAATTTGCAAGGGTTCTCGCATAAGGAACGCATGCGGGTAATTAAGCTAGTTCCGCTGCATCACCAACTGGATGCAGTCCAAAATTTACAAGGGTTCTCGCATAATGGACGCATGCGAGTAAAGAAGTTAGTCCAAAAGAGATTGCGACGGAAGTTGCGGATTGGTAGTTGAAATATTGGCACTTTGACTGGAAAATTGATGGATATAGTGGATACAATGGAAAGAAGGAAGATTCATATACTATGTCATCAAGAGACTAAATGGGTTGGAGAGAAAGCAAGGGAGATCGAGAAGACATGCTTTAAACTTTGATATTCAGGTACAGATAAGGGTAGAAACGGTGTTGGAGTGGTTGTTCATAAGGATTTTAAGGATTGTGTGGTTGAGGTGCAAAGATTCGGGGATTGAATTATTTTTCTAAAATTGGTGCTTGAAGAAGAAATTCTGAATATAATCTCAGTTTATGCACCGCAAATTGGTTTAGATGAAAGGACTAAACAAGCTTTTTGGGAGGATCTAGATAAGATTTTACAAGGAATCCCACAAAGAGAGATGATTTGCATAGGTGGAGATCTTAATGGACATGTGGGAAAAGATGCTTCAGGGTATGCTAGTGTTCATGGAGGACATGGTTTTGGGGATAGAAGTGACGAGGGAAAAGTCATCCTGGACTTTGTAACGGTATATGATCTTTTCATAGCAAACACTCTCTTCAAGAAGAGGGAGGAGCATTTAATTACTTAT
The DNA here is from genome assembly GCA_037367405.1 of Ottelia alismoides. Lineage (NCBI taxonomy): Eukaryota > Viridiplantae > Streptophyta > Magnoliopsida > Alismatales > Hydrocharitaceae > Ottelia > Ottelia alismoides. The sequence continues at coordinate 168,623 of JAZKJV010010061.1, read as the reverse complement.
AAGAGTGGGCCAACGAGAACACAGATAGACTACTTTGCGTTGAGGAGAAGAGATCGGTTGTGTTTTAAAGATTGCAAAGTAATCCCAGGAGAGAGTTTGACAACCCAACATCGTTTGTTAGTCTTGGATGTACAAATAAAAGTGCAGGTAAAGAAAAGGAGGGTTCCTAAGATCACTAGAACTAGATGGTGGAATCTTCCACTGAAGAAATTGAGCTTCAGGGAGAAGGTTTTAGAAGATATATCTTGGGATTGTAGTGGAAGTGCAAATGAGATGTGGGAGGCAGTAGCATCTTGTATCCGTAAGATAGCCAAAGAGATGCTAGGCGAGTCAAAAGGAGCAACCCCAAGTCAAAAGGAGGCTTGGTGGTGGAGCGAAGGGGTGCAAGAGAAGCTAAAAAATAAAAGAGCATGCTTTAAAGCTATGTTTATGGATAGAATAGAGGAAACTATCACAAACTACAAAATAGCAAAGAAGGAAGCAAAGAACGCTGTAAGCGAAGCTAAGTCGAAAGCTTATGAAGTTTTGTATAAAAATCTCGACTCTAAGGAGGGCCAGAAAGATATATTCAGGTTGGCCAAAGCAAGAGAAAGAAAGACCAAAGACCTTTCTCAAGTGAGATGCATTAAGGACGAGGAAGGTCACGTACTTGTTACTCAGAAGGATATAGAGACTAGATGGGAGCAGTACTTCCATAAACTTTTCATTGGAGAAGGAAATAGAGAGATCACTTTGGGTGATCTAGCTAGTAGTGAAAGTTACTTGAATCGTGCAAGATATAGACGGATACAAAGAAAGGAAGTAGAGGAGGCTTTGAATGTTATGGGACCTGGGAAAGGTGTAGGACCGGATGACATCCCTGTAGAAGTATGGAAAGTTTTAGGTGAGCGCGGTTTGACTTGGCTTACGAATCTATTCAATGTTATCTGGCGAAGCAAGAAAATGCATGAAGATTGGAGGAAGAGTATCGTGGTGCCTCTTTATAAGAATAAAGGAGACATTCAAAATTGTTCAAATTATAGAGGTATCAAGCTGATGAGTCACACTATGAAAATTTGGGAACGTGTGGTCGAGAGAAGGTTGAGGCAATTTTCCAACGTCAAAGAAAACCAATTCAGATTCATGCCAGGTCGCTCAACTATTGAAGTCGTCCATTTGCTGAGGAGAACAATGTTGATTTATAGATCTAAAAGGAAGAACCTCCATATGATCTTTATTGATTTGGAGAAGGCTTATGATTATGTCCCACGAGAGATATTGTGGAGAGTTTTAGAGAAGAGACAAGTGCCTGTCCTATACATTAACCTCATAAAGGACATGTATGATAGGGCTTTATCTTGTGTAAGGACCCTGTCTGGGAAATCTGGCTATTTGGACATCAACATTGATTTACATCAAGGTTCAGCTTTGAGTCCATTTCTTTTTACTTTATTTATGGATGAGTTGACAAGTCACATTCAGGATGAGTTACCCTTGTGTATGTTATTTGTTGATGATATTGTGTTGATTGACGAGACTAGAGATGGAGTAAATGAGAAGCTTGAAGTCTGGAGACATGAGTTGGAGAGTAAAGGATTTCGTATAAGTAGGTCTAAGACAGAATATATGGAGTGCACCTTTGATGGAAGCAATGGTGAAGGCATTGTGGTGAAGATTGGCAATGATAACATTCAGAAGAGAGATTCTTTTAGATATTTGGGATCTATTTTGCAACATGATGGGGAAATTGATGGAGGTGTTACTAATAGAATAAATGTAGGCTGGCTAAAGTGGAGAGGAGCCTCTGTTGTTCTCTGTGATAAGAAAATTCCTTTAAAAATTAAAGGAAAGTTTTACAAAGCAGCCGTGAGACCTGCTATGTTCTATGGATCTGAATGTTGGTCTATGAACCATAGACATGTACAGAGAATGGCTACAGCGGAAATGAAAATGCTTAGGTGGATTTGTGGACACACACGTAAAGATCGGATTCGTAATGATGCAATCAGAAAGAAAGTTGGTGTTGCTCCGATCAAGGATAAGATGCGAGAAAATCGCTTAAGATGGTTTGATCATTTGCAAACAAGATCAGTTGATACACCAGTTTGGAGATGTGAGTATTGGGATGTTGAGACAGCTAAGAGAGGGAGGGGACGACCCAAGAAGAGTTGGAAAGAGACCATACAAAGTGATCTTTGTTTTGTGGATATAAGCCCGGGATTAAACCAAGATAGATCTGAATGGAGGTGAAGAATCCATGTAGCTGACCCTACTTAATTGTGGGAAAAGGCTTTATTGTTGTTGTTGTTGTTGAATTTAATAAGTTAAACAAATAGAGCTATGTAAAGTATAGGTACATTATACCTATAGTATAAATAATCTTATTTTATTTTTGATTATTTTCAGTTTTGTTATTTTTATATGTATTTTGTATAAATAAAATAAAATATGTATAAAATAATAATATAAATACAAAATGTGAAAAAATACAAAAAATAATAATAGGCATATTATAGGCACTATGTACAACATCACTCCAAAAAGACGACTTTCACATCTTAAATATGATTTTTATGAAACCACTTTCATTTTAAAACTTGTTTAATTTTGAACAAAATGAAAGTATGTTTGGTTTATTTTGAATTTTTATGGAGTTGACATTGATCTGTCAATTTTTTTATACGGCTTTTTCATAGTTGTCCCTTTTATTCTATACACAATTTATTTTTGCAATTATTCTTATTATTTAAAGCAAATTTTTATATACAAGTTCAAAGAAGAAAATATTCTTATTTGAGATTAAATTAATGATAAATAAAGTATGTAAAGATATTTACATGATGAATATGTACAATTGGACTTGGTTTTTCTGAGATTTTTATAAGTTAATGATCCTAACTCCCCCTACTTGTATTCCTGGTCTATTAGGTCAAGTCTTGACCTATTCTCAATGTTAGAATCAGTATGTATTTATTACATATATAAAACCAACTTTTATCTCCTTTTCTTTTCTTCTTTGTTCTTTTATATTGGTATAACTAAGTGCTAAATATACATTATTAACAAATGATGTTAGATTGTTAATTACTGATAATTCGAGTTATTTACATGTGTTTTACTACGGATTTTAAGCCAAAATAAAAGAATCAAGATGATGAACTGGTGATTCATCTGGCAACAACGATCAGTTTTCATTATGTGGAGAAAGAAGAAAAGTACAGAGGATACCGAGAGCCCTAACCCTAGGGAAATAAAATAAAATATGTATAAAATAATAATATAAATACAAAATGTGAAAAAATACAAAAAATAATAATAGCCATATTATAGGCACTATGTACAACATCACTCCAAAAAGCCGACTTTCACATCTTAAATATGATTTTTATGAAACCACTTTCATTTTAAAACTTGTTTAATTTTGAACAAAATGAAAGTATGTTTGGTTTATTTTGAATTTTTATGGAGTTGATATTGATCTGTCAATTTTTTTATACGGCTTTTTCATAGTTGTCCCTTTTATTCTATACACAATTTATTTTTGCAATTATTCTTATTATTTAAAGCAAATTTTTATATACAAGTTCAAAGAAGAAAATATTCTTATTTGAGATTAAATTAATGATAAATAAAGTATGTAAAGATATTTACATGATGAATAGTGATGAATATGTACAATTGGACTTGGTTTTTCTGAGATTTTTATAAGTTAATGATCCTAACTCCTCCTACTTGTAGTCCTGGTCTATTAGGTCAAGTCTTGACCTATTCTCAAGGTTAAGATCAGTTTGTATTTATTACATATATAAAACCATCTTTTATCTCCTTTTCTTTTCTTCTTTGTTCTTTTATATTGGTATAACTAAGTGCTAAATATACATTATTAACAAATGATGTTAGATTGCTAATTATTGATAATTCGAGTTATTTACATGTGTTTTACTACGGATTTTAAGCCAAAATAAAAGAATCAAGATGATGAACTGGTGATTCATCTGGCAACAACGATCAGTTTTCATTATGTGGAGAAAGAAGAAAAGTACAGAGGATACCGAGAGCCCTAACCCTAGGGAGTTTATATACTACTCATGTATAGACGGATCTCTAAAACAAACAATGAGTCCTCCATTTTCTTGGGTTATGGTACGACAAGAGGGGTGCATACGAGGTTCTTCAACATGGGGATGGTTAGGATGCAAGGCATATCAACGTACTTGTTGTTGGGAAAAATGTATATGCAACCAACCACAATGGAAGCGTATAAGAAGAAGACATGCGATATGAAAGAGACCGATCACCTCTTGCGAACATCATAGAAGAAAAAAATACTAAGGAGAGGAACAAATACAGTTCCGTCGCTCTCTTCCTAAAGGATATGGTAAGATCCTTAAGCACATCATGGAAGCGTGAAGATCGCATCGTATGCGATCGGGAGAGACTAGTCGCACCGTTGCTCGAGGCAACAGAATTTAAAAAGTTTTCATGCGATGAAACTACGGGATCCAAGAACACTTCTCGGATCGTTCCATCTAAACCACAAACAAATATTAGGGTTACCTCTTGAAGCATGGTTGCGATCGAGTCTCTAAATGAAGAGACCTCATGTCTCAAGTCCTATCCGACGGAGGAGACGCATGAGAGCACGTTGATGAAATGTGTGCTCCTCGCAATCCATGTTATGATCCAAGCATCAAATCTCCTGATCTCATCATACGAGATACGATGTCTTCTTCATGAGCGAGGCGCACCGAAGGAGACAGAGATCCATGAGCAAATAATCTGACGGCATAAAGGCGACAATGCGATAATGGAGACTCTCTCTAGGGCTCCATGGTGGATGGCCACAATGAGAGAGAGAGAGAGATGGTGTGTACAGAATTATAGAGAGAGATTATGTTGTTCTCTTGTTGTGTTGTTGCAACTTTGAAGAGCAAGGGGTGCCTCTCGTATATAGTATTTTAGGAGTCCATGGATCCCAATCCATGTGCACACAAATCCAATGGATGAGAATGATTTGTGTTTCTTTCAATGGATAAGATTTTGTGGTAAAGACACAACACCAATTAATTTAATTTAGATTAAATATATATATATTGATAAATCAATATAAATTAATCCCAAATTAAATCAATCATGCATTGGAGATTATGGAATGGAGATTGTCTCACCCTTTCCTAATGGGAGTTGGTGGGAATCTTATGTAATCTCATTAGATTACATTATTCCATGAAAATCTTGAATATTTAAAACAATACTTGTTGTAAATTATTCTACAAAAATAATTCATAATTATTTTATGAATATTGCGATCTTGCCATTGGAAAATTGTGAATCACATTCACAATCCAAAATAAAATGTGAATTTCATTTTCAATTAATTGTCCGATGTTAATCCAATTCACATCAACATTTAATTGACAAATGTAAATTACAAATAGCTCTCTCTTATATATTATAAATCACATTTATAATATATATAATTAATATGGATGGTTCTATCCATATTATTCATATCCTTGATAATTAAATCACATTTAATCATCTTGGATCTCTATTCTCATGTGCCCAAATAATATGAATCATATTCACATTACTCACATCTTTGATAATTAAATCACATTTAATTATCTAAGATAACTCTACTTATATTTTCAATTAAATTCATATTATTTATGAAAACTAAATCACATGTAATTATCAATTTTCTTAATGCTTAGATACATATATCAACAATGAAATTATCCTTGAACTCTTTCAAGGATAATGCGCTTTCTCCGCGAATACTTTGAGATAAGGACATGGTGATTGTATTGTTCCACGTATAGTGACATGGATATTGAGGTCACATCTCAAATCCAGATCATGCAGACCTCCCATAGAGGTTTAATTAAATCAAAGCCATAGATCTAATCTTCTCATTGCATCTGAATCACATTCAGATCAATGTCCAACATTTGGACCAAGATCAGATTACTTTTCTACTGAGAGGAGTCACTAAAATCCAGAACTGTTTCATTGCTCCCTATGAATGGAAACGTCATAGTTATACAATCGTTTATGATCACATCACCCTCAGGTATTCCTAATACCTATACATCTTAGATACTGGAAGATCCAGAATAAAATCAAAGTATTAGATCAATTTTACACTGTCTACTTCAGGGATTTATCATTAAGTTTCTCATTTGACTATTGGGAGTTGGTATCGATCATATACTTTCCAAAAGCATATATCACACCCAAGTGTTGATCATATAGTTTCCAAAAGCATATATCATACCCAGGTGTTGATCATATACTTTCCAAAAGCATATACCAAACCTACAAATTCAATCAAGCTTCCAAAGAGAGACGACTGTGCACAGAATTTGATTCTTCCCAATATCTCATGAGTGAGCTCTTGTCTTCCAGTTCAGTAAATGAACATGTATGATCCCTTTGAGGGATCGTATTATTCATATGCCCTTACATGCACACCAGTGTGCCGGTGTATAGACCTTGGTTAGGTCATCAATATACTGGTCTGCCAAATGTACATACTCAGACATATAGTAACACATCTGTCTCTGGTCAGAGGTTGTGTACCTATGTCATGACAATATACGACATAGGACTTTGGTTACCTCGATCTCGTTAAGTCAACTCTTATACCTAACTATTCTGACACCTCTAAATCTCTATTCCCATGCATAGGACCAACATTAAGAGGTATGCCATATATCAACCTAATGAGAAAGGATTGCCATCTTCTGAGGCTGAAGATCAACACTTAATGATCATTTGATGGTGCTTGATGAGTTCTCAGTCTAACTCTTTGATGAATCTCGTGTTCATCATGCTAAAAACTGCTAATTAAAACTCTGGCTTAACCATTCCAATAAAAATCATCTTTAATTCTTTATTTTTATCCTGTATTATATTGTGTATAATTTACCCTTAAATAATTGTATTTAATTTCTCTTTTTTTCATTTATTTTATCATCAAAACCCCCTAAAAATTACGTAGATAAATTTTCTATAAATCACTAACCATTAAAAAGACTAAAAATACACAGAAACAAATCAAAGACAAAAATCGGTTTTTTATCCCCCTAAAAATACCCCCAAAAATGCTTTTTGAACAAATGACCTCTTTTGGCTTTTTGACCAACATGAAAGTTGTAGATCTCGTCGAGACGAGCAACTTTCATGTTTTGACTTTTTCCTAATTTTGCCTCTAGCTAATTCTTTTGTATTTATCTTTATATTTATTCTTTGAGTTTTTCTGATTAGGCCACGTGGCGCCCTTTGGGCCGCCCACGTGGCCCGCTTCCCCTTTCGCCACCTGGCTTCCCCCGGACCGTTGGATCCACTCGCCCTGCCTTCATCTGAACCATCCACCGCCTCTTCACTTTCTAGCCATCAGATCTAATTCCAGATCTGATCTTAGCCGTCCACCAGCGCCTAAACCTCAACCATTTGATCTCCAACCCATCCTAAGCTTCTCATCACGCCACGTCAACCCATTATTTTCCACCGTTCGATCAGATCCTCGGATCTGATCATGGCCCTCCACCTGCGCTTACATCCTAGCCGTTGGATCATGCGATCCAATGGCTCGCCCATCGTCTTCCTCCTTGTAACCCCCCTCCTCCCAGCCGTTACTCCTCGCCGACCCATCGCCCCCTTCCATTTTTAGCCCACGCTTCCGGCCAACTCTCCACAACCTAACGGTCGCTCCATGTAGCCCATTCTTCCTTCTTCCTTGCGTAACCCCCATCTCCACCCTCCATCACTCTACCATTAAACCCTCGGCCATTGAAACCTGCCTCCACATCATGTAACCTTCGTTCACCCTCCCCCTATAAAAGCCTCTCCCCCGCCACTTTCATCCCTCTTCTGCCATTATTGGGCTTAATCCTAGCTTCCTCCGCCCCTCCGGTGACAGCAGAGGGGCGGAACGTCGAGGCGATGATGGATTTTGCCCAGTGTCGACCCACGGCTCCTCTGTCGCGTAGAGGCGCCTCTGGCGGCCGCCGAGCTCGCTGGCCTTGCTGACCAGCTGGGCGACGACCCCGAGGCTCATCTGAGCCTCACCCCAAGCAACCTCCTCCGCCAACACCTTGCTCCGGCAAGGTGAATTTTTTTCTTAGCCTTTCTCCGAATTACACCTCCGCCAATCATCATCGTCACCCTCAACTGACCTCCCCCTGAGCTTCGCCATACATCAGTCATTCACTTGGACCCCCTTTCCCTTCTCCAGACCCTCCCCTGCTCCGACTCCCCTCTTCTCCTGCTCCGCCGGAGAAGAAGCCACCGGCCACCGCCTCCAGTTACCCAAGTCCTCCATCTCACTCACTCACTTCATTATGAGCACGCTTTGGCTATTTCTAACATCTACAGGTGCTCAAGAAGTCAATGATCAGAGTTGGCACAGGTGCTCTGATCTTCTCCTCTGCCACCGGTAGCACTTCACCAACTTGCCGATCTTGAAGCTGTTGGAGGATCGCCTCGCCACCAGCTTCTTCATGAGGTCCCTATCTTGCTCCTCCGATGTTCAGGGGACCTCGTGGAGTACGGAGGAGTCCACAGGCGTTTGCCGGAGACCTGCCTTCTCTGGTGGGCCACGGCGGATGAAAACGACACAGATGCCGTCCGATCATCCAGATTGGATGGCTATGATCATACCACGTGGTGCCCGAGCCTCCTCTCCAGACCTACAGGCTCGAGTCCCACCAACCCTCGACCTAAGCCTCCTGACGTTGCCACGTGACCCAAGCCAGAGGCCACCTCCCGAGCCTAGGCGCCTCACGTGCGGCGCACGTGAGGTCCTGGGAAATATGCACGATGGACCCCGAACTTTAAGCTAATTATAATTTGGTCCCCAGGCACGTGCCTCACGTGTGTGCCTGGGTATATTACAGGGAGGTCCTCCAATGTTTTGGAAATTGCAAAAAGATCCCTACGCAGATGGAAAATTTACTCTTGGGCCTAGTCGGTTTTTTTGGTATTTGCATTTAGGTCCCTCCAGGTACCTAAATGCAGTATTTATTCTTTTTATTTCTTGTATTTTTAATAACAATTATGCCCCTGCATTGTTTTCTTCATAATTTGAGCATCGTAGGTCCAAATTGCATGATTTTAGTGTCGTTTTGATCCTTATTTTATCCTCTACATCTTAGCATGTTTAATTTTCTCATTTGCCACTGTTTTAAATAAAGTGATTTTTATGTGATGAATGAGAACCTGCTCTCTTGTATGTGCTTTGATTTGATGACTATTTCTAATGATGGGATTTAAAATGACCCTGATTTCCATTTCTCTTCTGCTGCTCTTATTTCTAGGGTATAATTGTAATCTTTAGTCCTCATATAAATTCTCTTGCATTATTTTTATGCATCCTATGATAATTGCTTAAAAATCAATTAAAAATGCATACATCATGTCATTGCTTTGTAAATACCATAGTTCATCATGTGGGCCTAAAAATGAGAATTATTCACACTTGTGCTTCATGAATCGAAATTCGCTAAATAAATTAAGTAGTTGTGTCCTTGCGTTCGACCTTGGTAGACTTGCCAAGTATAAATACTCCGCAGCATTAAAGGATTGTGGTTTTTGCTGAACCGAATTTGCCTCCTATACTACGACAATTCCACATTATTAAAGAGGCAAATTAGACGCTCATCAAATGGCGTCGTTGTCGGGGACACGACTTAACTTAATTATTGAATTTTTATTTTCTTTGTTGATTAATTTCATTTTTTTAGGCCCTCATTTCATGCATCATTTTTTGCATCTTATCTGCTGATTTAATTTCTCTGAGTGTTCTAACTTTTCCCTTTTGTGGCAGGGCCCATGATCATCAAGGAGGCTTGATCCTCATGGAGGCGTGAAGTCGGGAGCTACCGCTGAAGAGGCCGCAAAAGAATCTGTAAAGAAATTCTAGGATTTTAATCAGTCAGATTGCATTACATACTGTAAAAAAAAGAAAAAAAAGAGGTAGATCACTCGATGATCTACCCCACCCACACACACACCTACACTTACACATACACACTCACCCCCACCATCTCCCCCTGTATATTTCACTCTCTCTCTCTGTCTCTCTCTCTCTGTGTATATTTCACGAACCCCCTCCCCCTCACCCTTGTATCATAGAACAACTCCCCCCCCCTAATTTAGACCTTACTTAGGCTATTTGTAGCTTAAGTATAGGGGGACCTTCCTGCTCATCCCTCCCTCGTATTGTCTTCTAGTACTTAGGTCAATAATGACCTGAGTATAGGAGGATCCTCCTCCCCAGTTCCGCTATATCACCCTATATTTGAATCGAGACTTATCTTCATGGCACTTGTGCTATGAGGACATAGAAAAATTTAAGTATGGGGGGGTATACCGTATATTACTGTATATTTACTTTAGCCTTAGCTCGTATTTTTAAAACTTTATAATTTTTTTTTCGGGCTGGGTTTTGGTAAACTTGTGAACTGAGTGTTGTAAAAACTTTGTAAAAATTGTTTATTAAAATTGAGGGATTATTTTTTTTGTAAATATTCCTTTTCGAAAAAAATGGAAAAATTAAAAACCCTTCTTGGAATTAGACTCTGACTACTGGGCTTAGTAGACACTTTCAGTGAGGGGACCTCGGTCTCCCTTAGTAGAGTGGGTGGTTTAGAGGACACCGCATATGGCTCCGTCCTTAAGGATCACGGATCCATTTATCGGCCCGTACTTACACCCATACTGGCTGAGAGTTGATACTTTTATTCATTTGAGCCTGGGCCAGTCATTGTCTCTTCGAAGAATTAAAAAAAGTGATTTTTAAAACCCATAAAAATCTGCAGAAGTCAAAAATCACACAAAATAATTCACTAACCAAGGACTTGGTGTATTCCTGACACATTCACACTCACTCAAGGCTTGAGGATTTTGAGGACACTGGATTTATGTGATCTTGAGAGTCTGAGTTAACATGCCTTAGTCACTAGGGCTTTAAGCTTAATTATCCACACTTCCCTAGTTTGAACGACTTGAACGCTATATTGCACTCTTCATCTCTACCTTCAAGAAAAATATGATCAACACAATCACTTCTACAACTGCATGATTGATGAGATGATTTGAGTTATCACTTGAGGAACTAGGACTAGAGATTTAAGTTTAGACCCGATCTAATGATATTCGAAGATGGGATAAAGTTAATGAAGGCTTCAGAAGACCTGAGTGTCAGCAAAACCCTAGCTAGTATGTGAACAAGATTCATATGCTATCTCTTTGATATTTACCTATGTGCCAGGGTGTGATGAAACTTAATGGAAATTATTGATCAGTGTACACCAACTTTTGGTAAAAGTAGTGGAGCTAGCCAACAAAAGAAAAGAAATGTCAAAGGAAAAGCTCTAAATACCAAAGTCAAATTACAATTGAGCTTCCACCAATGGCGAGCGTTCCCAAACATTTTCAAAGTGTCCACTTGGACCAAGCTCTAATTAGGACATAGGAGTCGGGTTGACACCACAAAAAGGGCTCTGCATCGTAAGCGATACAAGTCTGGGTGTCGAAGGTATCTTAGATACTAAGAAAAGACACACCCCAGTGTACTCCTAGAAAAACAAGTGCAGACGACTCCAACTCTCTTGACAGACACACTGATCAACAATATAAAAATTTACATGTGTTGAGTAAAAGGCACTCGAGAGGCCCCTTGTTCTAATGTGAGGGTGAGAAAAATAGACACAATCCCATTACCTCCATCATCTGGCCGTCCATCAACATTTCAAGTCTGACAAACTAATGAGATGGTTGACTGAAGCAAGACTAGACTTATTCCCTAGTATTGAGGATAAGGTCTGGAGGAGACTCTTTGGGACTGGAACTTTGAGTGATGTCCCAACTCCGCTCTCATGAAATGCAGTACACTAAATTTCATATCCTTATACTATATGTACAAAAAGAGAGTCTGATAATTAGAGAAGTTGGATTCCTTCTAACTAAGGCTTGGATAAACCCAGAATTTTAACATCTCTTAAATTAAGGGTCTTTGAAAGATTGAGCCTTGATATCTTCACTTACACTATCAGGAATTAATCCGACTCCATCATTCTTTAGATGCTCGAGGAAGAGCATGGTTTAAGTATAGGGGTATGATGAATCTCGTATTCATAATGCTAAAAACCACTAATTAAAACCCTGGGTTAACCATTCCAATAAAAATTATCTTTTATTCTTTATTTTTATCTTGTATTATATTGTGTATAATTTACCCTTAAATTATTGTATTTAATTTCTCGTATTTTTCATTTATTTTATAATCAAAAACCCCTAATAATTAGGTAGATAAATTGTCCATAAATCATTGACCATTAAAAAGACTAAAAAACACAAAAACAAATCAAAGACAAAAATCGGTTTTTTTTTATCCCCCTAAAAATATCCCCAAAAAAGCTTGTTGTACAAATGACCTCTTTTGGCTTTTTGACCAACATGAAAGTTGAAGATCTCGTCGAGACGAGCAACTTTCATATTTTGACTTTTTCCTAATTTGCCTCTAGCTAATTCTTTTGTATTTATCTTTGTATTTATTCTTTGAATTTTTCTGATTGGGCCACGTGGCGCCCTCTGGGCCGCCCACGTGGCCCGCTTCCCCTTTCGCCACCTGGCTTCCCCCGGACCGTTGGATCCACTCGCCCCGCCTTCATCTGAACCATCCACCGTCGCTTCACTTTCTAGCCATTGGATCTAATTCCAGATTTGATCTTAGCCGTTCACCAGCGCCTAAACCTCAGTTGTTTGATCTCCAACCCATCCTAAGCTTCTCATCGCGCCACGTCAACCCATTATTTTCCACCGTTCGATCAGATCCTCGGATCTGATCATGGCCCTCCACCTGCGCTTACATCCTAGCCGTTGGATCGCATGATCCAACGGCTTGCCCATCGTCTTCCTCCTCGTAACCCCCCTTGTCCCAATCGTTACTCCTCGTCGACCCATCGCCTCCTTCCATTTTTAGCCCACGCTTCCGGCCACCTCGCCACCACCTAACGGTCGCTCCACGTAGCCCATTCTTCCTTCTTCCTCACGTAACCCCCATCTCCACCCTCCATCACTCCACCATTAAACCCTCGGCCATTGAAACCTGCCTCCACATCACGAAACCTTCGTTCACCCTCCCCCTATAAAAGCCTCTCCCCCGCCACTTTCATCCCTCGTCCACCATTATTGGGCTTAATCCTAGCTTCCTCCGCCTCTCCGGTGATAGCGGAGGGGAGGAACGTCGAGGCGACGATGGATTTTGCCCGGTGTCGACCCGCGGCTCCTCCGTCACGTAGCGGCGCCTCTGGCGGCCGTCGAGCTTGCTGGCCTTGCTGACCAGCAGGGCGACGACCCCGAGGCTCATCTGAGCCTCACCCTAAGCAACCACCTCCGCCAACGCCTTGCTCCGGCAAGGTGAATTTTTTTCTTAGCCTTTCTCCGAATTAAACCTCCGCCAATCATCACCGTCACCCTCACCTGACCTCCCCCTGAGCTTCGCCATCCATCAGTCAACGCGGACCCCCTTTCCCTTCTCCAGACCCTCCCCCGCTTCGACTCCCCTCTTCTCCTGCTCCTCCGGAGAAGAAGCCACCGGCCACCGCCTCAAGTCACCCAAGGCCTCCATCTTACTCACTCACTTCATTATGAGCACGCTTCAGCTATTTCTAACATATGTAGGTGCTCAAGACGTCAATGATCGGAGTTGGCACAGGTGCTCCGATCTTCTCCTCCGCCACCGGTAGCACTTCACTGACTAGTCGATCTTGAAGCTGCCGGAGGATCGCCTCGCCACCAGCTTCTTCGTGAGGTCCCTATCTTGCTCCTCCGATGTTCAGGGGACCTCGCGGAGCACGGAGGAGTCAACAGGCGTTCGTCGGAGACCCGCCTTCTCTGGTGGGCCACGTCGGATGAAGACGACACAGATGCTGTCTGATCATCCGGATCGGACGGCTATGATCATACCACGTGGTGCCCGAGCCTCCTCTCTAGACCTACAAGCTCGGGTCCCACCGACCCTCGACCCGAGCCTCCTGACGTTGCAACGTGACCCGAGCTAGAGGCCACCTCCCGTGCCTAGGCGCCTCATGTGCGGTGATGAATACCCATTCATCACTCTTTATTCTTATATTTTAGCTACAAAACCCTATGCAAATGCATGTAGATATTTGTAAATAGGAATACTTAGCAAAAGCATGCATTGTGTAAAATTCTATAATTAGCATGTTTTTGTGCAAAAATAAAAGAATAAAGATCAAAAAGAAAAAGAGGGAAATATTTAGAATAAATATTGAGCAACCTAACCCAAGGGAGGGCTCAGCATGGGCCTGACCGCATAAAAGCCAAGTAGAGGGAGATAGGGGCTCATGTGTATACATTTTTGTACATAAATAAAATTATATTTTCCTCACCCAAAAATATGCTTGTACATATTTGTATATATTTAGCAAACATTAAAAACAAAATAAAAAGCTAAAAATCAAAAAGATCAAAAAAATACCCTCTCACCATGTACATAGACCATGCTTCTTTATTTAACCTTATAAATAAATAAAATTATTTTCTAAACTTTTTGTAAATATTCTATGTTATATATTGTAAATAAATAAAATGAAAAGAATCAAAACAAAAATCAAATAAAAATTACAAAATTCAAAATATAAAAATACATTGTATATATACCATGTATATAAATGTACATAACTATTTATTTCACCTATGTATATAAATAATAAAAACAAAATAAAAATACCCTTTTATTCCTCATTTTATTCTATAAATAAATAAAATATAAAATAGGAATAAAATTGTATAAAAATAATAATTAAAAATCAAAAATCAAAAACCTACATATTGTATTTATACCTATATATAGCTATATAATGTAAATACCTTATTTTTATTTCCAAAAATTAATTAAAAATCACCAAAAAATAGAAAAAAAAAACAAAATAAAAATATTTCATGTTTTGGGTTTTTTCTGATTCGGCCCCTAGCTATGTGTATTTGTCATTCTTTGATCCAGCCACGTGGCCGTCAGCCATTGGCCCTGGGGGATGTTGACCGCCCGGTCAACTGACCCCCCCAGGACCACCTCCCACGGGTTTGAGCACCGGACTCTTTTCTCGGATTTATACCCGCTCAACCCGATTGCCTAACACCTAAACCCCGGCTCCGTTTGACACTTCCCACATCCGACACCCTCGTCGGGCGTCAATCTCGGGGTCCGCGTGCCACCGTGACCCTACCCGGGCTGTTCTTCTCGGACCCCTAGCCACTTATATACCGAGCTCCGCCTCCTCATTCTGCATCTTTGGCTCATCCACTCCACCCCAGTGAGCTCCAGTGCCCGAGCGTGAGTGACAGCTCGCTCCAGGTGCCGTCGCAGCGAGGAGAGGGGTCGGATACCACTGATCCGGCGAGTTCGCACCGCCGTGCTCTGCCCAGAGCAGGAGCTCGAGCCTCGGGCCGAGACAACCCTTGAGGCCACGACCAGGAGCTACCTCAGCTCCAGCATAGTCTCCTCGACCACCCAGGTAGTCTTTTAGCTTCTCCCTTTAGTCTAATTTTCATTTTGCCCCAAATCGCTCCGCCGCCGTGTTCCATCGATTCCGACCACCTCACGCATCCATTCGATCATCGGAACCCGTTATCACCTCCGCCTTCCCTCCACGCACCTTCTCCGCCCCTCCGTTCAACCCAGCTCGCACAGGAGCTGGGATTCGAATCCCCTCGCCGTCGCTTCGCCGGGGTTCGTCCGCACCGACGCACACACCACCTCCACGACGCCTAACCGGGTCGAGGCACTTTGCCCTCGACCCGCGAATCTCCTGGTTCCATTTGCAGGTCAGTGCGAGCCCATCTGAAGGCTCGAGTCTTCCGGGCCAGGAGCTCTCCTCCGCCGACCTCGCCGGAGCCCTCCGGGGCTCGGCTGGGCCATCGAAGACCACCATCAGCTGCGGAGCTTCATCGCGCACCTTCTCCGATCTCCGGAGGCAGCAGGGGAGGATCCCAGCGCTCACACGAGGCCGGCGAAAGTCACCGGGCACCAGTTCTTCGAGGATCTTCAGCCGCTATCCGATCAGCCTCGACCTCCAGTTTTCATCTCGTCCATCCATTCTCGGAGGAGCAGTCACCGCCCGATCATTCAGAGGGACGATCTGGACCATCCAAGCAGAGAGAGAGGCGCCAGCCACCAGCGTCCATCAGATCTTCCACGTGCCCTTTTCTCAGACGTCGATCAGGCCCACGTGCGAGAGGAGAAAGGCGCCCGCGTCCAGACCCGTCGGATCAGCCACACGTCAATCATCCGGCCCTCGACGTTAAATAAGGGGTAATTTGTCTTAGGCCCCCTTTCCTTTTACGCATTTAGTGTTAGTCCTGTAAATATTTTGCGTACTTTATTTACGTTGGGTTATTTGCACAGTGGACCTCATACTTTAGTTTATTTGCATGTATGCCCCTGTCTGTATGAGCCACGTGCGTCGTCACGTGTGATTTTGGTGTATTTGCAACCTTTGCCCCTGTTGTTCTGGATGTTTCTAAATGAATGAAAACTTTGTAGTATTTGCATCTATGCCCCTGTGAATGTTTTAATTGCGCATGTGTGTGTATTTTTGGGTTATTTGCAACACAACCCCCTGGACTTTTGGTACGAGTTACCAATAGGTCCTCGGGACTTGTTTTCTTTACAAAGAGGTCCCTGAGTGCCCCAGGCACGTGCCACGCACGTGCGTTGCTGGGTATTTTGCACCTGGACCCCCAGAACTTAGGGTATTTGCACTTCAGTCCTTGTGCACAGTGCCCCCTTTTGATTTTTGAATAAAATATCAAATCACCTCCAAATTCGATGAAAATTTGATACATGGCTCCTGCCATGTTGTAGGATTTTTGAGAATTTTTGAGGACATTTTTTATTTTGTTTGTTATTTTTAAAAATTCAAAAGCCATTATTTCAGCTACTGTCTAGTTTTAAAAACCCCAAAAAAATATAAAAACCCTCTTAAAAATTCTATAAAAAATTAGGTACTGTTTCTTTTGTGCTCTTAGATTTTCTAGCCAATTTTGGCTATTTTGCACTGATTAAAAACCATAAAAACTTAAAAACACCTAAAAATCCATAAAAATTATAGTAAATAATCTAAAAATCCAAAAACAATAATTTTGGTACTCAAATTTTCCTTGTTTTATCTAGTTTACAGGAAAAATACCTCCAGGCCCTTTTGAGGTTCCTAGATATTTTATCTAAGGACTTTGGGCCTGGCTGGACAGTACCTTGTTTCTTTGTTACTGTTTGATTTTTAGAAAATAAAATATACATCAGAAAATTATCAAAAATTAACCAAAAACACTAAAAAACATAAAAAACATAAAAATATTTTTGTTTGAATTTTTGCTTGATTTTTGATGCATTAAATAATTTGCTTAAGTGTGCTTGTTTTTGTTTCTTTTATTTTCTTCACTTATTAAAAATCCAAAAAAAATATAAAAATCATTAAAAATCACTAAAAATATTTGGTCTTTGATTTTATTTCATTTTTACTACTTCGTAGGCCTTTGGCCAACCCGTGCTCCTCGAGTTCGACCCTGGGTGCTATACCAGGTTAAACTCATAGCTGGACCGCTATCTTCGTGTTTGATTGATTTTATTTGTTTTGAGTGGTCTGATATTTTTCTTGATTGAGTGCATCTGAGTGATTGAGGTCGCAACGACCTATCTAGATACCTGATTGCCTTAGTCGCTCGGGAATTCTTCGCTCATCAGAATGGCGCCGTTGCCGGGGAGCACGGCTTAGTAGTTCTTTTTATTTTCTTTTCGTTTTATTTTCGCGGCTTTTCGCGGCTCTTCGGAGCCCACGGCTTTTCGCAGCTTTTTGTTTATATTTTCTTTTTGTCTTCTTCTATTTTATTTTTATTTTCTTTTGTTTTTGTTCTTGATTTATTTTGTGTGTTTATTTTATTTTATATTTTTGCATATATACCCTCACCTTTATTTTTATTCCTTTTTCCTTATTATTTGATTATTTTTGCTGGTCTGACCACTCATATCTTTTTCTTGCGAGGGCCCAAGGACCGCGGAGGCGACTTTCGAGGAGTCGGTGCAGCCGAGGAACTTGGAGACGGCTTCCTTCTCTACGAAGCCGCAGGAGAGAGCGAGAGAGAGAGAGAGTTGAGTGGGTGAGGTTAGATTAGGTTTTTATTTCATTTATATCATTATTGTAATAATACAGGGACAGGTACTTGGACATTTGTGACTTGACCGTAGCGGGTCTGTTTCGCCGAGCATCGGTGTGCTCGGGGGACCCTTTAGGACCTTCGCGGTTTTTCGCGGCTTTTCGCGGTTTTCTTTTTCTTTTATTTCTGCCTTTTCCGGTTTTTCGCGGTTTTTGCTCGAGCCCCTAGATTTAGGATTTTCTGGTGAATGTGTCGTAATTAGTAGGATCCACACACCTAATTGCATATCTGTTCCCATAGATCGATTAATTGGACCTACTTAAAAAACATAATAAAAATAACCGATTCATTTGCCTCCGTAGCCTACGTGCCGCAGCCCGTCCTGTAAAGCGCTTACTCCTACCCCCGATTTGTCGGACAGAGGAGGGACGGGCCAAGACCGGACTCTTTGGCTTGGAGGTCGGTGACCGGTTAGATGGTTCTTCGCTAGAAGTTGCTCGTCTAGGACTCAGCTTTCCCGCTGCATCATTTAGATTAGTTTAATTTCTGTCTTTACTTTTATGCGCGGATCATATTGCATGTAGAGTGCTGGAGACAGGTACGCATTTCTGACTTTGCATGCATCATTGATTTATCGTGCATCGGCTTTTTCGTCTTCTCCCCCCTGTTTTTGGACTTAATAACCAGGAGAACCGAAAAATTCGTTAGGCCTTTTGTTTGCTTTGAAAAATATAAAAAAAGTGAAACCATAAAATTGGGACTGCTAATCTTATTGATCTTAAAATCTGCTCACCCTAAAAACTTTGTCTTGGGGAGAGCAACCCCCTCATTGTTTGGTTTGGATGCGCGATAGAGTGACCCGCACCCTAGGTAGAGCCCCCCGTTGCTAGTCCCGACTGATTACCGACTCTTCCGTGCGGGCCAGTCGGTTGGGTTAGCATCGGATATCCCAACAGGTCACGTAAGCGCTCTGATATTCTGTTTGTTCACCAAAATAAAATCAACAAGATAATTTGACCGAACTTTCACGGTCTTCAGCTCGCGTTGCGTTGGTGAACCGGGGGTTTGTTTTCTGATCATAATTTTTCCAGATCTCATCTGCCCTACTCGCCAGATCAAGATGATGGGTAGACGGTCTCTTAGGCAGCCTCTGGCTGCACCGCTTTCGGGCGCGTCTACCTCATCATCTAGGTTGGCTCGCGAGAGCTCAGACCCGCTCTCCGAGCCCGAGTACGATTCCACCATGTTCCCCCTCGACCCCCTTTCTGATCTTCCTAAGAGATACGAGCCCGAGGAGAGATTGATACATTTGACAGCACCTGAGTTGGG
Organism: Ottelia alismoides; assembly: GCA_037367405.1. Taxonomy (NCBI): domain Eukaryota; kingdom Viridiplantae; phylum Streptophyta; class Magnoliopsida; order Alismatales; family Hydrocharitaceae; genus Ottelia; species Ottelia alismoides. Next base: position 149,129 of record JAZKJV010010061.1, on the reverse strand, counting down.
CTCGTTTGGTTTTGCAGACGTCGCCATGGCCGGCAGTTCTGAGGATCGTTCCCGCACAGAGCACGTTGTGATGGATCAGGGAGCGATCAACTCCACCTTGATCGCCTCATTAGAGACGGTTCAGCAGCAGTTACGCGATCAGGGAGCATTTATGATTGAGATGAGGAGAGAGTTAGAGCGCCTCCGAGTAGAGCGAGATGAGCAGAGCGAGCCCGAGGAGATTCCGGATGCAGAGGCACGAGCCGCAGCAGCAGTAGCAGCAGCCGCAGCCGCCGCCGCAGCGGCAACAGCCGCGGGAGGAGGAGGACCACCTAGACCGATGCGGGAGTTGCACAACCCCGGATCAACACTGATGCACCATTGGGTGGTGGTACCTGCTATCGTGGGGGACTTTAAGTTCCCCCCGAACACCCTTCAGATGCTTCCTCGTTTCCACGGACTCGCCACTGAGGAGCCCCACCTTCACCTCCAGGAGTTTCTGATGATCTGCAGTACTGTCCACGACCGGCATGTGGACCAGGACACGATCCGGATGATAGCCTTCCCGTTTTCACTGGCAGATAGAGCAGCCACTTGGCTGAAGCACCTTGGGAGGTTTGTCTATACCTGGGAGCAGCTCCGCACCGAGTACTTGAACAAGTACTATCCACTCGGGCGGACGAATGCAGCGAGGGCCCTGATCAGCAACTTCTCCATGTTCCCCAACGAGCAGTTCCACGAGGCATGGGAGAGGTTTCGAGAGCTCCTAGACCGATGCCCGCACCACGACATCTCCAAGCCGAACCTAGTTCAGAGCTTTTTCAGCGGGTTGACGCCAGAGCTACAGGGCCTGGTGAATGCTTCTTGCGGCGGGTCCTACTTCGCCAAGGACCACGACCAGGTCTGGGCCATCTACGAGGAGATGGCTGAGAACTATATGGTGATGTCTCAGACCAGGTTGTATACTCAGAAGACCCAGCCACATCAGCCAGGACCCGTGCAGTACCAGCGGATAGCACGGGTAGATGCAGGTCCATCCAGTTCGTCCGCAGCCGCAGCAGCACAGGCAGAGTCGTCAGCTGCGGACATGGGCATTATCAGCGAGAAGCTGGACCGCATGGAGCTGATAGAGAAGAAGCAGTGCCAGAGTATCACGCAGATGGAGCAGATGGCACAGGTTCTGAGCGACATGAAGACACAGCTCATGTGTCTCCAGGAGGCACAGACGGCTTCTCAGCCCCGTCTTCAGTCGCGAGGCGACGCCGGCGGCAGCAGCAGCTCGTCCCAGCGCTCCAGCACCCACGTACAGCCTAGACAGGTCCATCTTGTACAGGCGGAGCCGTACCAGCAGCCGCAGCCCACTTACCAGTCCCCACCATCTCCAGAGATGCAGATGGTGGTCTACCAGCCGGACCAGCCTCTGGCAGTACTCCCGCCAGCCCCCTACGATGTCGAGCCGTTGATGGATGTCAACGGGATTTGGTATGACCGCCCCCAGCCTGGGATCCGACGAGACCATCCCGGATTCAGGTGGGGGAGTGGTGGTACCCAGCCCCAGCAGCAGCCGTCAGGACAGGGAGGGCAGTACTCCCAGCAGAGAGATCATCACCAGCCGCAGCAGCAGCCCCCAGCATATCAGCAGTACCAGCCATCCTTCGGTCCTCGTCCCTATAAGCAGCAGGGACAGTCGTGGAGACGTGAGCAGCAGGCTCACCCAGTTCAGCAGCAGCACCCTTCCTCATATCCCTCTTACCAGCACCAGCAGCAGCAGTTTCAGCAGCCTCACCCACAGAGAGGCCACCCGTCGGGCTCCCACGAGAGCCCCGCTTTGGATGACATCGCCCGCCTCCTCACGGACCAGCAGGCCACATTCCGACGGGAGATGGACGAGTTCCGCCAGGAGATGCGGGACCTGGTGAGAGGGAAGGCCGCCATACCAGCCCAGATAGAGCCGAATCCGAACAACCTCAAGAGGAAATCTGAGCAGGTAGTACATACTGAGTTAGCCACTCCTAGTGACCCATTTGATGATACATCTTCGGATCTATTTGATGCTGATTTTGTCACACTTAGGAGCGGTAGGACCCCAGCAGGCGGCGGCGCCTCATCTGAGCTTCACCACGAGGACATTCCAGAGGCGCCACATGAGGAGGAGGAGAGCGGTACTGAGGCCGCTCCAGATGATGACGGTGGCACTGAAGCCACCAAGGATGCTGATCCCACCGGCGGTACTGAGGTCGCCGCTTCACTAGATCTAGGAGGTGGTACTGATGCCACCCGTTCAGCCGAGCCAGCCCGCGGTACTGAGGCTGCACGACGTCTACCAGCAGCAGCAGCAGAGCCAGCCCGTGGTGGTAATGAGGCCACCGGTGTTTGTACAGATAGAGCTGATGTTTTTCCTCGTATTCCTGTATCTCAGAACTCTGTTGTGAATAAAGGAAAAGGTTTACTTTCTTCTGGTCCCACTGTGGTGCATGATGTATGTGTCGATCCGGTACTTGAACCGCTTAGACCTTTTCCTAGTCCTTCATCTGAGAAGGACCCTGTGATCCCCTTCCCTAGAGCCCTTCAGATGGGGAAGGGAAAGAAAAAAGAAAAAGACCCAAAAAAGAGAGAGCTTGAGGAGTTCAGACAGAGCATGATCGATCGATTCCATATCCAGCTGACCCTCCAGGAGGCTTTGCAACACATCCCCCTTCTCCAGCGATCTTTGAGAGAGAGGACTACAGTCAGGAGGAGGAGGAGGAACCACACTTCAGAAATCCATGTGCTGACCAAAGCCACGTGTTTTGCGATCCAGAACCGACTGCCAGCCAAGAGGCCAGATTCAGGGGCCCCGTATGTCAGATGCTAGATCAGTGAGCAGAGGTTCGACCGTACTCTTCTAGATAGCGGATCGTCGATTAACCTTCTTCCGGCAGCCCTTCTCGACCGCTTCGAGTTGGGCACTCTTCGACAGAGCAGGACAGTCCTTCAGTTCGCTGATCGATCTGTCAAGAGGCCGAAGGGGTTATTGCGAGACGTTATCGTCACGATTCAGGGACTGAAATTCCCCGTGGACTTCGTAGTGTTGGACATGGAGATCCCTGAGTCAGTGGCCGATACCCCCATCATCCTTGGTTGTCCGTTCTTGGCCACAGCCAAGGCGGTGACTGATCATGATAGCGGGAAGGTGTACTTTCGCGTTGAGGGCGAGAGTATACAAATAGAGACGGTCGAGGACTACAGAGCTAGATTCAGAGCCCGCTCAGATGCGAGTACAGATTCAGAGCAGCTGACAGACGCAGAGCCAGACATCCACCAGGACTGTGATTTTGTAATCACAGATGATGAGGCAGCTTGGGCAGACCTTGAGACACAGACCACCCTCTCACTTTCAGATACAGCTGACGCAGAGAAGACAGTAGAGGAGAGTCTGGAGAGCACAGACCTGGTTCAGGATACCATTGAGGCAGCAGAGCCGGTCCTTGATCACAGCACGATGTCTAGTGATGGTGGTGTTGAAGCCACCTTGTTTTCCGGTGGTACTGATGCCACCGCGGTTGATACAGATCCCTTGAACTCAGAGTCTGATTGGGCCGATTGTGATGATCAGATACCAGACCTGAGTTCACCTGAGCCTACAGATGAGGAGGAGGTAGAGGCAGAGCAGACTAGAGACAGTGCAGTTGAGCCGCCTTCCCCCGATCCAGTTTGCGAGAGTACGCTTTCACTTTCCGAGGCAGATTTGGCCGACCTTGCAGCTTTCACTCAGTTTCTTCCGCAGCCAGATTTGCCGGCACCCAGCATTCCAGAGCTGAAGCCGCTCCCTACTTCGCTGAAGTATCGATTCCTTGTGGGCGAGCCAGAGATGTACCCAGTCATCATCTCCGTCGAGTTGACTGGAGAACAGGAATCCCGTTTGATGGGGGTTCTTGAAAAGAACCGCAAGGCGATCGGATGGAGCGTAGCAGATCTCCATGGGATTAGTCCATCAGTGTGCTCCCACCATACTATCTCGAGGAGGGGGCGAAGCCGTCGCGTGAGTTCCAGCGGCGTCTAAACCCCAACCTGAGAGAGGTTGTGATGAAGGAAATATCAAAATGGTGGGGTGCAGGTTTTATTTATCCCATTTCCGACTCCAAGTGGGTTAGCCCCTTGCATGTGGTGCCCAAGAAGACGGGCATCACGACTGTGATCAGTGAGTCGGGAGAGGAGATCGCTACACGAGTACCCACCTCTTGGAGGGTTTGTGTTGACTACAGAAGACTCAACCAAGCCACCAAGAAGGACCATTTCCCCCTGCCTTTTATTGATCAGATTATTGAGAGACTGGCAGGGAAGAGCCATTATTGCTTCCTGGATGGGTACTCGGGCTACAACCAAGTGGCCATCGCTCCTGAGGACCAGGAGAAGACCACCTTTACCTGTCCCTTCGGCACATATGCTTTTCGACGCATGCCATTTGGGCTATGCAATGCCCCTGTGACTTTTCAGAGATGCATGCTGTCGATCTTTTCGGACATGGTAGGGGAGTGCTTGGAGGTCTTCATGGATGATTTCTCGATCTACGGCGACGAATTTGATTCTTGTCTTGACTGCCTAGATCGAGTACTCCAGCGATGTATTGAGTATCATTTGGTGCTATCTTGGGAGAAGAGTCACTTCATGGTGACTCAAGGGACGGTGCTTGGCCATATCATCTCCAACAGGGGCATGGAGGTTTATCCGGCCAAGGTGGATGTCATTAGGAAACTCACACCGTCGTCCAATCTGAGGCAGCTACGGTCATTTCTGGGGCACGTTGGATTTTATAGGAGATTTATTCATGACTTCAGCAGGATTGCCCGACCGTTGACTGACCTCTTGACGAAAGACACTGAGTTCCTTGTCGATGACAAGTGTCTTTCGTCATTTGCTACTCTCTAGCAGTGCGTCATTGAGGCTCCTGTCCTCCAGCCGCCTGATTGGTCTCTCCCGTTCGAGATCATGACGGATGCCTCCGATTTTGCCGTAGGGGCAGTGCTGGGACAGAGGAGGGATGGAGTTCCATTTGCTATACACTATGCTAGCCGCACATTGGATTCCGCCCAGCGGAATTATACAGTCACAGAGAAGGAGATGCTAGCAGTAGTGTTTGCCCTGGATAAGTTCAGATCATATATCATCGGATCTAGAGTGACTTTGTTTACAGATCACACCGCCATCAGGTACCTCATGGCAAAGAAGGATGCCAAGGCCAGACTGACTAGATGGATCCTTCTACTCCAGGAGTTCGATATTGAGATCAAGGATAAGCCTGGAGTCAAGAATGTGGTGGCGGATCATCTCTCCCGACTAGAGCAGCCTGAGGATTCTGAGCAGATTGATCCTATTAGAGATACCTTCCCAGATGAGGCGATCCTTGCTATCGCCTCACTCCCATGGTACGCCGATATTGTGAACTTTCTCGTTGTTGGGAAAGTCCCACAAGATTGGCCCAGACAGAGACTTGAGACCTTCCTTACGAAGGCCAAGTCCTACCATTGGGAGGATCCCATCCTTTACCACGAAGGAGGGGACAGCGTCTGGCGTCGGTGTATTCCTCAGGAGGAACACCATAGCGTCCTCACCTACTGCCACAAGCTTGAGGCAGGGGGACATCATTCTGGGAGGAGAACGGCACAGAAAGTGCTCCAATCCGGCTTGTGGTGGCCTACCCTCTTCAAGGACTCAGGTGAGTTCGTGAAGAGATGTACTGACTGTCAGAGGATGGGCACTTGTGGACAGCGTGATATGATGCCGATGCAGCCCATTCACTTCTGTGAGGTTTTTGACGCATGGGGCATCGATTTCATGGGTCCATTCCCTAAGAGTCAGGGATTTGAGTACATTCTGTTGGTCGTCGATTATGTGAGTCGTTGGGTGGAGGCTATCCCCGCCCGAGCCGCTGATGCGAGGACAGTTTGCAGATTTTTGAGGAAGCACATCATCACGCGGTTTGGGGTTCCACGAGTTCTGATTTCTGATGGGGGATCTCACTTCATCAACGACCAGGTGAAGGCACTTGCTAGCGAGTTCGGCATAGACCATCGTGTTGCTACACCTTACCATCCACAGACGAATGGTCTAGCCGAGGTGTCGAATAGGGAGATCAAGACTATTCTGCAGAAAGTCGTCCGCCCTGACCGAAAGGATTGGTCACAGCTTTTGGACTCGGTCGTGTGGGCATATAGGACGTCTTTCAAGACACCTTTGGGCACATCTCCCTTTCGCCTCGTATATGGCAAGCCATGCCATTTACCTGTTGAGCTGAGGCACAAGTCACTTTGGGCAGTTACAGACATTATCATGGATCCAGATGGTATGGGAGACCAGAGGAGGGCAGAGCTAGCTGCTCTGGAGGAGCTTAGAGATGCAACTTTCTCAAGCAGCCTACATTATAAGGAGAAAGTCAAGGAGTGGCATGATTCTCATATCAGCCACAAACATTTTGAGATTGGACAGAGAGTATGGCTGTTTGATGCGAGGCTCAGATTATTTCCAGGGAAGCTACAGAGCAAATGGAAAGGACCTTATCTTGTTCGACAGGTACACGACAATGGTAGCATCGACATATCCGAGTTGTCTTCTGAGAGTACCTTTCGAGTGAACGGCCAGCGGCTCAAGCCATTTCTAGATCATGAGCCGCGGGTCGTTGATATTGCCCCTATTCATTTTGCGTGAGATGTGGTCCTTGACTCACATCTAATGCATCTCACGCCTGAGTTTCACTGATCTTCCGCTGTATATAGATCCAGATGTCCATATCATCACATTCTTTAGTCCCACATCCCTTTCTCCATCTTGTGATTATGCTATACTTAGGGTGCACTTTACCCTAAGTATAGGGGGGATGTGAGACATTTCGGGTATTTCTTTTGTTTCTGTCTACCCCTGTTTTGCTGCCTATACTTAGGGATCTTTCACCCTAAGTATAGGGGGGGTAGACCCTGTACATTCTGCACTCAGGTCGTCCCTTAGTATACAGCCTGCTATACTTAGGATTACTTGATCCTAAGTATAGGGGGGAGACCTGAGTCCCTTTTGACTTTTCATTTCCTTTTGTATAGCCTTTCTTTTCACTTCCCTATACATAGCACGAGTTATGTCTTCTTCATCGCTCTTGACTCCGAGGACATCGTTCGAGCTAAGTATAGGGGGGTGTGTATATATTTCATATATACTTTAGCCATAACTCGTACTTTGTGTGAGTGTGTTAATAAATAAAAATGGCTAAAAACCACAAAAATTAAAAAATTTTCATGTACATAACCTTCTTTTATTTGCACATACATAGCTAGTGTACAAATTATTTTTGTAAAAATGATTTCAAAAATCTTTTGTGTAAAGCTTGTGTAAATATTTTTGTATAAAAATTATGTATATAGTACAAAATTTTTCCAAAATGTTTTGAAAATCAAAGAGTTTGCAAAAATCTTGTGTAAATGTGTGTAAATATCTTTTTGCAAAACTTGCACTTCATGCATCATCATTCATGATTTCAAAACATTTTTCAAAAATTTTGCATGATTGTAAAATGTTGTGTAAATAAGCATCTTTTTGTACATATGTATATAGTTTTTCTGGATGATAGTTGACATTTAAACTAGCCTGGAATCAAATTGAGAAATGGAGCTTGATTAAGATCTTAATCCACCTAATTCTAAGAGGAACCTTATAGGGCTTAGGTTTAAGGCTTTTCAGGTCCATGGTGACTTAATTCTTTGGGTCCACTAGGCTATGATCACATGTCATCTCAATGAGCCTAAGTAGAGCACTTAACAACAACACATGACTCATATAGATTATGGCTTTACTTGGACAACCGTACTATGCACCGAGCTCTCTACGGATGAGGTGGTGAGGAGGCAGTCTTCGTTGGCTTGGAGTAGCATATGAGGGTAGTACTTCTAGGCGGAACCTCTCTTCTTCTTATAGTGAAGGAAGTGCGTCTCAACTTGATCTGGTTGCCATGAGGTCTAACGACGGGAGTTGTGGGTTGCAATAAAGCTTCAAAAGAGGGATAGTCTACTGGCTCAAGAGGAAAAACTCCTTGTACATATGCTGCACATGTATATGTTGTACAGATGCACTTGAAAAAAAAATGTGCAAAAAGAAAAGAACTCCAAAAAAGTGGTGGGTATGAGAGAAAATGATAATCCCACCGGAGTATGTATATAAGTGCAATAAGCAAAGCTTGGTTTCATGATCCACCTGTTGTAGCTTGCAGCAGGGAGACTTGGCTACACTGGTCAAGCTCCCAAGGGTACTTGGCTACACTGGCCTTGACCCATTCTCTTCTTCCCCCTCTTCTTGAGCCGGTTGAACTTGAACTTAGAAGGGAATACCCCGCTCCTTGAGGAAAGAGTGGCCAGATTGAGGTCATAGAGTTACCTTGTTGAGGAGGGTTGTCAAGTTGCCATTTCTGAGGTGGAGAGCTTAGACTTCACATTCACAGGACAAGAAAAGATTCATGGTCTTCAGGGTTTGTGATTGATGACTTGTTCTGATCTGGAGCATTGAGGAGTCTTGATTATAGATTAGTGGAACTTAGAGGCTGTTAGGTTTTAAGCTTAAGTCTAAATAAGGTTCCGACACATTAATAATCCAAAGATCTGATTGAGCTCCATACCTCAATTTAATGAAGGCAAGTTTAATAATCAACCTTGATCCATGTGCATCCTCTTTTTCTTTTTCTTTCTTTCTTTTTCACTTCTTTTTCAAATAAGTGTTTGCTAAGGGACTAGCAAAGTATAGTATAGGGGGGTGATGAATACCCATTCATCACTCTTTATTCTTATATTTTAGCTACAAAAACCTATGCAAATGCATGTAGATATTTGTAAATAGGAATACTTAGCAAAAGCATGCATTGTGTAAAATTCTATAATTAGCATGTTTTTGTGCAAAAATAAAAGAATAAAGATCAAAAAGAAAAAGAGGGAAATATTTAGAATAAATATTGAGCAACCTAACCCAAGGGAGGGCTCAGCATGGGCCTGACCGCATAAAAGCCAAGTAGAGGGAGATAGGGGCTCATGTGTATACATTTTTGTACATAAATAAAATTATATTTTCCTCACCCAAAAATATGCTTGTACATATTTGTATATATTTAGCAAACATTAAAAACAAAATAAAAAGCTAAAAATCAAAAAGATCAAAAAAATACCCTCTCACCATGTACATAGACCATGCTTCTTTATTTAACCTTATAAATAAATAAAATTATTTTCTAAACTTTTTGTAAATATTCTATGTTATATATTGTAAATAAATAAAATGAAAAGAATCAAAACAAAAATCAAATAAAAATTACAAAATTCAAAATATAAAAATACATTGTATATATACCATGTATATAAATGTACATAACTATTTATTTCACCTATGTATATAAATAATAAAAACAAAATAAAAATACCCTTTTATTCCTCATTTTATTCTATAAATAAATAAAATATAAAATAGGAATAAAATTGTATAAAAATAATAATTAAAAATCAAAAATCAAAAACCTACATATTGTATTTATACCTATATATAGCTATATAATGTAAATACCTTATTTTTATTTCCAAAAATTAATTAAAAATCACCAAAAAATAGAAAAAAACAAAATAAAAATATTTCATGTTTTGGGTTTTTTTCTGATTCGGCCCCTAGCTATGTGTATTTGTCATTCTTTGATCCAGCCACGTGGCCGTCAGCCATTGGCCCTGGGGGATGTTGACCGCCCGGTCAACTGACCCCCCAGGACCACCTCCCACGGGTTTGAGCACCGGACTCTTTTCTCGGATTTATACCCGCTCAACCCGATTGCCTAACACCTAAACCCCGGCTCCGTTTGACACTTCCCACATCCGACACCCTCGCCGGGCGTCAATCTCGGGGTCCGCGCGCCACCGTGACCCTACCCGGGCTGTTCTTCTCGGACCCCTAGCCACTTAAATACCGAGCTCCGCCTCCTCATTCTGCATCTTTGGCTCATCCACTCACCCCAGTGAGCTCCAGTGCCCGAGCGTGAGTGACAGCTCGCTCCAGGTGCCGTCGCAGCGAGGAGAGGGGCCGGATACCACTGATCCGGCGAGTTCGCACCGCCGTGCTCCGCCCAGAGCAGGAGCTCGAGCCTCGGGCCGAGACAACCCTTGAGGCCACGACCAGGAGCTACCTCAGCTCCAGCATAGTCTCCTCGACCACCCAGGTAGTCTTTTAGCTTCGCCCTTTAGTCTAATTTTCATTTTGCCCCAAATCGCTCCGCCGCCGTGTTCCATCGATTCCGACCACCTCACGCATCCATTCGATCATCGGAACCCGTTATCACCTCCGCCTTCCCTCCACGCACCTTCTCCACCCCTCCGTTCAACCCAGCTCGCACAGGAGCTGGGATTCGAATCCCCTCGCCGTCGCTTCGCCGGGGTTCGTCCGCACCGACGCACACACCACCTCCACGACGCCTAACCGGGTCGAGGCACTTTGCCCTCGACCCGCTAATCTCCTGGTTCCATTTGCAGGTCAATGCGAGCCCATCTGAAGGCTCGAGTCTACCGGGCCAGGAGCTCTCCTCCGCCGACCTCGCCGGAGCCCTCCGGGGCTCGGCTGGGCCATCGGAGACCACCATCAGCTGCGGAGCTTCATCGTGCACCTTCTCCGATCTCCGGAGGCAGCAGGGGAGGATCCCAGCGCTCACACGAGGCCGGCGAAAGTCGCCGGGCACCTGTTCTTCGAGGATCTTCAGCCGCCGTCCGATCAGCCTCGACCTCCAGTTTTCATCTCGTCCATCCATTCTCGGAGGAGCAGTCACCGCCCGATCATTCAGAGGGACGATCTGGACCATCCAAGCAGAGAGAGAGGCGCCAGCCACCAGCGTCCATCAGATCTTCCACGTGCCCTCTTCTCAGACGTCGATCAGGCCCACGTGCGAGAGGAGAAAGGCGCCCGCGTCCAGACCCGTCGGATCAGCCACGCGTCAATCATCCGGCCCTCGACGTTAAATAAGGGGTAATTTGTCTTAGGCCCCCTTTCCTTTTACGCATTTAGTGTTAGTCCTGTAAATATTTTGCGTACTTTATTTACGTTGGGTTATTAGCACAGTGGACCTCATACTTTAGTTTATTTGCATGTATGCCCCTGTCTGTATGAGCCACGTGCGTCGTCACGTGTGATTTTGGTGTATTTGCAACCTTAGCCCATGTTGTTCTGGATGTTTCTAAATGAATGAAAACTTTGTAGTATTTGCATCTATGCCCCTGTGAATGTTTTAATTGCGCATGTGCGTGTATTTTGGGGTTATTTGCAACACAACCCCCTAGACTTTTGGTACGAGTTACCAATAGGTCCTCGGGACTTGTTTTCTTTACAAAGAGGTCCCTGAGTGCCCCAGGATCGCGCCGCGCGCGTGCGTTGCTGGATATTTTGCACCTGGACCCCCAGAACTTAGGGTATTTGCACTTCAGTCCTTGTGCACAGTGCCCCCTTTTGATTTTTGAATAAAATATTAAATCACCTCCAAATTCGATGAAAATTTGACACATGGCTCCTGCCATGTTGTAGGATTTTTGAGAATTTTTGAGGACATTTTTGATTTTGTTTGTTATTTTTAAAAATTCAAAAACCATTATTTCAGCTACTGTCTAGTTTTAAAAACCCCAAAAAAATATAAAAACCCTCTTAAAAATTCTATAAAAAATTAGGTACTGTTTCTTTTGTGCTCTTTGATTTTCTAGGCAATTTTGGCTATTTTTGCACTGATTAAAAACCATAAAAACTCAAAACACCTAAAAACCCATAAAAATTATAGTAAATAATCTAAAAATCCAAAAACAATAATTTTGGTACTCAAATTTTCCTTGTTTTATCTAGTTTACAGGAAAAATACCTCCAGGCCCTTTTGAGGTTCCTAGATATTTTATCTAAGGACTTTGGGCCTGGCTGGACAGTACCTTGTTTCTTTGTTACTGTTTGATTTTTAGAAAATAAATATACATCAGAAAATTATCAAAAATTAACCAAAAACACTAAAAAACATAAAAAACATAAAAATATTTTTGTTTGAATTTTTGCTTGATTTTTGATGCATTAAATAATTTGCTTAAGTGTGCTTGTTTTTGTTTCTTTTATTTTCTTCACTTATTAAAAATCCAAAAAAAATATAAAAATCATTAAAAATCACTAAAAATATTTGGTCTTTGATTTTATTTCATTTTTACTACTTCGTAGGCCTTTGGCCAACCCGTGCTCCTCGAGTTCGACCCTGGGTGCTATACCAGGTTAAACTCATAGCTGGACCGCTATCTTCGTGTTTGATTGATTTTATTTGTTTTGAGTGGTCTGATATTTTTCTTGATTGAGTGCATCTGAGTGATTGAGGTCGCAACGACCTATCTAGATACCTGATTGCCTTAGTCGCTCGGAATTCTTCGCTCATCATGCGGCACATGTGATGTCCTAGGAAATTTGCACGATGGACCACGAACTTTCAGCTAATTACAATTTGGTCCCCAGGCACGTGCCACGCACTGAGTATTTTATAAGGAGGTCCTCCAATGTTTTGGAAATTGCAAAAAGGTCCCTGCGTGCTTGGAAAATTTACACTTGGGCCTAGGTTTTTTTGGTATTTGCATATAGGTCCCTCCAGGGACCTAAATGCAATATTTATCCTTTTTTTCTTGCATTTTTATTACAATTATGCCCCTGCATTGTTTTCTTCATAACATGAGCATCGTAGGTCCAAATTGCAAGATTTTAGTGTCAGTTTTGATCCTTGTTTTGTCCTCTACATCTTAGCATGTTTAATTTTCTCAATTGTCATTGTTTTAAATAAAGTGATTTTTTATGTGATAAATGAGACCCTGCTTTCTTGTATGTGCTTTGATTTGATGACTGTTTCTAATGATGGGATTTAAAATGACCCTGATTTCCATTTCTCTTCTGTTGCTCTTATTTCTAGGGTATAATTGTAATATTTAGTCCGCATATAAATTCTCTTGCATTATTTTCATGCATCCTCTGATAATTGCTTAAAAATGAATTAAAAATGCATACATCATGGCACTGCTTTGTAAATAGCATAATTCATCATGTGGGCCTGAAACTGAGAATTATTCACACTTGTGCTTCATGAATCGAAATTTGCTAATAAAATTAAGTGGATGTGTCCCTTGCGTTCGACCTTGGTAGACTTACCAAGTATAAATACTCCGCAACATTCAAAGGACTGTGGTTTTTGCTGAACCAAATTTGCCTCCTATACTATGACAATTCCACATTATTAAAGAGGCAAATTAGATGCTCATCACTCTTTAGATATTCATCATAGCACCAGCCTCTATGATTCAATAATTGAATCAATCGATGTATGATCATCAAGATGGCCATGGTACATAACCCTAATTGTACTAAGGGACCTATTGTGCAAATTAGTTATTCTTTATTTCAGATCAGGGAATGATATTTGCAATAACATTTATAACATAATGGCTCGTTGTGGGCTCACATGTCCAACAATCTCCCACTTTCCCAAAGAGCCATTAATGGGCTAATCTTTATACCCACACTCATGTGACAATCATGGGCTATTTAGAAAAATAGCTAGTTGATTAGTCACTCTATTATGAAGAGATTACGCCAAGTCCTTTTACGGAACTTGCATATCTCCTAGTAACAGTGCTCGCATCCAATGCGAATGTTGCATCTTATGCAACCAATACTCAATATTTTCAGTTGCAATGACCTTGACACTACAACTCAATAATTATTATAACAAGTATGTAATTTCCATTATCCTTATCAGAATACCCTTATTCCTGGAGATCTCTATCTCCTAAGGTATGCGCAATTAAGACCTTTTAGATCACTATCTATAAAGTCTTAAGTTCTTGAAGATAAGACTTAGAAATCACTATCTCAAAAGTCTTGTCCTCTTTGAATACATTATTATTACTGCAATCAAGTGTTTTATCTCCATAGTAGATTAGTAACAGTTTACTACTCTCACTACATGGCAGACATATGGCTTTTGCACACATCTAGCATACTCTTGTCCTCTCATCACTGATGCACAAGGGCAAGAAGTTTTTGGCATTAACTTCCACAACCCTTTGAGGTTCTATCCTTTCAGATAGGTTAGTACCATATCTTAAGGGATGGAAGCCTTTTTGGAATTTTCCAAAAAAATGGAAATGTCCAAGGTGTACCAATAATGTGATGGTCCCAATACCCTCTTCTTTTTGCTTCTGAACATTTTCAGAACTAAGATCTTAAGAGGTATCCTAGAGATCATATATCAAGGTATGGAATAGCCAGTCTATAAAACACTTATTATTATTCTTATATCATTCCAAATGATTAGGACATTATCTACATTTAGCACAATGAACACAATGGCACTCCCACTAAGCTTCACACGGTCCATCAAGATTCTATCTGAAATCATAACATTTATAATTTCATCAAATCCAATGTTCCAACTATAAGTAGCTTATTTGAGTTCATAGATGGAGTTCTTTAGCAAGCACACTTTGCTTTCCTCAATAAGAAGCCCTGGAGCTACTTCATATGAATATCCTTAGAGAGGTATCCATAGAGGAATGCAATACTGACTCTTGAAGATGTCGAAGTCAAGTTGTGTAACTATAGTTAGCAATATTCGGATGGATTCAAGCATGGTCACTGAAGAGCAAGTCTCATCGCAAGCGATATCTTCTCTTCGGTGTGTAGCTCATGTCTACGAGCCGTGCTTTGAAGGTTTTTACCTTCTCATCAGGTTCCCTCTTTCTCTTAAAGATCCATTTATAGCTTAACAGGTCTTGCCCATATAGGTGGATCCTAGAGGGTCCATATACAACACTTGTATATGAAATCTACTTTATACTTTATCGCTAACATCCATCTTTCCATGTTATGATCTTCAGAAGCTTCATCACATGAAGTTCGATTATTGTCAGACTTAACTGACACATGGACTCCATCCTCAAGCTCATTTGAAGACGTATGAGTGTTTTATCTTTAATTATCCTTTTAGTTTCCAATTTTAGGAGCTTCATTATCTTTGCAAGATTAAATGAGTTCCTTCACTTCATTTTCATCTTGATTCTCAAGAGTCTCATCCTTTAAGAATCACATTCTCAGATATGAAATCTTTTAAGAATCTCAAGGTCATAAATTGGGTATCCAATACCATCCTTTATTTTCCTTATGAAGTAGCACTCTCTAGTGCAAGATTCCAGCTTACTTGCATGGAACCTTATTAATGATATATATTGTAGTCTTTACTACATATATACCTAAAAACTAATAGGTAATTATGCTAAAATTCATCATTGATCAAATCATGTCACATATGATCAATTGTATCTCCCTACAACTCTATTGAGTTAAGGTACTTTAGGAGGATTGAGATCGGAATGGCATTCATTTCTCCATATGGTATTCCATGAATTCATCTAATAGGTACTAACTACCTAGATTAGATCACATTCATTTTCATCTTCCTTCAAAATTTGGTTCTAAACCAAAATAGTGCTTTGAACATTTCAAAGGTTTCTAGGGTGAAGGAAGAAATCTCATATCACAAATAATCATCAATTGATATCACATATCATTAATATTTATTATGATAGATGATCCACATACATCAATATGTGTGAGATCTTGAATAGCTTGACATATTACACCATTCTCAGAGAAGGGTGCTTTGGACATTTTCTACTTTGAATAACAACATTCGTAAGTATGTATGATTTGAAATTTCATATATTCTAAATTTTCATCTCTCACTAGTCTATTGATCACATCAATAGATATATGTCAAAGGCTTGATGCTAGATCATTTGACAAATGATCTTCATCCTCCTATTGATCTTTCTAAGGTTTAATTTTCAGTATTAGAAATGTTAATGAATCATTCATTAATCTTCTAATTTAGTAGAGTCCTCCAGATGTCAGAGTACTATCTGAAATATATCCATCATAACTCTTTATGATAGGTCTATTCCAGAATTCATGTTTATTCCCAACATTTAGAAATAAACAATGAGTGTATTCTAATATTTATGCCATAGAGACATTCTCTAAGACTAAGGGCTCTCCCACTGAAATCATGGAGTTCATCTATCTAATGGAGATTATTGCAACAATTTTATCAATTCCCATGTAGATGATTATTAAACCTTAAGATCAAATTTTCTAATCTTCTAAAATATAGCAACCGATTGCAAGTGTTACTAGAAGAATGAGATACAATTATTAGACTTCAATCTTATCTGATAAGAAAGTCTATTTCAATGATGATATGTAGATATAGATTATTCTGATTCACTATCCGGGTCCTTCTTTAAGGATCCAAGATAGTCTAGATAATCATATTATCTGAACATCGACTTATTACAGTATTGGAATTCATCCAGCTCTTTGGATGTCATATGGAAGTCTACAGAAGTACAATCAACTTTTTGACTTTCCTTCTTACTTGGGTCCGACCCATGCTTCCACTGCGCTCCCTTCATTTATAAACAACCATTGCTTAAGAAGAAGGATCTCTTATGTTGAATTCAAATGATTTCAATATAAGAGTATTTCAACATTTATACATGCTTCATTCAATTCATACAATATGAATATTATGAAGCTTCGTGAATGACTTGAGCATAGATAGTAGAATGATGACACTCATCGTATCTACATCCATCGTAACTCTTAAAGAGTTAGGTTCAGGTAGGTACTCAAACATTTCGAATATATCATCTCTTATAGAGCCACCATTCTGCATGATGCAGTGAACAATGTCATTCTTGATTAAATGTCGAGAGCACATATGTATGCTAAAACATCTTCTTAGATTTTATAAGGATTAATTAACAATTACGATCATCATCGACATGTCACTTCCAAAGTACATTCAATGAGAGATCAAAACTATAGCAACATACAAAGTGATGAGCGGCCAATCAACTAGGGTTAAGTATGCAAACATATCAATGGTCATTGCGACCCTAATTAATCGGCTAACTCAACGAGAAAAATATATACAACCACTTAAATGAAGAATCAATAAATGAAATGTAAGCGATCATCGCTATTTAATTTACCTGGTATAACGACCAGGGTCGAACAAAAGGAGCATGATTAAAGAACTCAGCAGTCAAATTTCAAAAATAAAGGATTTTTTAGCAGTTTTTTATTTTTATTTTTTTAACTTTAAATAGACACACAAGTCACAATATGTACACACACTCTTTTTGTTTTTTTTAAATATATAAAAAATGCACAGAAAAATCCAGAGAAAGTATTCTTGGGTTTTAAAGGCTTTAAAATATTTTTGGTATTTTTTATAGTGTTTTCTAATGTTTTTGTATTTTTCTACAAATCAAATAGTGGCAAAAATGACAACCAGTGCACAACCTAGAGTAATTTGCAACTTAAAATTGCTTCAATTGTCCAAAACTCCTGGAAATTATTTTTATGCCAAACTATAGAAAAAATATCCACACATAGGAACTCAAATCAGTATTTGGGTTTTTCTACAACTTTTTTATGATTTTTCTAAGACTTTAGATGTTTTGCATTTTTTAGGGTTTTATAAGTAATTAATGCATGAAATTTGAAAAGATAATAAAAGACAATGAAATACACATAATCTAATTTTTTAGAATTTTTAAAGCAATATTCAAATTTTTATGATTTTCCAAAGTTCAGATAGAGAAAATGACACTGTTTTTGAATTTTTTAAAATATCAAATACCAACGAAATGCAATGACAATGAAGATACAAGTGATAAGAATGTAACATAATTTTTACAGAATTTATAGAGAAATCAAAACATTTATTCAATGAAAATAACAAGTAAAATAAATGTCTGGAAATTAGGGGTTGAATTGCAAATATTCAAAGTTTTTTGCATTAGAAAATAGCATGAGATAAATGCAAGGATAGATGTGCAAAATACCTAGGCAAGGGCCTGTGTTGCACGTGACTTGATTTGGAGCAGGGGCTTATCTACGATTTCTGAAACCTCCAGGGGCGAGAATGCAATTTGCCCAAAAATATTTTTTATCACCCTTCCCTAGGGGTTCTGTTCGTGACTATTTTCCTACAAGACCCCAAGGGGGCCGCCGCCCCTCCTCTCCAAGCCAGGAGACGGTACAGGTTGCGGTGGCAGATGACCGGAGTTGAAGCAAGTGCGGACGTGGCAGACGGGGCGGTCGACGATGGAGGTGGAGGATGCGCGCATGAGATGGTTGGTGGTCCTCGCCACGATAGGCGATGGTGGTGAAGCTTCCAAGGCTTCTAGAAGTTCTGGGTTCGGTGCGAATGGTAGTGATGAACTTCTTCACGCGGAATCGCTGCGTAGGGGTGTTGCACCGAGCAACGATCTTGGGTTCCATTAGGTGTTATTGATCACCAAGCAGAAGATCTACAAAGATGGCGATGACAGACAAGGTGGTTGGGCGATGTGGGAGCGGGTGGAGGCGACTTCTGGCGGAGCTGGAGGAGCGTATACGTGGCCGGCTATGAGCTGGGAGGCCGACGAGCAGATCAGGCAGAGGTGTTGCACTCAGGCGACGTGGTGGGCTCCCAGGTGGAGTTGGCAGCAAAGATGAGTCCCTCAGTTGACACACGGCCGAGGGCGGTCGACGCGATGGGAACTCTAGAGGTAGGTTATTTAAGGCATAAAATCAAATCTTATATACAAGGTAGGTTTTCAAATCAAATAAATGGATAAATTAAATAAATTAATTAAATTTTTGCAATTATCTTAATTTAATTAATTAATGTTAGATACTAAATTTTTGGTGATTTTATGTAAGGAAATTAGTTGTAAGGAAATTAGTTGTATATAAGTAATATATACGTATAGTACAATATATACATATACATATACAAAAATTTTTTTAAAATAAATTTTTTAATTTTATTATTTATTTTTATTTTTAGTTTTTTAATAATGAAGAGAATATTTACAGTTATTAACACTATGTATTAAAAAGTAAATATGAATAAATATATACAATAAGTGGTGAGATTGCAAAAACCACCCCAAAAAACTGACTTTTCAACCGTAACTCCAAAAATAATGAAACCACGACCATTTTAAATATAATTTATTTAGAGTACAATGGAGATGAGTTTGATTCAATTTGAGTTCGTATGGAGCTGGAATTGATCTTTCAATTGTCACTTTATAGAATTTTCTAAGTGTGGGTACTTCTATTCTATACATGCTTTTACTTTACAGCATTTTTCTTCTTTTTTTTTGAAAATATATACATGGTGCAGCATTTACATAAGGAGTTTTCCTCTAGAGCTAGTAGACTGTCCCTCTTTTGAAGCATTACTGCAATTCCACAGCATCCTGTCTTTAGACCTCAACATCGCCAGACTAAGTTGAGGTGCACTTCCCTCCCTAAAGGAAGACGAGAGGTTCTGCGTAGAAGTACTACCCTCGTATGCTACTCCAAGCCAAGGTCAACTGCCTCCTCACCACCTCATCCGTGTTGAGTCACATGTAAGGTGCATGTGCAAGTCAAGCCATTGTCTGTGAGAGTCATACATGTGTTGTTAAGTGCTTTATTTAGACCAATCAAGATGATATGTGAACATAGCCTAGTGGACTTGAAGAATTAAGTCCCAAGACCTGAAAAATCCTAAACTCATATCCTATAAGGTTCCTCTAACATTAAGTGGATTAAGGTCTTAATTAAGCTCCATTCTTCAATTTTATTCCAGACAAGTTTAAATGTCAACATTACTCTCAAGAATTCTCATGCAAATGTGCGAAAATATTTACAATGTAAAGAGAAAAGAAGAGAGAGAGAGAAAATTTTTTGAAACAATTTTCTAGTTTTGAACTTTTTATGGATTTTTGAAAAGAAATGATGCAAATTAAAAAAGTTGTTTTGCACATTTTTGTAGACTTTTGATTTTTATACTTTTTTTTAGAATTTTTTAGGGTTAGGGTTAGTAGATAAGATACACATATTTACACAGGAGTGAGTTAATTATTTACAAGAAGTAGGTGAAAGGATTTACAACTTGAGTGTTAGTAATTTATACAAGTACATATATACAGTTGGTAACGAATTTTATGGATGATGCATATATTCCTAAAACTTACTTGAAAATAAATTTACAAATAATTTTGAAAACTATAGTCCAAAATATTTTTTTGCAAATAATTTTACAAACAATTACAAACATTTGAAAACTAATTTGCAAATATTTTTCAAACAATATATATAGATTTTCAAAATAAATTTTCAACCATTTTCAAAACATTTGCAAATAGTTTTACAAAAAGTAATTTTATTCACACAAAGAAAAGAAAATTTTTACAAACCAAAATATTTTTACAAAGGTTGAAAATATTTTTCGAAATTTTTTCAAATAGTTTTTAATAGATTTTTAAATAGATTTTCAAACTATTTTCAAAATATTTTTCAAAATATTTTAACCTGACTTATTAATCAGTATGTACAAAAAGAATTTTGAGGAAATATCTGCATATTTGTATTATTTTTTATTGATTTTACATGTATTTGTACAATATTTTAGCCATATTAAAAATATGAAAGTACGAGTTATTGTTAAAGTATATATACAATATATACGACACCCCCTATACTTAGCTCGAACTATGTACCCATAGTGATCAAAGAGCTACAAAGTAAGACATAACTCGTGCTGAGTATTGGGAAATGAAAAGAAGGGCTATGCTACAACAATGAATAAAAGAATAAAATCAATAGGAGTCGGTAATACCCATATACATAGGATCAGGTAATTCTAAGTATAGAAGACTGTACACAAGGGAAAACCGAGGAATAGAATGTACAAATATTACCTCCCCAATACTTAGGGTAAAATATCCCTAAGTATAGGCAGCAAAACAAAGGTAGTAGAAACAAATGGATAATCACAAGTCTGACACCCCCCCCCATACTTAGGGTAAAGTGCACCCTAAGTATAGCATAATCATGAGATGGAGATGGGGTGTTAGACAGGAAGAATGAATGATATGGACAGAATGGATCTAGACAAGTATATAATGTTGAGGTGCCTCTCAACAAGCGCTAGAGTTTACGCCCCTAGCTGAGCGCAAAGGCTAGGATAATGCAGTATCGAGGTTCAAGACGGCATCTATGAGGTGAATATCGTACTGTCACCATAGTCTCGGTAGGGGAACAATGACGAGGTCAACAGTGTAAACTATGAAACCCAAGTAAACAATCATGCGGGTGTATGCTACCGGGTAAAGATATGGAAGAATGAAATTGGGCTCCGATAGCAAAAAAAATACATTGGCTTAAGATGAGAATGGAGTGGAAGGGCAAAGCCGAAGAAGTCTAACATGGAGAAATAAGGATCTATTATGGAATCCTCCACGTTAATCACCGTCTCGAATTGATAAGGAAGATCAAAAGGAGACTCTCTATAAAAATCGATATCCGATGTATATAGGGTAGAGAAATCAGAATCAACATCGAATAAGTCGAAGATCGGCTCATCCTCATGAGGGTCGTCGAGTAGAGAAAACTCAGACTCAGGAAAATCAGAACTAACCGATGGCTCGATCTCATGAACCAACATATCGAAATCCCATCCAGGTAGCGAAACCATTACAAGGGACATATTGCATCCTCCCGCATATAAACCTCGGGGAGTGAGGCAGGCTCGTCGATAAAGAAAGAGGAATCAGACTTGAACTGGGGATCTATGTTGTCAATCATCAACTCCTCCAAAAATGTATCGACATCATCAAGTGGGAGGACAGACGGCTCAAAGACAGGACTCTCTAGGTCTGTTAAATCAAAATGGTGTCCCTCATCAAGCACTCTATGCTGAGATGGATCCAAATGTGTATCTGAATCAGAGAGGATTTTCTGAAGAATGGACACTGAATCAGCTGGACATTAACACTGAAATGATTGAAAGGACAGCTGAAATGTGGGATCCTCCTCTATTTCTTGTGATACTAGCAGATCTAGAATACAAGAATCCTCGACGTGAAAGTGTAGGACTGGATCAAACTCTGGGTGTAAAACCAACGGGAACTCGACCAATGTCCGGCTTTGGAAACTCACAGTGGTGGTCAACACGTCCGTCATCTAAAATGTAATATAATCCACATCCCCGTACTGGTTTGTGCTACCTAAATCAGCATGAAGTTCCACACACTCAACTGATGTTATATCTCCCTCATGTGTTGTCCCGAATAAATCATCTGATGAATATGGAATGTCTGAAAGTGCTCTCAAGATGGTCTCAAATAAATCGATGTCAGTATTGTGGTGTGAACCACCACATGAGGTAATGACTAATGCAATCTGCTTTGCGGTCATCCCTCTCATGGAGATCTAAACAAGGTCATACCTCGAGATTCCGTGATCTGGAAATCTCCTCAATAGGTCAACAAACCTAAGCCATGAATCTCTCAATGGCTCATGGGGGTCAACTGAAAAATCTTTATTACAAGACCGCATCAACTCTGCTCTATGATGGGGGTAAAATCTCTGCAAAAACAACATCCGAATGTCGCCCCATGTAGCAATCTTCTTCCCCAACTCTCTGTGCTATCTCAAATCTCTAGTCTGAAGTGAGAAAGGGAAGGTCATTAGCATCAGCTCCTATGAAGTGATATCCAGGTAAGCTCATGATCTACAAAAATCATCAAACTCAGATATATGAATATATGGCTCCTCATGCACTCTCCCTGAAAACTTTGATAATATATTAACGAACTCTAAATCCAGAATGAAAGGACTGAATGTAGAATCGGATTTGCGCTTCCCGATCTGGGTACTCATCCATCATCCCAAGATAGAAGTCATCTAAAACTCGTAACTGCTCCATGTGATATCCTATGGAATGCACTCTCATCTCAGCAAGGTGATCACCCGTGACCTGTATCTGGTCAATCTAAACTTTTCGGGTGTCTTCTCTTAGGACAACATGCCTATGATAAGAAAGTGGGTAGGGAGAAGATGGGATGTCGGTCGGAGTTCCGACCTCACAAGAGAGTGGGCGGAAATGATGGGAATGAAATGAAGCAGCCACAAAATCCGACCGAAATGGAGTATGTCCCATCATGAAGAGAGGGAAATGGAGGGAGGGTGGGATAGTAGAGACATAGTGAAGGTAAGAAGGGAGACAGAAGGTGACTGCTCATGATCTAGAGAAGATGATCGTAACCAATTCACACCAATCACATACAAACACAATGCAAACCCCCAATTCACCTACTCAACGCAATGTAAAGACTATGAAGATGTGTTCAATTATCTTGTCAATTTTTAGAGTTTAGGTGATAAATCAATCTATCAAAGCGATTAGAGCGAGCTGTTGGGAACCTGAGGCTCCCAGGAGACTAGCCCAATCCTAAAGTTAGATCTTTCCCAGCTAGTATGAATTGCGGACCGTTTACCGGCTATCCGATCAATTCAATCTGCTAAGGACGTCACGGGTCACTTTACCGTCTACCAGAGAGATCCTCACTGAAGAACAACTAACCCCAAGACCAGTAATCTGAAGAGAGATCAAGTATGGATCTATCCTAGTGTGTGGGTTGCTCTCTTGCTGAAGATAAATCAAACAAGGAGGGGATTGCTCTCCCCAAAACAATGGTATGAATCAATTACGTTTGATTTTAAGAGTCAAGTTCAATTAGCAGACCCAATTTTTTTTATTTTTCAATTTTCACTTTTTTTGATTTTTTTCAAAACAACATCTAATGAGTGTCCAATTTCCTGTTTAAATTATGTGAGTGAAATCAAGGAAGGAAATCAGAAAAGTCAATGCGTGATTAAAAACAATGATGCACGAAGGGTTGAAGAGATTCATACCTTGTCGCCAGCACTCTACATGCAAATGATCCATGCAGAATTTAAATACAGAAAATTAAACTAACCTACATGATGCACGTGAACCGTCCTAGCAATAACTTCTATTAGCAGGCAAGAACCAATTAATTTGACTAAGTCCATATTATGATCTACTCAATAGGAGCATAAATTCTTGTTTAGGGCTTTGGACCTAATAAATTACCTGGCTCAAGCAAGATAATAAAACCTACAACTAGGGGCTCAAGCACATAAACTAGTTGGGATCACCCAAGTGCACCGGCACTTGGCAAAACAGACCTCGAGTACAGGTGTCCAAGTCTCTAAACAGTCTTAGAGTCTAAATTATTACAAAATTTTCAAGATGTTCTCTAAAATAGAACAACCGCCTCCTGCTCTTCTTCTGCACCTCCTCCTGCGTAAGTCCTCTAAAAAGAATCTGAGTCATTCTCCAAGAGGTTCTCACACAGAAATCAATGCAGACAATGGTCAGAATATAGTTATAATATGTAGAGACAAATAAAATAAAACTGAAAAATGACTACAAAGCCATGCTCCCGGGCAACGACACCATTCTGATGAGCGACCGATCAACTAGGGTTAAGTATATAAACATATCAATGGTCGTTGCGACCCCAATTAATTGGCTAAATCAACGAGAAAAATATATACAGCCACAGAAGAGAAGAATCAATCAATGAAATGTAAGCGGTCTTCGCTATTTAATTTACCTGATATAGCGATCAGGGTCGAACACAAGGAGCACGATTAAAGAAATCAGCAGTCAAACTTCGAAAATAAAGGATTTTTTTAGTGGTTTTTTATTTTTAATTTTTTATACTTTAAATAGACAAACAAGTCATGATATGCACACACTATTTTTGTATTTTTAATTATATCAAAAATGCTCAGAAAATCCAAAGAAAATATTTTTGGTTTTTAAAGGCTTTAAAATATTTTTGATAATTTTTATAGAGTTTTCTAATGTTTTTGTATTTTTCTAAAAATTAAATAGTGGCAAAAATGACAAATAATGCACAACCTGGAGAAATTTGCAACTTAAAATTACTATAACTGACCGAAACTCTAGAAAATTATTTTTACCAAACTATAGATAAATATCTACACACAGGAACTGATATCACTATTTTTAGATTTTTTTCTACATTTTTTTATGATTTTTTTAAAGATTTTAGATGTTCTGCAATTTCTGGGTTTATAAATAATTAATGCACGAAATTTGGATAGAAAATAAAAGACAATGAAATACACCTAATCTATTTTTTAGGGAATTTTTAAAATAATATTCAAATTTTTATGATTTTCCAAAGTTCATATAGAGAAAATGACACTATTTTTGAATTTTTAAAATATCAAATAGCAATAAAATGTAATGAAAATTTTATACAATGAAGAGACAAGTGACAGGAATGTAACATAATTTTTACAGAATTTATAAAACAATCAAACCGTGTATTCAATGGAAATAACAAGAAAAATAAATGTTTGGAAATGAGGGACTGAATTACAGATATTCAAAGTTTTGCATTAGAAAAGAGCATGAGATAAAATACGAGGATAGATGTGCAAATTACCCAAGCAAGAGCCTATGTTGCATGTGACTTGATCTGGAGCAGAGGTTGATTTACGATTTTTGAAGCCTCTAGGGGCGAGAATGCAATTTGCCCAAATTTTTTTTATTTTTTATTACCCTTCCCTAGGGTTCTGTTCGTGGCACTTTTCCTGCAAGACCCAATGGGGTCGCCACCCCTCCTCTCCAAGCCAGGAGGCGGCGCAGATCACGGTGGCGGGTGATCGAAGTTGAAGCAAGTGCGGAGGTGGCGGACAGGGCGGTCGACGATGGAGGTGGAGGATGCATGCAGGAGATGGTTGGTGATCCTCACACGATCGGCGATGGCGGTGAAGCTCCCAGGGTTTCTAGCGGTGCTGGGCTCGGTGCGGATGTCGATGATGAACTTCTTCACGTAGAATCGCTGGGTGGGGGTGCTGCGCCGAGTAACGATCTTGGGTTCCGTGCGGTGTTGGTGATCACCAAGTGGATGGGCTGCGGAGATGGTGATGGCGGAACAGATGGCTGGGCGAGATGGGAGCGGTGGAGACGACTTCTGGCAGAGCAGGATGAGCGTGTGTGCGGCCAGCTATGAGCTGGGAGGCGGACGAGGAGATCAGGCGGAGGTGTTGTGCGCTGGCGACGTGATGGGCTCCCAAGTGGAGCTAGAGACAAAGATGAGCCCCTCAGTCGACACACGGTCGAGGGAGGTCGACGCGATGGGAACTCCGTAGGTGGTGGAGGTGAAGAGTGATGGGTGGCCGGCGATGGCAGGGGCGCTCCTCCAAGCGGCTACCGGGGAGGTGGTCGTCTGAAGAGAATGCACGGGCGGCACGAGGGTGGAGCTCTGCCAGGCCGTGGACACCCAATTTTTTTATTTTTTATTTATTTTTATTTTTTATTAATCCTCCAGGAGATGTATATTATATAAAAATGTATATTTATTTTTTTATTTTTTTAATGTCTTATTTTGTCCTGTAAAACCAAAGTTAAAAAATTGAAATATTTTTTTATTTTTTTACTGTTTTTATACACAAATGAGGATACAAGAATGACGACTCTATCCAACAAATTTCAAATACGGCAAAACGTGAGTGGCGGCGGATCTGGTGAAATGGAAGAGAGAACCGAGTCTCCGGTCATCGTGCATGACCGAAGTTGAGTGGTCGTGTGAGGTAGAATAAGGACGCAAATAGATCGAGATTTGAGATGAAAAATCGGGTTCGGAGGCGGATCAAATCGGGATGGAAAATTAGCTATGATTAAACACTACAAATTACACCTAGAATTAATCTTTAAAAAAAGGGTAAATAAAGTGGATCTAACCTGATGGAGGCAGGTGCCGTGATGGCCTCGACGGCAACCGGTCCACTGTCACTGGACGGCTTAGGGGCTAGTCTCCTCTATCAACCGACAAGATCTCGGGAATGAGGATCCTTCTCCACCAAAGATTGATCAAGAGCAAATGAGAGAGGAGGAGCCCAATAAAAAGAGGGGGAATATTTAAAAAGCAAAATATGTACAAAGAAGGAATGTGTTTATTGGTTAATTAAATAAATAAATTAAATTAATTAACTAATTAATTAAAATGAAATTAAGAATTAATAAAATAATTAAAATATTTAATTTATAAAAAATAATTAGCCACCTTATTGGTGGTTATTTAAGGCATAAAATCAAATCTTATATACAATGTAGGTTTTCAAATCAAATACAACAACAACAATAAAGCCTTTTCCCACAATTAAGTAGGGTCGGCTACATGGATGTTTCGCCTCCATTCAGATCTATCTTGGGTCAATCCCGGGCTTATATCTACAAAACAAAGATCCCTTTGTATGGTCTCTTTCCAACGCTTCTTGGGTTGTCCCCGCCCTCTCTTAACCGGCTCAACATCCCAACACTCACATCTCCTTTTCAACATAGGTTTTCAAATCAAATAAATGAATAAATTAAATAAATAAATTCAATTTTTGTAATTATATTAATTTAATTAATTAGTGTTAGATATTAATTTTTTTTGGTGATTTTTATGTAAGGAAATTAGTTGTATACAAGTAATATATACATATAGTACAATATACACATATACAAATCAGGAAATTATTTTTAGATAATTTTTTAATTTTATTATTTTTAAATTTTTATTTTTATTTGTAATAATGAATAGAATATTTACAATTATGTACACTTTGTAAAAAATAAATATGAATAAATATATACAATTTGTAAGTAGTGAAATTACAAAAACCACCCTAAAAAACCGACGTTTCAACCGTAACTTAAAAAATTATGAAATCATAGCCATTTTAAAGATAATTTAATTTCGAATACAATGGAGGTGAGTTTGATTTAATTTTAGTTCGTATAGAGCCAGAATTGATCTTTCAAGTATGACTTTACGGCTTTTTCTAAGTGTAGATACTTTTATTCTATACATGTTTTTACTTTGTAATTATTGTTATTATTTACAAAATATTTTTATTTACTATTTCTGTTTAGAAAAATATTTAATTTGAAGTCAAATTATATACAAATAAAATCATGTAAATTTTATACAAATATACAAGGAATAAATTCAAAAAAATAAAAAGGAGGAATATTTACAAATTATTTTTAGATTTTTGGATTAGAGACCCTTTCTCCCCCTACTTTATTCCTGGTCGATCAGGTCAAGTTTTGATCTTCTCTCGTGGTTCGGGTCAGTCTGCATTTATTTCATAAATACATCCTTTATTTTTATTTTTTTATTTTCCTTTCTTTTTCTTTTCTTCTTTATTCTTTTATTTGAATATAAACAGTGTTAAAAAGAATATTTAACAAATGCATGCAAAATGATAATTTCATGAAATTAGTGTATATTTACATGTATTTGACTAAGGAAATAAAGCTAAAATAAAATAATAAAGACGATGAATCGTGGTTTCATCACAAACCCAAGGGTTGTAGTCCTACTGTCTTGATCATGGATCAAAACCATGATATTTTACTAGTTATTATTGAGTATAGTAATGAGTGGGTTTAATGAAGGATTATCTGAAATAAGAAATTTGCATAAATGTATATAAATATATACATTACATGTTTTACTTTGATTTAGGAATTTTTATATCAAATTTGTCTTGTCTCATCAATACTGAAAGTTCATTCCCTTAATCACTTTCAATGTAAGAGATATAATTATCATTATATATCAAGCAAGATCTGGGATCTCCTTCCTTATCTTTGTCATATCCCAATAATATGAGAAATTGTAACTCAGATAAAAAGAAGCGGGAACACATAATGTCTTGCAAGTTCAACTTGTATTTTCCATTTCGGTCTTTAACACCTGGGCACACCACCTCTAAGGTGACCTTGACCCGCCATTAATTGAACCAACCATCAATAAGAATACAACTCTCTATGCACAATCCAATATCACCCCAATAATATGAGGATCCGGTATTGTGGTCACTACGTATACATCCTTACTATTTCGAGAAGCAAAGAGTTCGATCCAAATGGCTTGTATGCAGGATCTGTCACTTCGGACATGTGTCTCCTACATACAATATCTGGCGACAGAACCCTTTGCCTTGACGGGAGACCATGGATGCCACTTATGTGATCCTCCATATCATGTTCAAAATCTAATTAATCATTATGAATCATATTCATTACAATTAATTCTTCCAAGGGAAATGCAATTCTATTCATAATAGAGTGTTTTAATTTTAATTGGATTCTAATAAATCTAATCATATTAAATCAATGATCCAATTAATATCCAACAAACATTTTTATTATTACTTAAAATATGGTATTATCTCAAATACTATTATTTCAAATTTTAATAATTAGAAAAATACATCATGATCTCTCCAGCATTATCCCTTCCCTACCCGTTGTCATGGCCAGTACCGACGGAGTGGGACAGACCGTACACAGTGCAACCTGCTACCCCAATGCTCCCCGACTAGACACCATATCAGCCTCGAGTTAGGATAATGTCAAATTGATCATTATGTACTTGAGATGATAATCGGTTTTTTCAACCAAAGTTATACCATATAGTAATAATCAAAACCATTTTGATTATAAGGAAAATTGTTAAACAAATTTCCAATCTTATTCAAGCAAGTTTGTTTGTTGGAAAGAAGATCATGTAACCAATTGTAATTTAGATCATATCTAATCAATTATTGGTTAAGGCAATATCATTTAAGGAAATATTCATCATCAAATATTTTACAAAAATCTATCCATAATTATTCCAGGAAATTAAATCATTTAATTTCACTAATTGATTAAATGATAATCACAATGTTCTTGATTAGGAAAGTAATTTCCAACAGTGACCCTCATTTAGTAAAATTAACATATCTCAATTAATTTAAATCCAAATCAAGCAAAATAAGTTTCCAAAATTTACTAATTTGATTTACAACAGAACCCAAGTGATTTGTATACATTTCTAGCATTTTAAAATAGTAATTAACTCTTTAATTACATCAGGATTCGCAATCCCCGAAATAATGGATACATGTTGACTAAAACGATCATAACTTGAGCAACGGGTTCCAAATCATGCAAACTCAAATCCCCAAGGTTTCCTTATTTAATGAAGAACAATATCCAACTGATAATTTCATGTTTAAACAATTCAAACAGAGGCAAAAATATTCACAAAACATGGCTACGTGAATGAACTGCGATAAAGTTTTGCAAACCATAATGAGCCCAAGTCGTCCTAGGTTTATGGATCGTATCTGAAACCTTCGACCTATGGCTCTGATATCACTTGAAGGATATGGTAAGATCCTTAAGTGCATCATAGAAGCGTGAAGATCGCATCGTATGCGATTGGGAGCGACTAGTTGCACTAGTCGCTCAAGGCAGCTGAATTTAAAAAATTTTCATGCGATGAAACCACATGATCCAATAACACTTCTCGGATCAATTAATCTAAACCACAAACAATTATTAGGATTACCTCTTGAAGCATGGTTATGATCGAGTCTCTAAACGAAGAGACCTCCTGTCTCAAGTCTGATCCAATGGAGGAGACGCTTGCGAGCACGTTGATGAAACACATACTCCTCGCAATCCATGTTGATGATCCAAGCAACGAATCTCCTAGTCTCGTCACACGAGATACGACATCTTATTCACGAGCAAGGCGCATCGAAGGAGACAGAGATCCACGAGCAAATAATCCGGCAACATAACGACGACACTACGGTGATGGAGACTCTCTCTAGGGCTCCATGGTGGACGGCTACCATGAAAGAGAGATGGTGTGTAGAGAATGAGAGAGAGATCATATGTTTTCTCTTGTTGTATTGTTGTAACTTTGAAGAGCAAGGGGTACCTCTTCTTATATAGTATTTTGGGAGTCCATGGATCCCAATCCATGTGCACACAAATCCAATGGATGAGATTGATTTGTGTTTCTTTCAATGACCAAGATTTTGTTGTAAAAACACAACATCAATTAATTTAATTTAGATTATATATATTGATAAATCAATATAAAATAATCCCAAATTAAATCAATCATGTATTGGAGATTATGGAATGGAGATTGCCTCACCCTTTCCTAATGGGAGTTAGTGGGAATCTTATGTAACCTCATGAGATTACATTATTCCATGGAAATCTCCAATATCTAAACAACACTTATTGTAAATTATTCTATAAAAATAATTCATAATTATATTGTGAATATTGTGATCTTACCATTGGAAAATTGTGAATCACATTCACAACCCAAAATAAATTGTGAATTTCATTTTCAATTAATTGTCCAATGTGAATCCAATTCACATCAATATTTAATTAACAAATGTAAATTACAAATTTCTCTCTCTTATATATTATACATCACATTTATAATATATACAATTAATATGGATAATTCTATCCACATTATTCATATCCATGATAATTAAATCACATTTAATCATCTTGGATCTTTATTCTCATGTGCCCAAATAATATGAATCATATTCACATTACTGACATCTTTGATAATAAAATCACATTTAATTATCTAAGATAACTCTCATGATAATATGAATTAAATTCATATTATTCATGACAACTCAATCGTATTTAATTATCAATTTTCTCAATGCTAGGATACATATATCAACAATGAAATTATCCTTGAACAATTTAAAGGATGATCCGCTTTCTCCACGAATACTTGGATATAAGGATAGGGCGATTGTATTGTTACACGTATAGTGACTTGGATATTGAGATCACGTCTCAAATCCAAATCTTAAAGACCTCCCATAGAGGTTTGATTAAATCAAAGCCGTAGATCTAATCTTCTCATTGCATCTGAATCACATTCAGATGAATGTCCAACATTTGGACCAAGATCAGATTATTTTCTACTGAGAGAAGTCACTAAAATCCAGACCTGTTTCATCACTCCCTAGGAATGGAAGCGTCATGGTTATACAATCGTCTATAATCACGTCACCCTCAGGTATTCCTAATACCTGTACATCATGCATACTGGAAGACCTAGAATAAACTCGAAGTATTAGATCAATTTTACACTATCTACTTCATGGATTTATCATTAAATTTCTCATTTGACTATTGGGAGTTGGTATCGATCATATACTTTCCAAAAACATATCTCATACCCAGGTGTTGATCATATACTTTCCAAAAGCATATACCAAACCTACAAATTCAGTCAAGCTTCCAAAGCGAGATGACCGTGCACGGAATTTGATTCTTCCCAATATCTCATGAGTGAGCTCACGTATTCCGGTTCAGTAAATGAACATGTATGATCCCTTTGAGAGATCGCATTACTCATATGCCCTTACATGCACACCAGTGCGCCGGTGTATAGACCTTAGTTAGGTCATGAACCTATTTTGTCTGCCAAATATACATACTCAGACATATAGTAACACATTTGTCTCCGGTCAGAGGATGCATGCCTATATCGTGACAGTATACGACATAGGTCTTTGTTTATCTCGATCTCGTTAAGTCAACTCTTTGACCTAACTAATCTGACACCTCTGAATCTCTATTCCCATGCAGAGGATTGCATCAAGAGGTCGGTCAGATATCAGTCTAATGAGAAAAGATTGCCATCTCCTACTCAGGTTGGAGATCATCTCTTAGTAATCATTTGATGGTGCTTGATGAATCCTCAATCTAACTCTTTAGATATTCATCGTAGCACCAGCTTCTATGATTCAATAATTGAATCAACAACTGTATGATTATTAAGATGATCATGGTACATAACCCTAATTGTACTAAGGGACCTATCATGCAAATTAGTTATTCTTCATTTCAGATCAGAGAATGATATTTGCAATAACATTTATAGCATAATGGCTCGCCATGGGCTCGCATGTCCAACACTTCCTTCTCTTCTCTCCCTCCTCTAATTGTTGCCTTGAGTTCCCCTATTGTGGTGTTGAGTAACTCTACTCATCCTATTCTTTATCGACTTAGATACTGTCTTAGAATGATTGTAACAATAAACATCAATCAATAAAAGCCTAGTTAGATTTGGTAAAATCTAATCAAATGCACTTCGAATTTTGAATGGAATCCAAATAAACAATATTAAAATATTTGTATTTTTTCAATTTGAGAAATCATAATCGTAATAAAATGTAGAGACATTTGGTTTCCCTGCAACCATAGAAAAACAAACTCAAAAGAAAAATGGACAGAATTTACTACAAAAATCGGGCTATAGTGACGCTATCTGTCAGTAAATCAACCACTGTTAACTATATAGCAACGATATTATTTGTTAAGAAATGATTTTTTGTACTTGAAGTTAGTAACAAATATCATTTCTATCGATATATCATTAGCGACGTCCATATAACAACGTTTATCTGTTGCTATTTTTTGAACTTTTAACTAATTGTTGTAAATTTTGAAGTAAAAAGTTGCATTGATTATTAAAATTTTAAAAATTAGTAAGGGATAAGTGTTGCTATCTAGACCGTCACCATTACTATAGTGACATATGATATTCGTTGCTAATTTCTAGCATATATAATTTCTTTATAGTGAATAATATCGTCATTATATATTTAACAACGGCTAATGTAGTGGCGGATTTTGAAAAAAATGTCACTATAGCCTAATTTCATTGTAGTCGAACATGCTCTCTCATTTCAATTGGCGTTGAAGAGAAGCAATTCCACATCATTTCTATGTACTGGAGTACAAATACTTTACAAATCTATTACTAAAATGATTTACGTGCAATCCAATCATTTTGATGCACAATATCATCTTCCATGTTCTTTACGTGCCAAGTGATTGTCATCTCCTATTCTCTCTTTTCACCACTACCCCCTCCAGGCTTCTCGAACGAGAACAGATCCTCTGCAGTACTACAGAGGACTGATGTAAATAGAAATCAAGCCTCAGCCATTTGATCTTGATCGAGCAGTTCACACTAAAAGAACTAAGAAAAACTCAGATTTCTTGTGAACCGCTCGATCAAGATCGAGCGGCTGAGGCTTGGTCTCAGTTTACAATCCTCCGCAATACTGCAGAGGATCTGCTTGCTTCTCGAGCATTGGAGCAAAGGGAGGGGAAAAAGAGACTCACATCTTAAAACCGTGTAGGATGCAGAGAATACGCACTGAAACGCAATGGTATTGGCCAAAATCATATGATATGCTATGGGTGGATTCAACATCTCAGCCTAATGCACATGATTATTATTTTAAACTGCCATTTTTAAACTTTTGGCTGTTTGTAGTGATCAGTACCGTACAATAGCTTGAAGCAGATAAGTAGCAGTCGACGACGCCAGTTCGCTACATTCATGTCATGCGGGGTGGATTAAATTTATGTTTTTAACATATAGTAGTGCTCTCGCCACTCAGAAAAATCTCACAGTGTGGGCGCCTACAATGACAAGGTTTTGTTAACCTAATGTCTGAGCTATAAGCATACTAGTGGAGGCCGAAATGGGAATAGGGGAAGCTGGTCTCCCACTTCTCTTCATCCTTATTGACACTTTTGTATAATATAATCCTTTCCTTCGTCAACAGTTCTTTATACTAAGCTTATGTCCACCACCACTTTCTCCATATCCTTCTCCCATCGCGGCTCCCCTTTTGCCAATTGCCAATATCTGTCTGCTGGTGTTCCTCATCACTACCAGCCCCTGTCCACTAGTTTTGCTGACTTTAATTAGCTTAATTAAGGTGAACATGCCACGTCTTTATTGAAGTGGAGGGTCTTTTATTCAGTAAAAAGGGTGAACGGTTGGGCCTACTACCATTAGGACAGCAAGTTCCAACGTATACCCGTTAGGGTTTGCAGTTTTTTTGCAGAGAAATAATAGTCAGAAACCATGTATGTTACTATCACCAATCTCAAGTGCAAAATCCATCGATAAGAAGGAGCGAAAAAGTGGCTTATGTAGTAGGGGTGTACGTGGATCGGACATTAGCTTAATCCGTGTTCAAATAAATCTTAACGCATTTTTATTTTTCGAATCCAATCCAATCCATCAAATACTTCAATCCAATTCATCGGATTATAGATTGGATCAGATTTTTACACTTGCATTTTCTCACTCAGTAATTTACTCTTTCTTGTTTCTATTTTATAGCCCACTAGCCATCGATATTTGAATAATATCTTAAAATCGATAAAATGAATAGATGTAGAAAAGAGAAAGACCTAATCAAATGAAAGTTGAAGGATTCTGGTAATCCAATAAATCTTTGAAGATCGTACAATCAAACTAAATGATTATATTGAATTTGAACTTTAAGTTTGTTCTTATAAATGATGTATTTGTCTGTTTTTTACGGTTAATTTTCAACAAATGATTCAAATAAGAATAATGCAAATTACCAAATAAGGATACATAAACGACTTAGATAAATAAAAAAATGTAATCTTTGTAGTTCGATATTGATGAAGTCCATGATTAACCCAACCACTTTCAAGAACACCCTTCAATACTCTATAATATGTCATTAACAAACAATAATCAAATAGCATTCATACTCGGTCGAATATCCAAGACCAAACTAACTTAAATATAACTCCCACTTGAAAAATATACCTCTCATTTACATTATATTTGAAATAGAATTTATTTGTAAGATTATACTATACTAAAAATATGCATATTTTATGAAAAATATGAATCAAAATCATATATCAATATAAAAATGAAATGAATTGAAGTAATGCTTATTTACTCGTAGATGAGTGTGGTACATTTGATAATGTAGTTGATCCAGTTTCATCCCTATAAAAAGGATTCAAGTTAGATTAAGTAAAAGATAAGAAGCAAAGGGGTCAAGAATAACTATGAAATGTACTAGGCAACTATCCCAAATTATATTTCTTTTAATGAAGATTTGAAGAGTGGCAACATACTAAGGACAAATGGTTGATGAGTGGAATGATGTTGTATGATATTGCTGGCGACATCATGAGGGAGGGGTCGATGAGTGGTACTAAGGGGAATAACATTATGCATATATACGACAATCGAAATGGACTGAGAAAGAACTATGTGGAATATTGGCAGTCAAGAGTGAAATGAGAGGGGGAAGTAGGAGCAGAATAGCCGAACAGAGTTTACAAATTTACAGATTATAGTCATAATTTATTATTTTGAAGATTTAACATTTGACCTTTCAAGAGAGAAAAAAGGATGGTAGCAAGAGGACTTGTATCTAATATTAATATGAGAAAAATAAGATGAATGACATTGATTATGATCATAGAGGAATTAAAAATGGGTGCACATAGATACTATATGCATGTATGTAAGTTTGTGTGTATGTATGTGTATGTGTATTACCAGATTATCGGATTGGATCGGATCGGATTTCTGTAAAGATCTGATCCAATCCATACTTGAACGGATTTTAAAAATTTCAAGCCAATCCGATCCATTAGAATGATAAAACCAAATCAATCTAATCCAATAACATCGGATTGGATCGTGTTATGAAATTTATCCAATCCATTGCACCCCTATACGTAGTATATAAGGTTTATGCACAGTTTAAAAAACATGTCAGTAGACCATGATATATATGTTTCTCAATTCAAATTATCTACAGGTATCCTGTACTGAATGTTATATACTGGCGGATGGATCTTAAGCTCTAGAAGGCCTACCCACTGTGAAGATAGCGTGCGTTATTTGGTCGTGTCCACGGGCATCACCAAACAGTTTCTCATATACGTGGACTAAATGCAAACGGTCTCTCTGAAGCCACTGAAGAAAAAACTTTTTTTATAACCGAAATAGTGTATTAAAAACTTTTTTTATAACCGAAATAGTGTATTTTTAAGCCCGAGGCAATCATTCATTTACAGGTCAAACTACAGAAGACAGCAACATTATAACAGTACACAAAAGTTTGGTAGAACAAATGAAAATCTTCCTACAGTAACTCCCAATCAACCAGACATGTCTCCCGCATGCAAAGGGCGCTGGTCAAAAGAAGCAAACTTGGTAAGAAGTGTTCTCGGCCAACTTCAAACCTTTGGCGTGCCGACGGCCAGCAAGTTGATGTTACGAGCACCAAGTAGGCCACTCTTCCAAGAGTTTGCACTGCACGGCTAAACTTCCTAAGCTTAGAGTCAATGGGGACATTAAGCAGTATAAAAATGTTGGATTTTATCCCATTTGGCTGCCCATTCATCCCAGGATAAACAGGCTACCTGTTAGGAAATCCATTTATGGGTTTGGATTAGCCGACCTCTACCCATAAATTCTTGTGTTGGAACTGATGGATTGTGGCCTGCACTTTCGTTACAATAATTATGTTTAACCACATTCAAATAAAGAAGAAAAAAAATGCTATAACCTAATCATAATGGAATCATATATATATATATATATATATATATATATATATGGGAGCTGGGAGCCTAAGCCCAGGGTGTAGGTAACTACCTACACCCGGCCTTTTTTTTGCATGATTTTTGAGTTTTTTTGAATGAAACCTTAGGGGAATTTTCTTAATATATTGAGAGGAATATGTGTTTCAAGTTTCATGCAAAACAAACACTCCTAACACATTCATCTAGAAGGGGTCAATTTCAGTAATTATGAGACCGTTAAAATTTGATAGTCTTGATGAATATGATAGGAGTCTCGAATTAAGTTGAATTTTGAATGACACCATGGTGGTACATAGTGATCTAATTCCCCCAAGATTTCCTTTCAAATAAATAAAAAATCTATGAAAAAATGAGTCGGGTGTAGGTAGTTACCTACACCCCTGGGTGTAGGCTCCCTTCTCTCTCTCTCTCTCTCTCTCTCTCTCTCTCTCTCTCTCTCTCTCTCTCTCTATATATATATATATATATATATATATATATATATATATACACACACACACAGAGGGCTTATCCAGAGAGCACTGTGCCCATTTGAGTTGCGGTGAGCATCAAACATGGGTTCGCCACGTGTATTTCCATTTGAATGGTTGCCTATTTCGAAGGAGCACGATTTTGAAAGGATTTAATACGTTTGACCCTTTTATATTTCCAATTATATCGAGTCCTTAAAAAAAGGAAGACGGTTTTGGAAAGATACATTCAAATCATTAATTTTGTACCAAAGAAATAATCATTTTACATTTGATCAGTAATGCACATAATGTACTCAAGTAATT
The DNA here is from genome assembly GCA_037367405.1 of Ottelia alismoides. Taxonomy (NCBI): domain Eukaryota; kingdom Viridiplantae; phylum Streptophyta; class Magnoliopsida; order Alismatales; family Hydrocharitaceae; genus Ottelia; species Ottelia alismoides. The sequence goes on along the minus strand of JAZKJV010010061.1, from coordinate 111,086 downwards.
AAATGTTGCGAGATCAGTAATACTGAAACAATTGTCAGTATTTTACACCTGTAATAGTACATTTTACAGAGATCAGTAATTCATTCATGTTACTCAAGTAATACATATTCAGTTCTCAAGTAATTATTGTTGTGAGATCAGTAATTAAGTATGTAAATTACTAGTGTCCATACAATAAGTACTGATTATAAATGTCCATTTTACTGAAGTCATTTTGATTGTTACTAATGTTATAGTTACTTAATACTTTGAGTCTTACTGAAGCACCTCTTATTTACTTATATAACTTTTTTAATTACTATAATGCATCGAGTGTTATTGATAGCAATACATAAGTTACTGGCCACGTGGCTTTTTATACTTATTCCAACTTACTTATTCAATTATCCTTTTTTACCTACAATTTATTACATGTTATTGAAGCTTCTATATATCTTACTTGTTTTATTCTTTGTTTTGAATTACTATCGAATCATACCTTCTTTACTTATGTAGCACATTTAATTACTTGTAATACTTCAAGTGTTACTGAAAGGCACACATAAATTACTTAATTATTGTTATATGATGAACATCCAAATTTCAATTGTTGTCTTATAGTCCATTTAGATGATGATGTTTTGCTCTCGCTCGTCGGCATAACAACAACTTCTTCAAGACACCAAATTATTGCATTGTTCTACAAGAAATAATAAGTTAATTGACCATTTAAAAATATTAAAATATCAAGAAATTGGAAAAGAATACACATTACTTATAAATTTTCAGTAACGTTTCAGGAAGATACTTGCTTCAGTACTATTTTATATCCGTGAATAGTAAGAATTGTAAAAAGAAAAGTAACTCAGCAATATACTCGCTTCAGTAAGAATCATTCAATGACAAGTAACTTATAGTGAATTGTTAATAACACATTTGTTATATGACAAGTAACTTGTAATGAATTATATTTATAATAGTAATTCAATGTGAAGCATAAGTAATTTGATGAGCTACTTAAGTAACTTACTGAATTGAGATCAGTAAGATAAACTTCGGAATTCATATAAGTAAGAATTCAATATTTCGAAAGTAAGTAGATTCATTTTTGCTCAAAAAATCAGTAACTTTTATTTCTATATCAATAACTAATAGCAAAAGATAAGTAAATATTTAAATTACTCAGGTAATTTGTAGAATTTTCATAAGTAATAATGACTATAAGGGCAGTAACTCAGTATATCTTCAAAGTAACACACGAAAAAATAACAATTCTATTAGCATTAGTAACATAAAATATCTTATAAGTAAATTAAGTAAATACATCAGTAACTCAGTATATCTTCAAAGTAATGATTAAAAGTAACAACTATGTTAGCAATAGTAACATAAATTATCTTATAAGTAAATTAAGTAAATACATCAACAACTCAGTATATTTTCAAATTAACGCATAAAAAATAGCAATTGTGTTTATTGTAACTTTTTATCATATGAAACAAAATACATTCGATAAAAAATCAATTACTATTACAGATCATGTATCAAAATGAATAAAAATTGATATTATGAACACCACTTTCTCATATTTCAATCATACTTCTCGAAAAAAATATTGCTTACGATAAAAAATATGAAATTTCTTAAGCGATCAAATCATGAAATCATGAAACGATGAAATAGAACAAAAATATCATTAAAACAACGAAACTATGATAGAAATAAGCGATCAAATCATGAAACGAATCACATACATCTCTTATTGCGTTGAAATGAAAAAAGTAGCTTGCGTTGGAATGAATCGATAGTTTTAGCAATCATATATGTGTGCCTTGCACTTTCCAAAAACGTGACGCTATTTTTAGAAAAATTTTAATTTCTGATTTTGTTTTATTTCCATACGAAAATTAGTTCCTATTTTTTTGGGATTGAATCTTGTAGATGGAGGGTTACAATTGGGTGCTCAAAAAATTCCAAATGGGCACAGAGCTCTCTGGATAAATTTCCTATATATATATATATATATATATATATATATATATATATATGGGTTAAATGGGGCTGCCCCCTGGGGGGAGCTAACTTGGCTCCCCCAGCACTATTTCGCCCGGTTTTTTTATTTTTTTTGAAAATTTCTTTCGTGAATATTCATCACTATATCCCTATATTATGCTATTAAAATTTTGTGTGAAATAGAGACTCGTACGGCCTCCATCCAGACAATCATTTTTCAACGGTAACAGAATTGCTAAAAACGACCCTTCTAGATGGAGGCCGTATGAGTCTCTGTTTTGGTGAAATTTGAACGACATAATATAGGGATATATTGACGAAAATCCAGGGAAGAAATTTCGAGGAAAAAAAGGGGGGCGAAATGGCGCAGGGGGAGCCAAGTTAGCTCCTCCCATGGGGGCAGCCCCATTTTACCCTATATATATAGAGAGAGAGGGAGGGAGGGAGGAGTGATCCTATGAGAGGCAAAACTTGTGAGAGCATGAGAGCATTAATTCTGGACCATTAGATTCAACCAGGAGAGAGAAGACAGAATCATGTGGTCCAGAATCAATGCTCTCATGCTCTCACAGATTTTGGCTCTCATAGGATCACTCCTCTCTCTCTCTCTCTCTCTCTCTCTCTCTCTCTCTATATATATATATATATATATATATATATATAGGACTTATCCAATGAGCCCTGTGCCCAATAGTGATGAGATGAGTCCATAGTCCCAGCCATTTGATCTTAATCCGACGATCAGTAACTCCACTAACTTTTGTATTGTCACTAGTAATTGAACTCAATAATACTAAACACACCAGTAACTTTCATATTGTCATCAGTAACTTTGAACTAAATGTAAGTAAAGGAAGTAATTTAATCAATAACTTTGATTTGCACTTACTTGTAACTTTATATAAGTTACTAGAGCTATGATACCACTTAATGAAGCTTCGATATATATTACTGAAGCATAGATATATACTAATTACTGGAACTTGTATTTCTATTGTTGAAAATGGAGTAGGCTCTTACTGGAGCTTGTATTTTTATTACTGGAGTCGTTAGAGATGTAGAGGGCTCATTTCATCTCTAATGGGCACATTGCTCATTGGATAAAAATCCTACATATACATATACATATGCATATATATATACATACATACATATAGAGAGAGAGAGAGAGGATTAATCCTATGAGAGAAAAAACTATAAGAGCATGAGAGCAGTGAATGTGGACCACTAGATTCTGCTCTTCTCTCTCCTCCTGCAATCAACGAGGAGAAAGATGACAGAATCTATTATATGTGTGTGAGAGAGAGAGAGATGCTTGATCATGTGAAAGCCAAAAATTGTGAGAGCATGAGAGCAGTGACTCTAGACCACTAGATTCTGCCATCTCTCTCCTGATTGGTTGGAGGAGGAGAGACATGAACAGAATCTAATGGTGTGTGTGTGTGTGGGTATAGAGAGAGATGGTTGATCATGTGATAGCATGAGAGCAGTGAATCTGGACCACTAGATTCTACTCTTCTCTCTCCTCCTACAATCATTGAGGAGAGAGATGACAGAATTTAGTGATCCTGATTCACTGCTCTCATGCTCTCACAACAAATCCATAGGTTTGGATGTCTCGTGTCTTTCAGCTTGTCATTGAGTCTCTCCTCTAATGCTTGCTGCCTTTTTTCCATCTCTTAGAGCATTGCCATCATAGCCACTAATTTCCTAGATACGTCTTAGTCTGCCATGTTCTTGGGATTAATCAAGGCCAAAAGTTCGATCGTGTATGTCTTAACATGATGTACATAAGGAACAATGACTTGTGAATGGTACTGTAGCCAATTATTAAGATCAATGGATCTTAATAAACCCTTAGTTTATGAATACCACTCATAGTTGCCAATTACTGAATAAGTTACAGGAGTAATTGGGCTCAGTTATCAAACTATCACAACCCCATTTTCAAGTCGTTACATCCACCCATATCCGGATCTGATTACTCAGTAATAAATTATTCAATAATCACTAACATTCAGAAACAGACTGCAATTAAAATTATTAAGAAAGATGTATTTCAATCTTTTTCCATTCACAGAATAAAGTTTACATGGTACATTAGACCACTATAACCTTTTACATATACATCAGCTGGAAAGGAAATGCATAAAAAGATTACCAACTACCTTATAGAGTAATACTATTAAGGCTAGACAGATGGCTTCTATCTCTGTAATGACTAATGCATGTTGGATTTCCATGAAACATGGGACAAAGATTAGCATGTGCAAAGTAATGAAGAAGAGAAAAGTAAAGAAGTAGCATAGTTTAGCAAAATTTATTATATTCATTTTATTAGTTTAATTTATATTCCTTCTATTTGACGTCAGGTATTAGTCCAAGTAATTTACCTCACCACTCATGGACTCTGAAGTTTTGGATACTTCGGAATTGGAGATTGTGTTGATCTGGTGAGCTTATGTCGTCGCATGTAGCCTCAATCAATCCTCCAATACTACCCTAATAGTTTTCTTTTCTTATATTATCCATGATTTCAAACCCTCAGTCGAACAAACAAAAAACACGCCGTCCTCGAGAACATGGTAGCTTAAAATCACAAGCTAACCATTAATCGCATATACTGGAGGCTTTAAAATGCATGTTATCATGACCCAGCCACTATCCAACCACCTGTGCCTCCACATGGCATGATCATATCTTCAGTTAGACAACCTGCCTAATAGCAGTCGAGTACCACGAATTGCAAATCAGTCATTCATTTCGTACGCACTTATCATAACAGGGAAACCATATGCCACCTAGGTATGGCCTTCCAATACGGATGTTCTTCTGACAAACCTACATGTTGCATGCCCAATCTGAATTATCTACTCCATGTCATCCTTAATGTAAAAGATAGAACACATATTGAAACGGGATCCCATTTATGTCATGTTCATTTTCATTTAATATTAGTTTAATATTGCAATAAATCATAGCTACTTCAAAGATGATTCCTTACACCAACTTTATTTTAGAAATTATTTTAAGGTAAATCGTGAAACGAGCATCTTAGTATTCTTCAAAATACATAGTATGATAAACATAATTTTTTATCCAATTTAACTTGAAAATCCAACAGCAAGAGGAAGGATCTTGTTACGTAATCGAGCTCTCCCCCCCCCCCTCTCGCATGCAGTACTTTATCGTGATTCGTTTTTGGAAAGATGATTTACGACTCCTGAACCACTTCCACGTCAAGAACACTAAGAAAGTGCTAAGAACACGAAGAACAAACGAAGAACATGAAGAACATATTCTCTCATAATTTCAGCAGAGCTTCCCCTTATACGTAGTTGTATTCCTAGAAAAATTTCAGTAGAGTTTCCCTTTATATCATGGTATATTTCTATGAAACTTTCGGCAGAGTTTTTCCTTATATTGGGACATATTTCTATGAAAATTTCGGTGGAGTTTTCCCTTATATCGCGACATATTTATATGAAAACTTCGATAGAGTTTCCTCATAGATAAGGACATATTTTAAAAGAAAAAACAGAAAGAGTTTCCTCAATAATATCATAGAGAGGAAAATAGCAGCAAAACAAAAAGAATATAACAGAACTTCAAGCGATGGAGAATTGGTAGATGCCACACATCTTAGGTGCGTGAAGCATGTGATGAATCAAAGGGTTCACTTACAGCCCAGCCTCCCGCACCTAAGTAGGCTGGTACACAGACTCCTCCATCAAACAATCTTAAAATCTATAATAACTACAAAATTGACAAGTCTCTTGTTAAGGGTGAGTGATTCATACGAAGAAATATTATGTTCACTGATGACTGAGTCGTCCGCACCCGAGTAGGGCTATGCTCATATTTCTCCTTGAGCCACAACACAAAATGAATTGATAAAAAAAGATGAATAGAAAAACTAGCTCAAGGTGTAGCTGCTTACTGACGAACTGCAAATTCGGCCCTTTAATAGTGCGGAATTAACACTTGGATGTCATTGTAGTCGGGTTGAATTGGATCCATCAAAAACCACTCAGATTAATTAAATGCAAGTGGTCGAATTTATTTTACTTGGGCAAGCCCAAGGTCGAACTCAGGGACAAGCCTCTTAAGTATATATTTAGACTCTCATTATTCTGATTAGGTGACGAATTAATAGTTCATAGGTCAACACACAAAAAGGCAGACAATGTAGACACATGCAGACACTTTTTATTTGATTTTTATCATGCAGTAAGATGCAAGAGAGGATAAATGCAAGTATGCCCTATCTAGATAAAATAATTGAGACAAGAAAATATAGTCAACTTCAAGTTTCTATAATGAAGCAATTTCCATTGATAAATTAATACAAGGCATGAAAAATCATTACATTACAGACACTACATTACTAATATTAATCATCAACATTTAAAGTGTCAAATCAGAGATAAAGTCATGCCATCAGAAAGGCAATGAAGCAAGCTTCACAACGCAACTGAAATCGACAAAAACGGGGCTCAGATGCTCAAGATATTCACGAAGAAGTCAAGGGGCATAAATGCAAAGAAAACATGAAAAATGAATAGAAAATATAAAGAACATGTCCCTAGAAGTACTAAAATGTAATTATAAAAAGTCACGAGGCCTTCCCTGTGATTGTCCCACACACACGAGGGCTAAATTGCAATTATTGAAACCCAAAGAGGGTCAGTTGCAATTAACCCCAGGCGCACGTAGAATGCACGTGATAAAATGACCTATTTGCAAATTCAAGAATCCAGTGGGGCCCCTTGCAAATTTCCCAGCCATCACATGACTGGACACGTGAGGCTAGGCTCGGTGGTTGATGGAGGCTCGGGTCGAGGCCCAGAGGTGGATCGGGCCACACGTCGTCTGGTGAAGCTCTGGCTTGGCTCGGGTGCTTTAAGCCTAGAGACTCAGAAAGGAGGCTCGAAAGTAATTTGGTGTTGACACGTGGCTCTGCTGGAACCATCTGATCATAGAGATCGGACAGCCGTTGTACATGCTAGAGGGCTTCGACATGGCTGGATTTGCATTGTTGGATTAGCACCGAGAGAGTGCCATCCAAAGGCACCGGTTCAATCTAGAGCTCTTCCTCCCTCATCGATGGTGGTGGCACGCTTGGGTCTCCGACAATGTTGGGTGAGCTCCGTCACCATCTTCTGTTCATTACGCGGCTCCGTGGAGGTCCCTATAAGGGCTAAGGCAATCGTCGAAGCAAGGCCAAGATGCTGGAGCTTCTGAAGGATGTTATCGATGGTCGTATGCAAGAGACCGGGTTCGCATAGGCAGCTCCGATGGAGCTCCGGTCAATGAGGGCATTCACCTGCAAGTGTTAGTAACAATAGCTAAAGTATGCAGGTGAGAAGTGAAAATGAGTGCGGGTGAATGGAAGGTCATATGAGTGAAGAAGGTGGTGGCTTGATGTTCTTCTCCTGCGAGCTTGGAGAAGAAATGGGGCGAGGTAGCGGAAGGTTATGGAGGACTGAGAGATTGGGTGGAGGTGTGCGCGAGGACAGTGGAAGTGAGGTGAAGCAAGTAGGGTGGTCAATGGAGGGTGATCATGTGTGGAATTTCCTAATTAATTCAGAGAAATTCAAAAAAAAATCATGAAGGATCAAGAGATACTTACCTGAAGATCGGTGGAGCGATGCGGATGGGGCTGAGCGCCGGTGGCGCTCTGGTCATCACTGGAGTCCCCCAACCATGGGGACCAGCTTGTTGGTAGGTGAGCACCGGGGGCAAGGCCAACCATGGCCATGGGTCGACACTGGAGCTTTGGTTGTCATGACATCGTCGATCCGACCTCCCCCTGTCACTGGGAGGCGGAGAGAGGCTGGGACTTGGCTCGCGTACAGGTGGACAAGTTGATTTTGTGGCGGCGAGGGTTTATTTGAAGGATGAAGGTCTTGATTCTGATGATGGATGACATGGTTTGCGAGGGAGATGTGGAGCTAGAGCGCGGGAGATGTGGGTAGCTAGAGGTCTTGCAAAGGTGAAGGAGGAATGGTCTTTGAATGGTCGTGGTCAGCGAGTGGTGGGAGTGGTTGTCAACGCCGGGAAAATAGAAAGGGTGCTCTGGTTCGGTGAGGTGGATATCGTGGGAGAGAAGGGGGACTGGAGGAAGGAGACGAAGTCTCGACCGTTGGATCTTGCGATCCAACGACTGAGATCATGGTGCGAGAGAACGTCCACGATTAAATCGCATAAGAGGAGATCGGACGTTGCTGGATGACAACACGTGGCGAGAAGAGAAGAGGGAGGAAGCAGGCGGTTGAGATGCAATCTGGAAGGAGAATTGGAGGGTTGGGAGTGCAGCATGAACATGCAATGGAGATTGAAGATCCATAAGAAGATCGGACAGTGGGAGATGGAGCAGGAACCAACGGGCCTGATTGAAGCTCCAGAAGGCAATCGGGTGGTGGGAGGCGGAGGTGCGTGGCGAGCATCGAAGCAGGCCGCGTGGCACAACCAGAAAGAGCCACTTGGCCCAATCAGGTTATTCATATGAAAAACAAGAAAAAGAAAGAGAAGGAAGCCGAATTTGGAAAAACTCAAAACATGAAAGTTGTAGATCTTGATGAGATCAACCTACGTTGACCAAAAATGCAAAGGAGGTCAAAGAGAGGGAGAAATATTTTTATGAGTGTTTTAGAGGTATAAAAACACTACTATTTTTTATTTTTGTTATTTTTTGTATTTTTATTTTATTTTAAAACTTAGATATATGCAATGATTTATCTGGTTGTTATTGACATCCATTTAAGGTAGGGGTAAATATCTGGAAATTAATATGATGAAACTGAGGTGTATCATCACCCTATACTTAAACTATGCTCGTCCTCGAGCATCTCAACCATGAATGAGTTGGATTAACCCCCAATTGTGCATGTGAATACATGATCTAATCCCTTCAATAACTCTCGATTTTAGAGATCCAAAATTTCAACGTTGAACCTAGCTTTAATCAAGAGGTATCTAGTTTCTCTAATTTGTCAGACTCTCTCTGTATGCGTATAAAATAAGGATATGACATTAAGTATTAACTGCGATCACAAGAGTATAGTCACAACTTCACCCAAGGTCCCAGTCCAAGAAATTCTCCTAAGGACCCAATCCTCAATACTAGAGAATAAACCAAATATTACAATCAATCCACCGTCTCTTTAATTGTCAGACTTAGAAATGTAGGTGCCAGGTCAGTTGGCGAAGGGCATAGGATTGTGTCATTTCTTCTCTCCCTCTCACTTGAACAAGGATCCTCTCGAGTGCCTTATTAACTCAACGTATTTTTTTTGTTTCTGATCAATATGTCCGTCAAGAGAAGATGGAGTCTTCTACACTTGTTCTCCTGGGAGTACACCGAGGTATGCCTTTTTTGAGTATCTATTATACCTTCTACACCCAGACTTATAGCATTTATGATGCAGAGCCCTTTTTTGGTGCAAGCTCGACTCCTCGTCCTAATAGCGGTGGGCCAAGTGGACAGTTTGAAATGGTTGGGAGCGCTCACCTTTGGTGGAACTCTTTGATAATTGACTTGTAGGGTGTGAGCTTATTTTTTTCAACATTTGTATTTCTTTTCATTATTTTTGGTTAGCTCCACTGCTTTTACCAAGAGTTGGCGCACACCGATCAACCTTTTTTTATTTTATCACACCCTGTCACTTAGGTAAATGTCAAGAGATTAGCATAAGAACCATGTTCTCATACTACCTAAAAATGCTGACACTCGGGCTTCATGAATCCTTCAATGATTTTATCCCATCCTCGAGCATTATTAAATCGAGTCTAGACTTGAATCCCTCATCCCTGTCCCTCAAGTGAAATTTCAACTCTTCTCATCATAATCGTAGTCGTGTATGTGAAGTGTTGATCATATTCTCAAGGTTAGAGGCTAGGCATGCAATATAGCACACAAATCTGTCAAATCAAGGAAATATGGATAATTAAGTCAGAGACCCTAATAACTAAGGCGGATTAACTAAAAATATCAAGACCTTGTAAACCAAGTGTTCTTGAACATCACTAATCTTGTGTGAATTGTAAGTGTCAGGGATTTAATCAACTCCTTCATTTTTTTCAAAACACAATATTTACAAACACAGGTTAGTCTCATTTAAACCTTCTTTTTGAAAAGATTTTTGAAAAGATTTTCAAAATAGTATCGCATTTATAAAAGATTTTTCGAACATTTTTCAAACATTTTTTCAAAATAAGTAAAACTCAGTTTTAAAACCATTTTCAAAATATTTTCTTCAAAATAATGTCTCATAGTAAAGAAATTTTTTCAAACTTTGGAAACATTTTGTCCAACTTAGTTCAATAGATATATACTCTCGCCAAGAAAAATTTTATTGTTTTTCAAAATTTTCAAAATAGAGCGATGGCTAAAATATATATATACATACTGTATATACGGTATACCCCCCTATACTTAAATTTTTCTTTATCATCATGTCACTAAGTGATACAAATCGATAGCTCAATTTAAGGTGTAGGGAGAAATACTGGAACTGAGGAGGACTTCCCCTATACTTAGGTTAAAAATAACCTAAGTATCAGAGAGAAGGGTAAATGAGTAAAAACATTTACGGGGACTCAGGTCCCCACATACTTAGGCTGAGAATATCCTAAGTATAGAGATGGATAAGTAATGTAGGGGAGACCTGAGGGAACAAAGAAGTTAGGATGGATGTACAAATGAAGGAATGAATCGATGGAGATGAATGGAGTACCTAAGGTCTAGGGGAGGGTGTCGAAACAATCAAGGCTCAATCAACAAACAATACCCTTTGATTCAACAACTCACACGTGAAATCAACAAGTGTTGATTATTTATCTTGTCATTTTTATTGGTGATAAATACAAGTTCTAATTATGCAAGGCTAAATGATATGTCAAATCAAAACATCCTACGTAAACAGGGTGTTGCTCTCCCAAAACATGATTTTTACTCCATTTTATTTGTCAACTTGCATTAACAGTCCCAATTATTAGCTTTAAGGTTATCACTATTTTAATTCAAGCACAAATCAATCAAACAATGTCTACCCCTCATCCCCAATTTCCATTAATCCTAGGTGAACGAGCCAGGATGGGATGTCAAGAAAAAGCCGATATAATGATAAAAAATCATGATCTATGCTAAAGAGGAAAACTCGCAGTGCCTTTAGCTGTAATCGTGTAAAACAAGATTGATTTAAAAATCGAATTCTAAATATATCCAAGTCGATGAAAACTGCACCTAACATCTTTCTATTAGCGGGGATGAACATATTTAGTTTTTAGGCTAAGTGAAGTGATGTCTATGTGCATCTCAATTTAATGTGTGTCGTACCTACGATCAAACACATAAGATGAAAAATGAAATAGCTCAAAGAGCTGTGTGCATGATCCTAGGTCGACACCCAAGTGGGACAAGCCCCACACATCCATAAAAAATTCTTCGTTCATTTACAATCGTGAGTCTTCAAACGAAGACCATTGTAAAGACGATTATTACATGCCTGAATAAAAAATGCAAGAAGATATTTTTTTTCTTTTTTCTCAATGCTTGCTTCTGCAGCTCCTCGCAGCAGGAGCTCCTGCTCCTTGCCTCCTTGATCGCCAAGGGACCCTGCCACAAAATGAAAACATTAAATAAATATTCGAGAATCAAAACAATGCACAGAAAATGGACATAAAGACCTAAAAGATAGAAATTATCAATGAATTAAATAATAAAAATCTAAATAATACAAAAAATAAGGCGTGTCCCCTGCAACGACGCTATTTGATGAATTACAAATTCGTCCCTTTAATAGTGTGGAATTAACACTCGAATGTCATTGCAGTCGGGCTGAATTGGATCTATCAAAAACCACTCAGTTTAATTAAATGCACGTGGTCGAATTTATTCTACTTGGGAAAGCCCAAGGTCTAACTCAAGGATACGAGCCTCTTAAGTATCTATTTAAACTCTCATTATTCAGATTAAATGATGAATTAATAGTTCATAGTTCAACACACAAAAAGGCAGATAATGCAGACACATACAGACACTTTTTATTTGATTTATCATGCAGTAAGATGCAAGTGAGGACAAATGCAAGTATGCCCTATCTAGATAAAATAATTGAGATAAAAAATATAGTCAACTTCAAGTTTCTATAATGAAGTAATTTCCATTGATAAATTAATACAAGGCATGAAAAATCATTACATTACAGACACTGCATTGCTAATATTAATCATCAACATCTAGAGTCAGATCAGAGAGAAAGCATGCCATCATAAAGATAATGAAGAAAGCTTCGCAATGCAACTGAAATCTACGAAAACAAAGCTCGGATGCTCAAGATATTCATGAAGAAGTCCAAGGGCATAAATGCAAAGAAAACATGAAAAATGAATAGAAAAACATAGCGAACAGGTCCCTGAATGACTAAAATGTAATTATGAAAAGTCGCGAGGCCTTCCCTGTAATTGTTCCACGCGCACAGGGGATAAAGTGCAATTATTGAAACCCAAAAGGGGTTCCTTGCAATTAACCCCAAGAGCGTGCGAAATACGCGTGATAACAAGACCTATTTGCAAATTCAAGAATCTAGCAGGGCCTCCCTGCAAATTTCCGAGCCTTCATGTGATCGGGCTTGTGAGGCTAGGCTCGGTGGTCGATGGAGGCTCGAATCGAGGATCGGAGGTCGCTCGGGCCATGCGTCATTTGGTGAAGCTCTGGCTTGGCTCGGGTGCTCCGAGCCTTGAGACTCGAAAGGGAGGCTCGGAGGTAACTAAGTGTTGGCATGTGGCTCTGCTGGAACCATTCCATCATAGAGATCGGACGGCCATTGTACATGCTAAAGGGCTTCGACATGGTTGAATTTGCATCGTTGGATTAGCACCGAGAGGGTGCCATCCAACGGTACCGGTTCAATCTGGATCTCTTCATCCTCCATCGATGGTGGCGGTGCGTTTGGGTCTCCGGCGGTGTTGAGCGAGCTCCATCACCATCTTCTGTTCATTATGCATCTCCGTGGAGGTCCCTGGAAGGGCTAAGGCAATCGTCAAAGCAAGGCCAAGATGATGGAGCACCTCAAGGATGCTATTGATGCTCTTATGCCAGAGATGGGGCTCGCAAAGGTAGCTCTAATGGAGCTCCATCCAATGAGGACATTCACTTGCAAGTGTTAGTAACAATAGCCGAAGCATGCAGGTGAGAAGTGCAAATGAGGTGCGGGTGAATGGAAGGTCGTACGTGTGAAGAAGGCGGTGGCATGACGTTCTTCTCCAACGAGTTTGGAGAAGAAATGGGGCGAGGTAGCGGAAGGTTATGGAGGACCGAAAGATTGGGTGGAGGTGTGCGCGAGGACAATGGAAGCGACGCGAAGCAAGTAGGGTGGTCAATGGAGGGTGATCATGCATGAAATCGCCTAATTAATTCGGAGAAATTCAAAGAAAAAGCATGAAGGATCAAAAGAGACTTACTTGAAGATCAGCGAAGCAATGCGGCTTGGGCTAAGCGCTAGTGGCGCTCCGGTCATCGCTGGACCCCCCCATCCATGTGGAGCAGCTTGTCGGTGGGTGAGCATCGGGGGTAAGGCCTACCATGGACAGGGGTTAACACCGGAGCTTTGGTTATCATGGCATCGTCGATACGACCTCCCCCTGTCACGAGGAGGCGGAGAAAGGCTGAGTCTTGGCTCACGTACAGGTGGACAAATTGATTTTGCGGCGATGAGGGTTTGTTTGATGGAGGAAGGTCGAGATCCCAGTAATGGACGACGTGGTTTGAGAGGGAGATGAGGAGCAAGAGAGAAGGAGACGTGGGTAGATAGTGATCTCGCTAAGGTGAAGGAGGAATGGTCTTTGAATGGTCATGGTGGGAGTGGCTATCGACCTCTGGAAAATAGAAAGGGCACTCTGGTTTGGCGAGGTGGAGATAGTGGGAGAGAAGAGGAGACTGGAGGAAGGAGACAAAGTCTCTACCGTTGGGTCTTGCGATCCAACGGCTGACAGTGGGGTGTGAGAGAACGTCGATGATTAAATCGCATAAGAGGAAATCGGACATTGTTGGATGACAACATGTGGCGAGAGGAGAAGCAGGAGGAAGCGGGCGGTCGAGATGCGATCTGGAAGGTGAATCAGAGGGCTGGGAGCGCAGCGCGAACATGCAGTGGAGATCCAGAAGGAGATCGGACGGTAGGAGATGGAGTGGGAACCAGTGGCCCTGATTGAAGCTTCATAAGGCCATCGGACTACGGGAGGCGGAGGTCGAAGAGGGCCACGTGGCACAACCAGAAAGAGCCATGTGGCCCAATCAGGTTATTCATACGAAAAATAAGAAAAAGAAAGAGAAGGAAGCTGAATTTGGAAAAACACAAAACGTGAAAGTTGTAGATCTTAATGAGATCTACAAGTTTCATGTTGACAAAATTGCAAAGGAGGTCAAATAGAAGGAGAAATATTTTTGTGAGCGTTTTTAGAGGTATAAAAACACTACAAAATTTTGCTTTTGTTATTTTTTGTATTTTAAATTTATTTTAAGACTTAGATATATACAATGATTTATCTGGTTTCTATTGACATCCATTTAAGCTAGGGGGTAAATATCTGAAACTTAATATGATGAAACCGAGGTTCATCACTTACCTCCTATACAAAGCCAACTAGGAGAGAATCGCATCGTCCTCCTCCTCTTTCTCTCGACGACGCTTCGCTAACGCTCCTTCCATGTCTCTCTCTCCTCCTCCCGACATCTGGACTCTAGCCATCAGATAGGGGTGGTAATGGAAATCATAGAGAATGAATGGGTGTGGGGCTATTTATAGACTTCAGAAAATCGCTAACCATGTTTAGTAAACCATATTTTACCCCTTAACCACAATTGACATTTTATGATTTTGGTCAAAACTTATCTGAAACTTAAGTCTTAAGTTAGAACCTTCCAGAATCTTTTAGATTCGCTAATGACGCTTAACTAACGCTAACCATGATTAATTTCACTAATCAAGGTTTAACTTTGATGACTTACGATAACTTTTTGTTGACCTCTGATTAGTGTTTGCTAATAATGGTTAGTGATCCTTAATTGATTATTAGTTTCATTAATCATGATTAATTAATCTTAATGACGGTCATTGAAGGCTAATGACAACTTAAGCCTCCTTACTTCTCTTTCTTTCGAAAATCATAACAATTTGAAACAAAGTCCGATTCACATGAGATAAATTATGATGGTTTCCTTTTGACGATATGGATTTTATGATATAAGATCCAAGAGAAGCCAAGTTCAAGGCTTTACATATCTCCTTCGTTGGAAATGGTTATAAAGCACCAACTTCAGATGCAGTTCGTGAGTCTCTTATGAAGAAAACTGTGGTGAAAGGGAAGGAAAATGTCGATACACATAGGAAGATCTGGAAAATGAATGGTTGTACAGTCATGGCTGATGCATGGACGGATCGAATACAACGGATATTAATAAATTTTCTTGTCTACTGGTCTATTGGCACTATTTTTTTTGAAATCAGTTGATGCCTCGGGTCGTTTAAAGATGGTTAACTTATTGTTTGAACTTTTCAAAGATTGTGTAGAGTATGTTGGACCTGAAAGTATAATTCACTTTATTACAGACAATGCTGCAAACTATTAGGATACAAGAAAAAATGATCACAAGGTATTCTGGTAATATTTTTTGGAGTTCATGTATAGCACATTGTCTCAATTTGATTTTAGAAAAGTTCGATCAAGTTCCAAGTGTGAAGCAAGTCATTGAAGAAGCACAGAATATTACAAAGTTTATTTACAATCACAATTTTATTCTTTGATTGATGCGAAAATTTTGGAACTCTGAGATTATTTGTCCCGTTGTAACTACATTTGCAATAAATTTTTTAATCATGCGGAGTCTGCTTCAGAAAAAAAGATGACTTGATTTCTATGGTTGCATCTACAGAATGTATTAAGTATAAAATCTCGCAAACAACTATGGGAAAAAATCTATATGAGATAATTTTGAACACATCATTCTGAAATTCATGTGTAGTGGTTGTTGGTATAGCTGAACTGGTGGTGGGGGTTTCGCGTCTTGTTGATAGTGATGAGATACTGTCAATGAGATATATATTTATACGGCAATGAATAGAGTAAGCAAAGCTATCAAACTTGTGTTTAATAACAATGCCACTGACTACAAGTCATATATTGATATATTTGATGATAAGAGGGATATGCAACTTGGTCATCTCCTTCGCAAAGTTGGACTACTTTTGAACCTCGAATTCTTTCAACATGATGAAAACTTACCCTTAAATCATCATATCATGGCTTGTTGTCATGACATTGTCGAAACTTTATTTCATAATGGTGAAGAGAAGATGGATTCTATCACCATTGAGTTCTCATAGTATAGGGGTGCTATGGATGATTTTGGACGTCCATCCACGATTCGAATCGTACAAAAATGGCTCCAGTTATTTA
The DNA here is from genome assembly GCA_037367405.1 of Ottelia alismoides. NCBI lineage: Eukaryota > Viridiplantae > Streptophyta > Magnoliopsida > Alismatales > Hydrocharitaceae > Ottelia > Ottelia alismoides. Next base: position 94,634 of record JAZKJV010010061.1, on the reverse strand, counting down.
AATAGATAATTGTGGTGCATAGTTAATATTCTAATTTGATTAGTTCATCTATAACTTACAATTTGTCTACTATAGCCGAATGATGGAAAATGTATGGTGGAGCAACTCTGATATTGCATGCTATGGCTATTCTTGTTCTTAGCCAAACTTGTTCCGCATCAGGATGCGAGCATAATTGCCATATTTTTTAGTGAATTCATTCTCTAAGGACGAACAAACTTCGTCATTTATGATTAAATCAATTGATTTTTATCCATGTCAATCGACGACTCAGATTTGACTTGAAAGTAGCATATAATATCCTTTGATATTTTTATATAATGTATTACCATCATGATTTATAAGTAGTATTTTTATATGAGAAAAAATGAAGGCAAGAATGCTATACCTAATCCAATTGCTTTAGAAGACATGCAATTAGATGGTGATTGGGTGGAAGAACAAGAAGTACCCAGCACTGATGACTTAGAGACTTGGATTGATGATCTCGATGATAGACTCTCGAACTTTCTTGCAATTTAGGGTAACATTTGTCGATTTTAAATGGACCTTGTGTATGTTTTTCTTTCTCGAGGATTGATGATCTTGAGGATTCATGTTTCAACTTTCGAGACTCGTGGTATATTTGTCTATTTGAAATAGAACTTGTGTATGTTTCTCTTTTGTGAATGGTATTGTGAAATTATGCACTAGTTGCATTATCTTGTTATTCTTATCTATGGTAGATTGCAAGTGGATATTTAATTAAAAATATTAGGTGATATGGTATTTCTTTCATTTGTATGATGAATGAAAAATAAAGTCTCCCAATGAAAAATTATTTAATAGATATAATATCCGATTTTTTTGGTTCATAAAATGTGTTCAACCGGTCAGACCAGCAAATTAAGCACTGTCCGATTTTTTGGGTCGTTAAGAATGATGATGTCAAGCTGATGTCATCACCAGTCCGACCGATTTGAACCGACGGTCCGACTCAGTCGGATCGAACCAAAGAGAAATAGGTTCAACGTTCGGTCCCGTTTGTAAAACCTTGATCCAATCTATAGATAGATTTTTGGAAATAAATTCGCAAAAAAAATTACGAATCACAGATCCACTCCCTAGATATTAACAAATAAATGACAAGATAGATTAGATAAATAATATCTAAATAATTTGGTTTCCACAATAAGAAATTTATGGCTTTATCCCTGTGTAGATCCATATACTTTCCAAAATAAATCGCAGCTGTTGGTCCTTGATGGTCCTTGAAATCAATCACAGATGCACGTTCGATGTTTGCAAGCATGAGCAGACGAAGATACTGCTTCTTTCTGTATTAAACTTCTAGTGTAAAAACAGAAGTCTGCTATTAAACTATCAACGTAAATTTATGTGAACAAGTCTCAATTGCATGTATCTCTAAAGCAGCTACAGCAATGACAAAACCATTCCGACCAAAAAAACTACTTCTCACTTAAAGATGTGAACGGTTATCTAAATAGTTTCTTTTATGCAATTCGAATCATAAATATATTTGGCGCAGTGATTTAATCAGCGGCAAAAAGATGTTTTCGATTATAAATTATCATATTTTCGACAACAACTAAATCGAACTTTACAAAGCACTGCCCTTGCGACGAATGGGCTGCCTTCGACTGAGAGGGATTTAAAGGTCAAATCGACCTTTGTTGGATCGAATGTCTCAATCGAAAGTTATTGAATGGAGCTTTCGACTTTTCTCCTAATTGCTTCTGGAACTGATTTCAGTAGGTAATTTAGAGCAACAAATGGCACTCTTCGTGCAACGAACACTGTATGTCAGCACCACAACAAATCTATCAAGGCATCATATAACAACGAATTATCATGCATTGTCAAATTATCTTTTATTTTGGTAATTATTAACTGATGTCATTATCGTTGTTAAAGGTTCATATAATGACGATATGTTAATTGACTTATTCGTAAAAATTATACTAATTGTGCTAATTTTTACTACGATTTAAAGAAAATATCAACGAATAATCATTGTTATAATATTCGATGAGAGAAATATAGCAATGAATACTATATTCCTTACCAACTTAAAGAACAAACCAATTCGTTGTTATACATTTAACTATAGAAGATATGGCAACGAAAATTATATTATTCTACTACAAGCTGACTGTTTTTGGGACGGTGGAAGGGGACGGTCAGAAGATGATCAAAACCATCTCCATATGTTTTATGTGCACGTCTCTACTGCATGTGGCCCTTAATAAACATGTAAGCTTATGCGACGGAAGCAATTATCCCCTACAATTAGCAAAAGGGACGATCCGCATGACTGTCCCAACATACATAGCTTCTATTTTTTTAAGGCGAGTGCTGGAGTAGACAGTCCGCGAACGTCCTTATTGACAAGTAAGGGAACAGTTCTACGGTCATCTCCTATATGTTCCCCCACTATTTCGGTTTTCTAGTTTACTGACTCAGAAGGGATGGTTATAACTGCCCCCTTCCTCTCTCTGTGTGCATCTCCATTGAACATTAAACTTGAGATACAAGAAACCAGAGGTGATGGTCACGATCATCCTAGTTGGGATGGTCACTTTATGACTGCCTCCTCCATTGTTGTTGAAGGTAAATCGAGTAAAATTTTGAGCTAGGTGAAGAACCGTACCTGATCTAAAGATAAAAAGGTCATTGTATCGACCAGGTGGATTTTAGCAGAAAATTTATTTTTTTATTTATACTCCTAAACTAAAGTGTACAGTGTTAAGTACAGGAATGTCGAACTCATGGAGGCAAATTATTGGAAACTAGGGTTAAACTATAGAAAACTAAGGTTTTATTGGGTTTTCTTATTTTTATTTATTTTTAGAGACTTTTCTGGATTTTAATTTTTTCTATTTTAAGTATTTGGTAATCTTTTATTATTTTAGAAATGTTTGGCATTTTTATTTCGTTTTTATTTTGTGATTTTTATGTTTTTATTTTGATTTAGTAGTTTTATGAATATTCAAGAGGTTTTCGAATTTTTGCAGATTTCGGTTTATTTTTAAAGTGAAAGACTGTTTTTATTGAAAACTATGAGGTATTTCAGATTTTTAAAATTAAAAATAGTGAGAAAATATTTTATTTTCTTTTTAGTAGAAAGTAGGTAAAATTATCTTTAAAATGATAGGTTGTACATATTTTTATGATTTTTATTTATTTAGTTGTGATTTTTATAGTTTTTATGTATTTTTATTTTTTATTGTTTTATTATTTAATTTTTATTTTATTTTTTGGTTTTATGTGTAAAATAGGATAAAATATACTATGGGCATTTTTTGTTCGACTTTTAATGAAGTCTTTATATTTTCTATTCATTTTAAAAGTTTATTATATTTTTTATATTTTTAAAAGATTTATTAAAAATAGAAAATATGTTTATTTTACAAAACTAATTTTATACTGTATATAGAGTAAAATACGATATTTTTTTATATTTTTGTTATATTTTTTATGATTTGTATTTTATTTAATATTTATATGGTATATATAGTATATGTATGTAATTTACAAGGGAATATATGTGATATACATGGAAATATGGGTACGTGTGAAAATGGTAGGAACTTGAGTGGTGCTGTCGTGAAAAATCAAGAAATCACGTGCGAGTGCACGTGATTACTTTGAAGAAGGACCTGCTTGAGAATGTTGAAATGCTTGAGGGATTTTATAGAAAAAAAATCAAGACCCCACATGTTCTACACGTGAGGACTTCACCTCCAAGACATGTTCATAAATTCGCATAATGATCGGGGGATATCCTACAATTTCACCCAAAAAATCTAAATGCACACGCCTCACACGTGCTAGCCCCAAGCGGTGGGTCGGTGCGCGATGTGGGATATTAATGCGTGGCGAAATAGCAACCGGGCGATCAAAGATTGATTGTACGGTTCTCGAGAAATCTGGGATGTAAGGTGTTCTTCCCTAATATGTAGAACACGACAGCGGATCTGAAAGTTCCAGTTGAACGATTCTCTGCTCGGGGAGGTCTTGTCTGAGCTTCCTGCGCATGCAGGTCAGATGATGTGCAGATCTTTCCGATCGAAGAAGATGGAAGCCCTGGGCGTGGAGGTTCTTCACGAATGGCTCTCGATCGAATGTGCAGTTCAATGAAAGTGTGCAGGTATCCCTTGGATTAGATGTAAATCGCAACTATAGGATGAGAAGCTCCAGATGCGAAAGACTTCAAGCGGAGGGTGATGATCTTACATGGTATTTCGCCAGGGTTCTCACTCCAGACGGTAGTGATGCTTCTAACAGTAGTGGATCTCGAACCTGATGCAATCCAAAGGATGACCTGCAATGAGAATAATGGCTCGAGACGACCGATCTCGGCCAAGCATTAGAACAACACAAGCAAAGGGACGTGGATGGATCGTTCCTAGATGAAATAGGGTAAATTGGATCTGAAATGGTCAGTGATTGATGAGGATGAGCGGAGAAGTGGAATCGAATTGAGTGATGAAATGGAAGGTCAGAAATCGGATTGGGAGATATCGATATAGAATAGAGGGATTGAGAAGAAGAGAACGGAATGATTTAGAAGGAGAAGAGACGAAAAACAGAGAAATAGAGAAGAAAAACTAAGCTACTGACCTGGAAGGGAGTGGATGATGTCGGAGATGCTTGTGGTCTGGAGTGTATGAAGTCGAGATCCAGGTGACTGCCTCAATGGTGCGGCGACACAGGAGGCTCTTGCACGACAGAGCTATGCTGCAACGTCGGCACGCATCGCGCCTCTCCTCCCTCGCTTGCTGCTCGACGACAAGACAGCCGGAAGACTGCCACTCCTCCCTCTTACGCTCAGAGCTCTGGAACAAAGGGGAGATAATGACAGATAATCTGAGATTTGGGGGTTGGGCTCCTTATATAGAGGAGGAGGCGTGGTGGTCACGGCTCTAGGTACGGTCACCGGTGGTAGGTGCGGTGGCCACGACGGTTGGAGGAATGACCGACCAATGGTCGGTCGTTGAAGAGGTTGGCGGAACGGAGCATAGGGTGGCAAGCGGTGAAGGGGAAGGAGGAATCGGAGAGAAAGAATAAACGGGGGAAAAGAACGTGCAATGCACGTGAGCAGAAAAAGAAAATAAAAAAAGAATAATTAATTAAATAATTAATAATTATAATTAATAATGAGTTAAATTAATAATTAGACTAAATAAATTAATTATGATATAATTAAATAGATAATTAAGCAATTAATTAAGGAGTTAATTAAATAATTTATCAAATAATTAAATATATAATTAAATAATTACTTAAACTAATTAATAATTAATAACTAATAAATTAAGAAATAAATAAATAAATTATTTATTTATTTTAATTTAAGAATAGAGTATTAATAAAGTATATAAATATAATAATATAAATTAAGGTACATTGTGCATTATATACCAATACGGTCCCAAAACCCACATTTTGCATACTAACTCTGATTTTTTTGTGAAATTAGTGCTTTTTGGTAGATAATTAAAGAATACAAACTTTAAGACTGAGTTTGCCCAATTCGGAGTTCATATGATGAGTTATGAGGTTCGAAAAATTTAAGTAATGGATTTGTGGCTTCAGGATTTATTCGTATTTTGGCGAAAATTATATGTTTATATTTTTCTATTGATTTTTTGAAACACATTAGAAAAGAGATTAAGTTAAATGGAGTTACAGTTAATTAATTAGAAAATTTGGAATTATTTACATATAGTGCATATATGCAATGGGGTCCAAATACCAAAACTCACATGTTTTATTCTAATATTTTTTTATATTTTTAATAAATAGTATTAAGTATAAATGAAGTTTAAAAGTGAGTATGGTCGATTTGGAGTTTTCTATAAATAGTTATGAACCTCGAAAGTCAGCTTTTACGGCTTTTTTCGGTTCATTACAATTAATTGATTTTATATTAAAAAAATTCTGATATTTTTATAAATAATAAATATTTTTATGAACAACTTTTGTAAATAAAATATTTTGATTTGAAGTTTTCTTGGTGATAAATAAAATAGGTGAAATATTTAAAAGATGGAAAATGAATAAAGATATTTTTATTGTCTCGATTTTCTGATATTTGTATACATTCTGATCCTTATCTCCTCCTACTTATTTATTTTATCGACAAAATCAATATTGACCCGGTCTCGAGATTAGGATCAGTCTGTATATATATTATATACATCCTTATTTTATTTTTATTTTTCTCTTTATTATTTTATTTTAAATAAAATAAGTATTAAATATATAATATTAACAATTGTGTTTAGAATATTAATTAGTGAGAATCAGTGATTATTTACATGTATTTTACCAAGGATTTTAGTCAAAATGAAAGAATAAAGGTGATGAATCGTGGATTGATCATTCCCCTATACTCTACCTTTGTTAGTCCCTTAGCAAACACTTATTTTATAAATAAGTGCAAGTAAAACGAAAAAACAAAATAAAAGAAATTAGAACATGCTTGTTTCTTTAAACCAAATCTCACTTCAACCAAAATTTAGAACTCGGGTTAGACCTTTGGATTAATAGTGTGTTGGAACTCTATTAGAATTAGGATTTAAGCCTTGACATCCCTCAAGTTCCACAAATCATGATCCAGGTTCATCTCATAGCTAGCTCGGATTCACCCATTCATCACGCAAACTTTTCGGCTTTGAAAGCAATTTGTATTGTTTGTGAAAGGTTTTAGCTCTTCCCTCTTTAGAGAAGCAAAGAAATCACCCATCCTAGTAATACACTCCCATTAGACCCTCATCTAGCTACTCGATCTTCGAGGAGGGGGTATTTCCTTCTAAGGTCAGATCGTGTTGTGTTCACAATCGTATATAGAATGAAGTAATAAGAATGGGAAGAGAACTGGAGTGTGATCAGTGTAATCACATCTCCTTGTGAAGCTCGACCAGTTTAGCCAAGTCTCCACTAAGATAATGCAGGCTTTTCTGAAGCTTGGCCATTGTGGTCATTTTTGGTAATTGGTGTATTTGGCTTCTTTTTGGTAGAAATGATTGTTGCCATGCATAGATCTTTTATGACTCAACGGATATAGCATCTTTTCATTCCGTCCATGTTGTGAGGTCTTGGAAAAATTATGTCAGCAGATCCTTCCCTCATCCGAAGCTTTATTTTAACCCCAATCTCTCCTGTCTTTAGACGTCAGTGGCACAGACAAGGATGGAAACGCACCACTGAAATAGATTTCCCTTCACAATCCCATGTAAGTTGAGCTAAGTGTAGAGTGCATGAGTTCAAAATTGGTTCAAATGGAGAAGAGTTAAACAGATGACACCAGGTATCCTACTTAGGAACATTCAAGTTTAATCCTGAACATGGTCTCAAGGAACCCAAGGAATTAAGTCTAAAATACCTGAAGAGTCTTAATTCTAGTTCCTAATAAATTCTCTTTTGAGTTAAGTGGATTAAGGCCTAAACCAAGCTCTATCTCTCAGACCTAGATCCATTCGGTTCAAGAATTAGACTTGTTCTGAAAAATACGAATGAATGCAACATTTTTTATGAAGTATATTCTTTGAATTAAGTTTAATAAGTGGTTTTTAAGAATTTTGCAAATTTTTATTGAATTTTAAAACATTTCAGTTTTTCGGGTCTTTTTGAAAGAGTTAGTGGATTAATTCAATTCACACAAAATTTACACGAGTTATATACATTTTACAAAGAATTTTATATACATTTTATATACACAATATTATACGGATTTTATACAAGATTTTTTAAGGATTTTATCCAAGAATTTTACAACATTTTTTATATACAATTTTTAAGCCATTTTTTAATTAGTCATATTTATGATTTTCTCGCAGCTTTTAAAAACCCAAAATATGCACCCATACTTTTAGAGAGCCATATTATTAGAAATACGATAAAGTAGGAGTTATGGATTCTAAAGTATGTGTATATATATATGACACCCCCTATACTTAACGTGAACTATGTCCTCACAGTGATCAAAAGAGTGGCAAAGGAAGTCATAACTCAGGCTAAGTATATATTGGTGAAAGGAATCCTACACTACAATGGCTCAAAAAAATAACGAATAAAAGAATAGAAGTCAATCATCCCCTGTATACTTAGGATCAAGTAATCCTAAGATATCAGACACAAAAATCGAAGGTGATCGAGGTCAAGAGAATGTACACAATCAATGGCTCAGCTTGTCCCCCCTTTACTTAGGGTAAAGTATCCCTAAGTATAGAAAAGGATATCAACATGTGAGGGACAAGCTAGAGAGTAAACAATACAAAAATAAAAAACGATTAAAAGATGATATGAGCCATATTACCCCCTATACTGAGGGTAAATCACACCCTAAGTATAAGCAACGACAAGGGTAATAGAATAGAACGATGTGATCAACATAACGTCTACATCCCTCCTATACTTAGAATAAAGTACATCCAAAGTATAATAAAAATCCTACATAAAATCTGGGGGTGTAAGACAAACGAAAGGAAGAAAGAGTAGAATTGAGAATATATACAAAGTGATCGTAAAAATCAGGTATGAGATGCATAGTGTAAAGAGTGAAGAGAACATCTTATGCAAAATGAATGGGGGTAACCTCAATGGTCGGCAGCTCATGATCAAGAAAAGGTTTCAAACACTAACCATTGACTCGAAAAGTGGACTCAGAAGACAACTCGGATATGTCAATGCTACCATTGTCATCCACCTTTCGCACAAGATACATGCCTTTCCACTTGCTCTGAAGTTTCCTTGGAAATAGCTTCACTCTCGCATCGAATAGCCAAACTTTCTGATTAGGCTCAAACTGCTTGTGGCTAATGTGAGCATCATGCCACTCTTTCATCCCTTCTTATAATGTAGGCTACTCGAGAAGGCTTCATTTCTCAGTTCCTCCAGGGATGCCAATTATGTTTGCCTATGTTCTCCCGCATCATCTAAGCCAAAAATAACCACTTCCACTGCCCACCAACATTTGTGCTTGATCTCAACTGGTAAGTGGCATGGCTTGCCATAAATGAGTCGAAAGGGAGATGTACCCAATGGAGTTTGAAGGATGTTCTATAGGCCCAAAGAACCGAGTCCAAAAATTGCGACCAATATTTTTGGTCTTAGCGAAAAACCTTCTGCAAGATCATCTTTACCTCCCTATTCGAGACTTTGGCTAGACCATTCATTTGAGTATAATATGGAATAGCAACCCTATGATCTATACCGAACTTGTTAGCAAGTGCTCTTACCTTGTCATTGATGAAGTGGCTACTCTCATCTGATATTAGAACTCGAGGGACCCCGAACTATGAAATGATATGCTTTCTCAAGAACTTGCAAACAGTGTTCGCATCTGTGGCTCGGGCAGGAATAGATTCTACCCAATGACTAACATAATCTACATCTAGAAGTATATACTCGAACCCCTGACTCTTAGGGAACAAGCCCATAAAGTCGATACCCCATGCATCAAACACTTCACAAAAGTGAATCGGCTGCATCGGCATCATGTCTCTATGTCCACAAATGCCTATTCTATGACAGTCAGTACATCTCTTTACGAATGAATGGGCATCTATAACGAGCGTAGGCCACCAAAGGCTGGATCGAAGTACCTTCTGTGATGTCCACTTCCCTGAATGGTGTCCTCCAGCTTCTAATATATGGCAATAAATGATGACACTCTGCTATTCCTCTTGAAGAATACACCGACGCTAGATAGAATCTGCTCCTTCATGATAAAGGATCAGATCCTCCCAATGGTAAGACCTGGCTTTCGTGAAGAAGTCTCAAGTCTGTTTGACAAACCTCGTGGGACTTTCTTAGCAACAAGAAAGTTCACAATATCGGCATACCATGGGAGAGAAACGACCCCAAGAATCACCTCGTTCGAAAAATTCTCGGTAATAAGTGTTGAAGAGGATTTTACGAGAGTCTAGAAATCTCACAAGGCGAGAGATCCAGTCGATGTATTGACTACACACGAAACCCTGCTTCAGACAACAATTAACCCACAAATAATAATAAAGAAATGAAAAGCAAATGTGGAGTTAAAATTTATTTTATTTAACTCTACAATAAAGATGTGTATAGTGTGCAAGTATGTGTAGAGTGTCGAACACAAAGAGCAAATAACTAGATTGGGGCAATGTAGCACAAACGTGATTGTAAAATTATGTGTCTATATTTTTACTGTGGGTTTTTTTATTTTTATTTTATTTTTGATTTTTTATTTTTAATTTTGATTTTTTTTATTTTTTTTATTTTTATAATTTCTTTTTTGATTTTTATGTTTTTATATTTTCTTTTTTTTTAAATATGTAATATAGCGATATAAGGGTATATATACAATATAAGCTAGTTTTATATAAATATTAATAAAAAATAGTCAAAATAAGAAAATAAAATATTTTTGGGTTTAAAACAATTTTTTCTGTTTTTATTATTTTTAGGAATGTTTGCTAATTTTTATATATTTTTAAAGTCAAAAAAATACCCATATCAGGGATTAGATAAATACCCGAAATTGGAACGGAAGTTAAAAATAGAAAATGGATTCCAAAATTTTCCAGATAAATTTCATATATTAATAATAATATAAAGAAAAATATAAAATATAAAATTCTTTTTTGTAATTTTTAAGAATTTTATATATTTATATAAGTGTTTTAGGGTTTTTCAATTTTTATGAAGTTTTCTTTTATATTTTTTAGTTATTTTTGTCTGAAGGTTAAAAATACATAACTAAAAAAATATATTTTTTGGAGAATTTTTCAAAAGTTTTTTATATTTTTTATTGGTTTTATATTGCAAATAGGGACAAAATGACATTTTTTATTTTTAATAAATATTAAAAAGGCCTAAAATTGCAAACTAAAATATATGCATGAAAGAATGTGCAATCAAGAAGCTACAACTATTTTTTGAGATTTTTTTTAGTTTAATTGCTATTTAAAATAAATACAAATAACAAATAGAAAATGCAATACCAGCAGGGTCATTATTGTAAATAAAATAAAACTCAGGGGACAAAGTGAAACTTCACAAAAAAAATATAACTGGATATTCGAAAATTCCGATTAAACACCAATAAACCAAATCCACGAGGGATTGGTTGCAAAATAACCTAAGTTTGTTTGCTGACCTAGCGAGGACTAAAACGTAAATATAAAAAGTATGGGAAGCTTAATGCAAATATTAAAGAAATAATTCAACGTTAAGTGAAAGTTTAAATTCTTAACAATAAATACACAAAATTCCTGGGTTAAGACTTCAAAATACCAAAGCACAGGCACGATCCGACAGCTTGATTTGATTCACTTAACACGTGGTACGCCTACGTACTACTATGTCGGTTCACGGATGAACAGCTGGGATTAGATCCCAAAGCTGGATTTGATGGTTGTAGCGAATCGGATCGGACAACGGCTGAAGCACGTGCACGATCTGACGGCTTGATTTGATTCACTTAACACGTGGTATGCCCACGTACGTCTATGTCGATTCACGGATGAACAGCTGGGATTAGATCCCACAGTTGGATCTGATGGTTGTAGTGAATCGGATCGGACGACAGCTGGATGTCACTAAGAACAGGCGCAATCGGACGGTGCGGAGGAAACTTGGAAGAACGGGTGAAGAACACGGGCTGGGAGAGCTTTGATCTTCAAAATTTCATGATGGTTGGCTCCTCTCCGATCGATGAAGCTTCAGTAGAGTATGGATGACCTCCCGCACCGGTGGAGGGTCTCAAAATGGTGCAGGAGAGTCTTAGTTGGTCTGGCGGAGCACCTCAACCTGGAGGGTATGCCTGCACCTTGATGAGGCTCGAGGAGCCTCCATTCTGGCTCTCTCCTGCAGGGTTAGTTCGCAAAAACTAGGTGAATCTTATGGGCAATGTTAGGAGGGAGAATGAGTGAAGGGGTGATGTGGATGGTGATCTCTGGCGTACAGTGGAGAAAGGAGATCATGAGTCCAGATCTAGGCCAGCTCTGGATGAATGGAAGTGTGGTGGATGATCGGAAGACGGAGAGGGTTGAAGTGGAGGTGGTGGTGGGTTGAAACACAGTGAGGGTACAATGGAAAGGGTTCGCCGGAGTGCAGCTTCGACAAACTACGAAATGGCGATCTACGGCTAAGGGATGCGATCAGAAGCAAAAACAACATGGAACTAAATCTATAAACTAAACTATGAAAAGAAAGCAGGTAAGAATAGACCTCACGGCCCGTGGCTGAAGATGGGGTGGAAGCGCCCGAGACCTTGCCCAAATCCATCGCAGAAGTGGTGGGGAGGAGGTTGTCACCCTCCTCTATCCACAACACACGAGAGGAGGACGCGAAGCTCAGTCAAAGGGGTTCAAAGGTCAGAGGAGGAATCGAGGTGGTTTATGTACAAAGTGACTGGGTGGCTCCAAAGATAGAAGGATATCTGGTGAATCAATGATCCAATCCCCGAGAAGATGCTTGGGCATGTATCATCAATCTACGAGGAGAAAAAGTGGAGAAGACGTCGATCACAAAAGATGCAAGGGGTGGCCTCCAAAAAATTGAGAAATTGGCTGGAAATGAGAGTCTGACAGGAGGCAGACCTCGGTCAAACCTCGGTCAGAGAGTTGACCGAGGTCAGCGGGCAAGAGACGCTGGTTGGTCCACCTGTACAATTGTTATTTTTCAAAGTATTTATTATGATTTTTATTTATTTTTTAGAGGTATACAATTGCAAGTTACTTTTTAAGGGTTATATATAGGTATATTTATCTATGTATTTATGTATTTTTTTATTCTGTATTTTTTATTTTATTAATTTAGTTGATTATTTTATATATTTATAAATTATTTTTAGATACATAAATATATTTTTATTATATTTTTCTGATGTAATATATACCCTTAATTAAATATGTATATTTATTATATAGGTATAGATATAGGTATTTTACCTATGTATTTTATATAAGTATTTTATTTGAATGTTTTCTTTATGCTTTAATTTTAGATTTAATATGTAAATATATTATAAATATTATTTACAAAATTTATAAAAAATATAAAAATATATAAATAATAAATAATGAATAAAATGATTATTTTAATCAGGTAAACTATACAATAGGGGTCCAAAACCTAACTTTCACATCTTAACTCCAAAAAATATGAAACCACCTTCATTAAATAGCTTATTAAAAGTTATATTCAATTAAAATGTTGACATATTTTGAGTTTTTATTTGAGAGATATGGGCCTGGGATGTTGGGATTTTGGATTTTTATTTAGACTGTAAATTTTACATAGTATGTTATTTTTGTATGAAATCAATTTTGTATTTTTCTATATTTTATTATCCACAACTTTCATGTTCAAAGTTTTTTATTTGAGGTATAAAAAGTGGAAAATAAAATAGGTCCTAAAATGAATAAAGAATGAATAAATAAAAGGAATTTTATTGTATTTTGGACCCTTATCTCCCCGTACTTTATTCCTTGTCAACCTAGTCATCGAGAAGCCTAGGTTTCAGGGTTTAGGGTCATAAAAAATCATCAATATTTTATTGTTTTTCTTTTCTTCTCTTTATTCTATAATTCTGGCATTAAAACAGTATTTTACACACATTTTGTACAATAATGCATGAATGCTAAAATGCATGAATTAAGGGTATTTACATGCACTTGGGTTTTTAAGGCCAAAATGATGGGATAAAGGTGATGAAATGGATATTCATCACCCCCCTATACTTGCCTTTGTTAGACCCTAGCAAACACTTATGCAATAAGTGCAGAAAAAGAAAACAAAGAAAAAAAGAAAGAAATCAGATTAAGTTTAATTATCAAACTTGTCTTCACAAAATCAAAGTTTGGAGCTTAAGTCGGACCTTTAAAATTTTAGTGCAGGTGAAATCTTAGTGGGAATCAGATTTGAAATCCAACAGCCTTCGAGAATCCCAAAACTCTGCTCAAGTTTCCTCAATAGCTAGGTCAAAATACATCAACTCATACACAAACCCTTACGACTATGAATCTGACTCGTACAATGTATGTGATAGTGGCTCTCCCAAACTGAAATGATAAAGAGACTGACTTCTCCAGTATGACAACCCAATGATTCTCCAATCCAGCAACTCCTTCCTCGAGGAACGAGGTATTTCGTCAAGAGGAGGGGTGAGGAGAAGAATGGACGGTAGCCAGTGTAGCTACCTATCCTAGGATGCAAGACCAGTGTAGTCAAGTCATCCAGCTGCAGGCTCACATAATTTGACTTTGAAACTCAAACTTGCTTATTGATTAGACAACATATATACACTCTGACAGACATTTTATTTTCAATAAGGCTTGTCCACTTTTTTGGAGTTTTTCTCTTTTTTTGAGAAATATTATATACGACAACATTTTCATAAGGACTTATTCCTCTTGAGCCAGTAGACTATCCCTCTTTTGAAGTATCATTGCAACCCACACTCTCCTGTCTTTAGACATCAATGCCACTGGATGGGTTGGGATGCACTTCCCTCCCTAGAGGAGGACAAATATTTCCACTTATGTGCATCTCATACCGGCAAATCCAATCCCCTCACCACCCCAACTGAGTTGAGCCAAGTGAAAGGTGCAGGTGTCCAACTTAGGTCATTATCAACAAGAGTCATGTGTGTGCTCCGAAATACTCTACTTAGGCAGTTAAGAATCCATTGAACCAAGTTTCATAATTCTCAAAGAATTAAGTCAACTAGACCTGAAGTACCTCAATTCCAACTCCTATAATGTTCCAGTTATTAGGTAGATTTAAGGTCCAACCAAGCTCCAAAATCTTCAGATTTTATTAGACTTGTTCAATTACTAAACTCAATCCCGAAAATGTGAATGTTATGCAAATGCTATGGAGAAAATATTTTTTGATACTATTTTCAAGAATTTTGAACTTTTTATGGATTTTTAAAAAAGATGATGCCTATGCATTTTTTGTATATTTCAAAATAATTTTGGAAATATTTTTGGTATTTTTTAGTTTTACAAATGTTTTTAGTGATTTTTCAAAACAAAACTTTTTTTGGATAAAAACAAGGGTCCAATATTTACATGGCGATGTATCTAATATTTACAAGAGTTAGAGTTTTTTGAGAATTTACAGGGGGAATGTGGTCAATTTTATAGAAATATATACACAGTTAAATAAAGAATTTTAGTGTGATGTGTATATTCGTCAAACTTATTTAAAATCATTTTACAACTAAATTTGGAAAACTATAGTCCAAAATAATTTTTTTCAAATAAAATTTTACAAATATTTACAAACATTTAAAAATCATTTTGCAACGGTTTTTCAAAGAGTATGTATAGATTTTTCAAACTATTTTTGCAACTATTTTTCAAATCATATGCAAATCATTTTTCAAACATTTTTATTTCACACAAATAAAAAAGTTTTACAAACAAAATGTTTTTACAAAGGTTGAAAATATTGAACAATTTTTTTCCAAATAGTTTTCAAAATATTTTTCAAAAGGATTTTCCAACTATTTTTCAAACCTTTTGCAAAAAATATTTTCACCTGATTTATTAATTAGTAAATATAAAAAAATTGAAGAATAATATGCATCTTTTATTAAGTGGTTGTTAATGAATTTATCAATATTTTATACAGGATTTAACCATATTATTTGAAAATACGAAAGTACGAATTATGGCTAAATTATATATATAGAGTATCACTTTGAAAGTATTTTTAAAATTTAAAGATTTTCAAGTGATGAACTTTAAAAGTGAGTTGGCGCGAATTGGAGATCATATGCTCCGTAAATAAAATTTGTATTACGTATATATTGGAAAAAGTGAAGTTGTCGATTATTTACGGTGATTTTTTTTAATTTTTTCTATAGATATTTATTGATTTACTACAAAAGAAATCATATGAATCAGAATTCAATAAAATTAATTATAATTATTTGAAGTTTGAGCATATTTATGTGTATTTATATTAACTTCCTGTTTCCTTGACTATTTTTGGATTTTTATTTTACATATTTGGTGATTTTTGAGGGATAAGAAGATATATTTTTTAATTCAAGAGTATGAATTTATAAAAAAAAAATAATATTAATACATGCATGAATGTGTTTGTTGAGGACTTTAGTTCAATTTTAGGTTCATAAGTGCATGATATAATGTTTCATCAAGCGTCATGTATGCTTCTTTAAATACCCATTCTGATAGGGGCATTTACTCGGACTTGAATTTATTTTATATTTTTGTATTTTTTGTATAATTTTATATACATGATAGAAGAAGAATTATGTTAATAAGATTTAGTGTTAGTTTATTAAAAATAATGCATGAAGTTTATGCATTGTTTTGGTCTTTTGCAAATTTTGTAATTTTTGTATGCTGATGCATGCTTATTACTTACATATAAAGAATGCTAATGACGCAATATAAACACTATAATGGAAGTAATTTCCAAGAAACTGAACTTTATTTTTGGCTTTTAATCAGTTGAAATATGATTTCATCAACAATTAATATTGCAAAAAAGGAATGAGCATGTTATTATTATAAAATCTGAAGGGGTATGACGATAAATAAATCATTTTATTTTTACCCATTGTCATCGAGGAATCCCCACCCATGGCTGAAAAATCAGATAACGAAGAAAGATTCAAGAGTAATGAAGAATCAAGCCTTCCCTCTGATTCAAATTGATATTTATTAACCCGGCATCACACCCAGAAAGATAGCCCAAGGATGGAGTTTTACACACAACATGTGAAAAGAAAGCCCGCCACCATGCAACCCGAACGATAAGAAAATGCATGCAATCATCAATGTTCTTGTATTTTCACAGGAAACATATTTATCTGTGATGTTTGTTTCCCTCTCTCACTCCAGCATTTGCTCTTACAAAGCTGGTTTCGAGGAGAGTGAGGTTGGTAATGGGGGAGCCTTGTGGAAGAGGAGAAAGTTGAAAAAGAAGGTGATGAGGGTGATTGTGTAGGTGGTGATGAGGGTGGAAGATTTGATGGCGCAAGAGAAGGTTCCTGACTATAACAAAATCGATCATGGCAATAGATATTTTCAATATTCGTTGTTATATTTATTAATGTTATATTTATAACAATGAATATAATTTATTAAAAATATTTTCACATTCTTGAAATTTGCAATGAATGTAATATTTGTTGCTAAATACTCATATAACAATTATCATCTATTGGTTAAAATTAATATTGATTGTAAATAATTTAAATAAATCAAGATTTTAAAAATTGAACCAGACATCAAACCGGGCACATGTACATTTTGGATTTCTATGATCAGAACAATGAAACCGAGCGGTCAAACCGGTGATGACGTCAATCGTTCTTAAGAACTGGAAAAAAAACCAAACCAGTTTATTGTCAGTTTGGTTCGTATGGCCCAACCGGGTTAAACCAAATTACCGGTATATAGAAAAAATATGAATAATGGTACATCATAATTTTAAACAATTTTTACACATGTTCCTTCCATGTTTTTTCAATAACACTTATACCCATATTTTGTACAATTAAATATATGCCTCTATATTTTTCAAAACTCATAGTAATGATATTTTATTAATACACTTGTGCTCCAATATTATACCAACATAAGGACAATATTGTGATTTTTCTAGAATATAGGGGTACATGTGCGATTGCTAAAAGTTAGGGGTATAAATGTTATTAGGAAAACTCGGAAAGGCATATATTTTGTCAAATTTATATATGTCTTCGAGTGATGTCTAAAATAAATAATTTTAAACTATACAAGCTAAAATTTACGACAAGTGTTGTTAGTTTACCGCTTCTCATAGTGACGAGAGATGTAATACTCATAAGGCAGGAAGGGAGAGGTGATACCAGGTCATTGGTACGCAAAGGATGGAGAACAGATAAAGGGGTATCATACTATGGATTGGAATGAAACTGATTTACCAAAATAGCATCGTTCCCCAGGAGCACGATTTTTTGGTCGATTTTTAGACCTTGTGTTGATTTCACTCTTTGTATGTTTATTTCATTTTCAACATCTATCTTATTTGCATTTTGACCTACTTGTTAAAACTCTAGTATTGTTGAATCTTTTGTGCATTGTGCAGGGCTAGGTGGAGTGGAGCAAGATCTTCAGAGTCTGAGTAGCTACACGAGACCAGAGGTCGGCTTTCGAGAAAGCTGGCTGTTGGAGCATAAGGAGAAGAGGAGCCACAAACTAGAGTGTTTTGGGATAAAGTAGATCACTTAGTATTTATTTCTGTATCTTCATTTGGTTATTATTATTTGCATTGTTTATTATTTACAACGGATCTCTGTTGGGATCTCACGGTTGTAACAGAACTTAGACACTTGTACATTTAGGAGCATATGCTCCCTTGTCGTTTTTCGGATTTTTCATGATTTTTGTGGTTTTTATTGACTTTTATTTTCATTTGTTTCCAATTTTTTCTTGATTCCTATGATTTGAGTTTTTTATCTCTATTTTCTTTTGTTTTTTTGTGAATGATTAGAGCCCCTAGATTATTTACTATTTTTGGTTGAGCAAGCAACATTTAGGTCCAAAATCATTATACACTATATGTACCTATAACATACGATTGGGCTTAGGCAAATCGATTCAATTTCTTGCTTACTGATAGGAGCTTATGCTTAGGATGATTTTCGCTTGCATTTGAATTTAGTATAATTTCAGTTCATGTTTAGCATCTCACATGGAGAGCATATAGAAGCAAGGTGAGCATCTCTAACTGAGCATCCATCATCTCTTTTCGTTGCATTGCATTGCGGACTTCTTCCTCTGTTTTCAATCACTTAGGATAAAAAAGAAATTGAGAACTCGATAATTATTTGAAAATATCCAAAAAAGGTGAAAAACAAAAAGTCTAAAAAAGAGATTGCTAAGAGCACTTCGACCTTAAATAAAAACAGTAAGGGATTTGTTGTCTTGGGTTCACAACACTCTCATTGTGGGCAGGTACTTTCACTTGAGAGAGACGTACCACACTTAAGGATTAGTGCCCAGATCCCTAGTTGACTGCTTGCAATATTATGTTGTAAGAAACCTTACTTGGGAGTGTGGATCAGAGAGCCGCCTATTAGCACTGACAGAGAGTAAGAACTCCCCACAAGTGTGTTGTGTTTTTTGAAATAACAAGTTGCATTCACCATCTTGTCAGTGATCATGCCCCGTCCAATGTTTACTACTAGAAAACAAGGGCAAAACCGGTTCCTTCTCATCGGAACTTCGACGAAGGCCATTGTTTTTGTGAACTCCTAAGTTTGGGGGCGACAGTATCTGTATTGTCAAGTTTTCACCCCAAGTTACACACCGATTGAGAGTGGAAAATTGTATACAAGGTTTGGCTTGTTGTTACCTCAAGTGAGGAATCCTAAACTCAATTCAAGTATACCTTGACCACTTACCACTATAGGATATCTAAGTGCTATAGTTGAAAAGAATATTTTGAAAAAAAACTATAAAACAGAAAATATAAAAAGCCGAACTTTTACGACATTTATGGGTGTGTTAGCATATGTGGAGTTTTGCCTTGTGTTTGTATTGTGTACCTTAGTTCACTCTACGACTTCATCTTCCCGTATTGTCTTTTGTTTGCATCGTTCCTCATTCATGACCTTTTTCCATTGAAGATGAGTGACTGGAGTTTGTTTTGCTCGGATCTCATGGGCACTTCATTCTCCACTCCATTCGTTGCATCTTCACCATGTCATGGAGATGATTCCCCTGAACCAAATTTCTCTCAATTTTTCTGTTCAAGTTGGTTGGCTCTGGACCAACTCGAGATCTTCTTCTAGCTTTGAGAAAGACCTCATGTCAGAGGCCCTGATTACGTATCATTTTTCTTACTTGACCAAATATCCCTTATCATGATTCCAGATTCCTCTAGCTCAATTGGGTCAAAGCAAGAGATGGATACCAGGGTGAAAACAATCTTGAGGACATGAGAGAGATGTTGAGGCTAATGACTGAGCAGATGCAAGACCAAGCATTGACTAATGCAAAAGTGACCATTGAACTAAACATAGTGAGAGAAGTAAGGGGCATGGTACTCTAGGCCATCGTAGTATTCCTATGCGAGAAGAAAACAACCTTGGGGCAGGACAAACCCACCCAAAACCCCTAGAGATTTTAAGTTGAATCCACCCCTGCATTTGTTGCCCAAATTCCATGGTAATGCCACGGAGGAACTTTTTTATTTCCTCCAACAATTTGAGGTGATATGTGGCACCTTGAATGTGCATAATGTGAGTCAAGAAACAATCTGCATGAGAGCCTTTCCCTTAGCCTTGGAGGACAGAGCCACATATTGGCTCAACCATCCGGGAAAAGAAGTATCCACCTAGAATAGTTTGTGAGACATATTTCTGAGGAAGTTCTACCCCCTCGAGCATACCAATTGAATGAGAATCCAAATCTCATCTTTCTCTCAGCTCCCCCATGAGATGATGAACAATGCGTGGGAGAGGTTCAAGGACCTATTGGGGAGATGCTCACATCATGAGTTCACACCCTTTGTGTTTATTCAAAATTTCTTGGGGGTATTGAACTTGGAAGTTCAAGGGTTGGTCATTGTCGCATGTGGAGGTAGCTATCTGAACAAAGGAGACACTAAAGTCTAGACTATTCTCAATGAGATGGCCTAAAATTCTAGAGCTATCTCTACTGCCCGAACTTACCAAACATGAGGAGGTTACAAACACGAAGTAGTCCAAGTCACTGCTAATTCAGACCAAAGTTCTATGGAAGAAAACATGAGTTTGATTTGTGTCAAGCTCACAACTATAGAAGTCATTGACAAATAGTTGCAAAACCTCTCGAATCTCAAAGAGTTGGAAAAATGAAAACTCTATCTGAATGGATCAAGGGGTTAGCTGCAAAAATGGAAAACTTTATGTTCGAATCCAAGAAGCACCACCTTGTGCTCAAGCCCCAAAGATGTTGATCACTCCTCCCACCTATCATGTACACTATGTCCAGCATGAGCCAATATACTATTCAAAGTTATTAGTTGAGCGGCCAGCTTCCGAGGATCTGGCTATGGTTGTCTATGACCATGGACCAACCACTGGGCCTGAACAGGGAGCCTTTGACTCTTCACATATGATACAAGATGTAAATGGCATATGGTATGATCACGCACTTCAACAAGGCGGTCAAGTTGGCAGAATCACTTCGGTTCTCTCTAACCTCGGTATGGTGGTCAGCAACCGTATCAATAGGGTTCATCCCAGAACCACTCATACTGGTCCCATGGATTTTATCAATCTAGGCACCCTCCATATAAACGAGACAATTGGAGACAACCAAAACATGCATCTCAGTAGTCACTTCCACATCGGCAATTCCAGCACAATCTTAACTACCAGCAACCAATAATATCCCAACCATAGACATAGACCGATGTTGAGAAGGGACTCACATTACAGACACTAGCAACTCCCACCACATTGGATCAAATTGTATCCCTCCTCAACTCCATGAAGATGGGCCAAGAAAGCATGCAGATAGCCTAGGAGAGTCTGAAAGAAAGCCAATAAAGGATGCAACTATGCACCGAGGAGCTAGCCACTCCCAACCACCATAACAGCACAGAATCAGCCCAACTCAAACAATACTCCACATTATCAGAACAAGCGTAGGCATCTAAGCAGGTACAGAACAATCACAGTTTTTACACCTTGCTTAGTAAGAAATAAACTGCATCGCAATTATTATGTTTTTTTCTCTCAGGAACGGTAGAAAGCTATAGACAGTCAAGGGGTCGAAGGGTGGATCGACATGTCGACCAGAAGCATCTCCCGTATGTGAGTTAAGAATCAACAAGAGGACACCACCATTTTACCTTCGCCACCCTTACTGTCAAAATTCAAAAAATGAAGAAAAGTCAAAAGCAAAAAGATGACCACTTGGATAATGCAGAGCTAGAATAAGAAGAAGAAAAAAGACAAAGAGGCGAGTGCCACCGACTATGAGCATGAGGGAGAGTTTGATTCTCCAAGAAGTGGTCGTGTACACACCATTTTTAGACCACTTATGATAAAGTTGATTATAGAAAACTTCATGCAAAAGACAATTTTTTTATGAGATGAATGAAAATCATGTGGTTTCTTCTACATCTTCTCCTATCCCTTTCTCCAATGCATTATTAAGAGGAAATAAAAATAACAAAAATGCTAAAAATATTTTCCCTAATTTTGAGATGGAACAACTTCGCACATATCAAATTTTCTTGAAGCTATCCTTGAAGGATGCATTGGAATATATCCTTGCACTGATGAAAGAGCTTAAGAGGAAGTGTATACCTCATTGCAGGAAGAATACATCATGCAAGGAGAAGCATGTGTTGTCCAAGGCTACATCATGTGCAATTCAAAATGTCATGCCATCCAAGAAGAAAGATAGTGGTGCTCATTATGTTAGTAGCAAGATTGCAACAACAACCTTTGATCGTACCCTACTGGACAACGGTTCATCTATTAATTTAATACCCTCCTCACTGCTTGGTCGGCTCGAGTTGTGACCTCTTCAAAAATCACGCGCGATCCTTCAGTTTGATCGTCGATCAATGAAGAAGTTGAGGGATACACTTAAGAACGTTGTTATGGCTATGGAGGGATTGCAATTTATAGTGGATTTCACTATCCTAGACATGGAGTACCCTACACAATTGCACCTTACCCTGAGCATTCTTGGAAGGCCTTTCCTTCAAACGAATAAAGCTTTCATTGACTATGATACAAGGAAGATACTCTTCGGTGTTCAGGGTGAAAGTACACAATTAGAGATGGCCAAAGAAAGTCCAATCTATCAATCCTCAGGTACAAGTACTAATGTCTCCAATTTTTGCTGGCAATGATGATCTGATGAATGAGGAAAGTTGTGAATTTCTCCAAAGCCTCAATACCAAGTATCAAAATATCCTCTCATCCGGAGAGGGGAACATAGAGGATTATGAACCACACTCATCTTGAGTGGAGGGAACTGAGTTCGTTACATACTTCTCTTCTTCAGATCAGTCAAGAAGTGAACATAGATATTTCATCTGGAGAGGGGAACATAGATATTTCAGGTTGTAAAATCAGAATTTCATAGTGCAATGAAGAATCTCTCCATAACATATGATAGCGGCCCAAATGTACCCCAATTAAAATCACATGTAGTGGTCCAAACAAGTTGTGACCAGGTAACCTTGTTGGTTGGTGATGAATTTGGTGGTATTTTATGATGATGCTAAACCGACTAGAGATGAACATGAGGACTTGATCTTAAGCAGATCAGATGTCGTCTATCACACAAGCATAATACCTGAGAAGTCAGAGCAACTTGAATAGAATTCAGACACTTTGTCAAAGTTGAAGACTTTACCTCCCACACTTAAGTATGATTTCCTTTCGGGTAAGCATCATCGACACTCAGCTATCATCTCCTCCATGCTAGATGAAAACCAAGAATCTTGCTTGCTAGTGGTTCTTGGAAGGAATATGAATGCCATTGGTTGGAAAAACTTAGATCTCCATGAGATTAATCTGGCTCTATGTTCACACCACATTTACAATGATAATGACAGCAAACCATCTCAGGAATTTCAATGAAGGTTGAATCCAAATCTAAGTGAAGTTATCAAATAAGAGATTGTCAAGTGGTGTGACGTCCATTTGATTTATCCTATCTCCAACTCTGAGTGGGTCAGTCCGCTCCATGTTGTCCCCAATAAAACAGGGTACAACTAATTATAAATGACAAAGGAAAGGAGATTCATACTCGTGTACCTACATCATGACATGGATGCGTATATTACCTGCGCTTGAACACAGAGACCAAGAAGGACCACTTTCCCTTGCCTTTTATTGACGAGATCATCGGGAGACTAGGGGAAGGAATTCTATTGTTTCTTGGATGGGTACTTGGGGCATAATCAAGTTGCAATTGCACCTAAGGACTGATAGAAGACCACCTTTACTTGTTCTTTCAACACATACACTTTTAAATTGATGTCCTTTGGATTTGTGTAATATTCCAACAACATTTCAACGATGTATTCTTGCTATTTTTTGGGACATGGTCGGTGACTTCCTCGAGGTTTTTATGGATAATTTTTCGGCCCATGGTGATAGTTTTAACACATGTCTTTCTCACTTGGAGCATGTATTATAGAAAAGTGGTGAGATAAATATGGTCCCCTCGTGGGAGAAGAGTCACTTTATGGTGACTAAGGGTATCATGTTGGGGAATATTATCTCCAATCCTGGTATGGAGGTTGACCCTACCAAGGTGAATGTCATCTCGAAACTCAAGCCGCCTATAACATTAAAGCAATTATGGTCTTTCCTAGGGCATGTCGATTTTTATCGACGATTCATTAGGGCTTTCTCAAAAATTTCCTGACCATTAACTGAACTTGACACTGAGTTGATTGTGAATGACAAGTATCTTCATGCTTTCAATTATTTGAAAGATATGGTTACTCAAGATCCTATCCCATTTGAGATGATGACAAACGCTTCTGATTTTGTAGTTGAGACCATGTTAGGACAGAGGATAGATGACATTCCATTTGGTGTACACTATCCTAGTAAAACCATGTGAAACACAAAGGAACTATATAGTCACTAAGACGGAGATGCTAACAGTAGTGTTCGTTTTGGATAAGTTCCATTCCCACTTGTTGGGATCCAAGGTTATCGCATTCACTGAACATTCTACCATCAGATACCTTATGGTGAAAAAAGACGCAAAGGTGCATCTAATGAGATGGATATTGTTACTCTAGGAGTTTGATCTAAAGATAAAAGATAAACTTGGAATCAAGAATGTTGTTGTCGACCACCTCTATTGGCTCAAGCTTCATGAGACTTTTGAGGATTACACACATGCTATGACAGAAAATTTCCTAGACGAAGCGATTTCGTCTGTCGCTTCACTCTTGTGGTACACCAACCTTGTAAACCTACTTTCCTCCTATAAGGTTCCCCAAGGTTGGTCCAAGGATCACAACAAAAAAACTCTATTCTCATGCCAAGTACTACCACTGAGAGGATCATGTTGTCTTCTGTGAGGGTGCAGATTGTGTCTGGAGGAGATGCATTCCCAAGGAGGAATACTCCAGTGTCCTCAACTTGTGCATACTTAGAGGCAAGAGGACATCATTATAAAAAGCGAGCAGTTGAAAAGGTACTTTAAAGTGATTTTTGGTGGTCAACTCTTCTAAAAAATGCTTAATCCTTTGTTAAGAGTTGCCCTATCTGTCAGAAAATGGGAAGGACCATGGGTGTTAGACATGTGAGCCCCAGGAGAACCATTTCTACAATAAATGTTATTGTAATCTTTTGATATATCAATAAAAGTTATTGATTTATTTCTCTCTTTGTCTAATATTAAATGAATGATTGTACTTATAAGGTCCACTAGTATAATTAGGGTTATGTATCCTTTCAAAAAAATAGGGTTATATACCATAGCCATTTTAATAATCATATTGTTGTTAATTCAATGGTTGAATCATGGAGGTAGGTGCTTAGATGATATTTAAAGAGTTAGATTGAGGAGTCATCAAGTATCATCAAATGATTGCTAAGAAAGGATCTCCAGCGTGAGAAGGAGATGCCAATCCTTCTCTAAAGGCTAATATCTGACCGACCGCTTGATGCAAGTCATCTGCATAAGAATTGTAACGTCTCGGGCTTAGGTCCCCAGTCCGTTATCGAGGAAAACTAGCCCTGATAACTTGTTAGGTTCAGGCCCAATTGGACCTGTTAGCAACCACCCAAAATGCTTAAGCCCAAGTTTTCAAGTAGTAATCCCCACCACTTTTAAACCACACCCACACTTCGTGAGTTTTAGATGTGGCACTATGTTTGGGGGTATGGGTGTTACAACCTCCCCAACTTATATTCGCAACGTCCTTATTGCGACATGGTCCATCACTTATCCCAGTGACAATGGCGGTTGTACGCTCCGGGTAGCCATTTCCTCCTATCTCTTTGTAGGGACGGCTCCACCTCTCGGGTAGCTCTTTCCACTATTAGAGGGAAATTGGCTCTGATACCATTTGTAACATCCCGGGCTTAGGTCCCCGGTTCGTTATCGAGGAAAACTAGCCTTGACAACTTGTTGGGTTCAGGCTGTTGTAACACCCATACCCCCAAACATAGTGCCATATTTAAAACTCATGAAGTGTGGGTGTGGTTTATAAGTGGTGGGGATTACTACTTGAAAACTTGGGCTTAAGCATTTTGGATGGTTGCTAACAGATCCAATTGGGCTCGAACCCAACAAGTTGTCAAGGCTAGTTTTCCTCGATAATGGACCAGGGACCTAAGCCTGGGACGTTACAAGAATAGAGATTCAGAGGTGTCAGATATAGGTCAAAGAGTTTACTTAATGAGATCAAGATAACCAAGCCATATGTCGTATGCTGTCACGATATAGGCACGCATCCTCTGACCAGAGATAGATGTATTATTATATGTCTAAGTATGTACATTAGGCAGACCATTAAGTTGATGACCTAATAAAGGTCTATACATCTGCGAGTTGGTGTGCATACAAGGGCATATGAGTAATACGATCTCTCAAAGAGATCATACAGGCTCAACACTGAACCAGAAGACATGGGCTCACTCATGAGGTATTAGGACCAACCAAATTCCATGCATGATCATCATGCTTTAGAAGTATGACAAGAATTTGTAGGTATGATGTATGTTTTTGGAAAGCATATGATCGATACCAACTCCCAATGATAGAATGAGAAACTTAATGATAAAACCCTGAAGAAGACAGTTCAAATATGATCTTAAACTTCAGCTTTATTCTAGGTTTTCCAGTATGCAGGATGTACGGGTATTAGGAATACTCGAGGGTGATGTGATCATGACGATTGTATAACCATGACACTTCCATTTCGAGGGAGTGATCAAACATGATTAGATTTTAATGACTCCTCTCAGAAGATTAGTAATCTGATCTTAGTTCAAATGTTGGATATTGATCTAAATGTGATTCGGATGCAATGAGAGATTATATTTATGGATTGATTTAATCAAATATCTTTGAGAGGTCACCTGGATCTAGATATGAGATAAGATCTCAATATCCAAGTCACTATGCATGGAATGTACAATCACCATGTCCTTATCTCCATGTATCCATGGAGAAGGCACATTTTTCTTGAAAGAGTTCAAGAATAATTCTATTATTGATAATATATCTGACCATTGGAAAATTGATGATTAAACATGTTATAAATAATGTTATTGCCGTTCATATTATTTGGACACATAAGAAGAGGCATCTAAGATAATTAAATGAGATTTAATTATCAAAGATATGATTAATGTTGATATCACTATCTACAATAATCATAAATATTATATATGATTTATAATATCACGGAGAGATTTAATTGCAAATATGATTTACAAATTAATTATTAATGTGAATTGTATTCACATTGTACAAATAATTGTAAATTTAATTTACATTTTATATTGGGTAGTTGAATATGATTCGTAATTGTCAAAGACATGATTGACATTATTGCAAAATAATTTAGAATTGTTTTGATGAGAATTGAAGCAACAAAAATTGTTGCAAACATGTGGAACTTGTGGTGAGATTTGAGAATCTCATCAATATGGAAAGAAGGAGGCTCCACTCCTTGTTAGGACCCATCCTAATGAGGAAGGAGACTCTCCTTCTTTCCTTTTTATGCCACATTGGATTGATTTTTTTCAATTTAAATTTATTGAATATTATTCAACATATTTATTTTCTTTTAATCTTTGTTGTTGCAAATTTTATGCAATAAAATCATGGCCATTGATTTCAATTTGAAATGCATCTCCACCATCTAATATGTTCTAAAAGTAAGGCTAGACCTAGCTCTTTCTCTTGCAATAATAAGAAAACAACAAACCTCTCTCTCTCTCTCTTCTTCTCATACATGTCCAAGTGGTGCTCTCTCTAAACCCTAGTGATCGTCCACTTTGTGATTGTTGAGAGAGTCGTCTTCGCACTGTCGTTGTGCTGTCAAATCGACTGCTTGTAAATCTCTGCCTTCTTCAGTGCTTCATGCTCGTGAGGAGGGTTATGGATCTTGTGAGATGAAATCATGAAGTTTCACGCTATGATCATCAACTTGGATTACATGAAGCACACTTCTCATCCATGCACCCGCAAGTGCATCTTTCATTAAATCGGACTTGAGATAGGATGTCGCTTCGTTTAGAGACATGCGATCGCAAACATGCTTCAAGAGGTAATTTTATTACTCATTTGTAATCTTGACGAAATGATATGATAAAGGTTCTCATATCATGTGGTTTCATCTTTGTTAATAATTTTAATTTCTGTTGCCCCCTACAACTAGTATGACTAGTTGCTCTTGATTGCATGTGATGCAATATTCATGCTTTCGTGATGTGCTAAAGCCTAAAATCTAGCCTTTAAAGGTATCAAACCTGTGGTCAAAGGTCTTGTATCTGATCCAAACCTTAAGGGAACAACGTTATGTATATTGGATGCATGAGGTCTCGTAGTTTATGCATATACTGCTTGTTTCGAATTGTTTTTCATTAAAAATGAAAAGACACTATTTATGCACTATCTGAATAAATTTTTTTGGGTAATTAAATATATTTAGAATGTCTAAATATGTCCTCAAAATATTTTCCAAAGGTTGGCATCAAAGGTGCGTCAATTTAGATTCGAAAAGTGAAATTATCTTTGCATGTAATTAAGGATCTGCAATAAATTAATTTTTATTTATTGTTTTTCAGTCATGAAATATTTTAGAAGTACATTAATTAAGTAGAGAATTAAACCATCAAACTATTCAAATTTTTTTCGTGCTATTCTGACTCCCTTTACCCTAGATATTCCATATTTAGTGGAGATGGGTTGAAAGATGATTGGATCATCACAAGAACATTCTTAATGTGTTTATCATTCAATGTAAATCAAGGGAATTATGAATTTACTATGATTAATTGATGCTTCACATATTTATAGAAATATTTGAATTAAAAAACATCAATTGCCATTGAATGAATGTTTCATGACAAAATCCCAGTATAACCTACAATAGTTGGAGGTCAACTTTTACATGCAAAATCAAAATATGTTTGCTTGATATGACTAGAAATTTAGGATCTTTAAAAATGTTTTAAAATACCTAAGATTTCTGAGTGAATATATATATATATATATAGTATCATGGCGGACGTCAAGTGCATATGAATGATAAAACCTCTTAATACAATTTGTACCAATTGTGTAGTCTTGAATTGATTCAGTGATGGTGTCTAGGTAGTGGATATGTTAATGGGTTAACTAATTGATAGCATGTGGCGCATTTGCAGTGGAAGTACTCCCTGTTAGCATTATCTGTATGACCTAAATTGATACATTTCAAGGATGGGTAGCATGAGAAGTCTCTACATACTTTAAACAACTAATTGGAATAAAATAATTGTACAATGTGAGGGTGCATACTATATAATAATATCAAGTATACCCTAATTATTTGTTGGTTACATGGAATTAATAATTAATTAATATGATTAAAATAATTAGATCTAATTAAAATAAACAATCTATTATAAATAGAGTTGTAATACCTTTGGAAGAATTAATCATAAGAGTATGATTCATAATGATTAATTAAAATTTAAATGAGACATATATGATCATATAAATGTCATCCATGATCTCCAATCAAGGTGAAGGGTTCCATCACCATGGATTGTATACTAGAGATGTTTATGCAAAGTCATAGCTCTGACATACAAGTATGCATGGATTGAGCTCTTTGCTTCTCAAAAGAGTAAGGTCGTATGTGCAGTGGCTGCAATATTGTTCTTCATATAATTATGTCGGTATTGGATTGCACATAACGAGTTCTATTCTTGTTTATGATTAATTCAATTAACAATGGGTCAACATCACCTTAGGTGTGGTGGGCTCGAGTGTTAAAGGCCAAACTTGAAAATGCAAGTTGGACTTGCAAGACGGAATGAGTTCCTGCTTCCTTTACCTAAGTTACATTTTCTCATATTATTGAGGTGTAGCAAAGGTAGAAGAAAGATCTCAAATATTGATAGAGATATAGTGGTAAGTATATCTCTTGCTTTAAAAAGTTAATAAGGGAATGAACTTTCAAAGTTTAAAAGGCAAGACAACTTTCATTTAAAAATCCTTAATCAAAGATATTTAAATTTTAATATATAATTATTTATATGTAATAAATAATGCATTCCTCATATATGAGATCCATAAACTCGCTCAACAGGATTTTGGAGGTTAATCAATTGATCGGACCAAATTATTGGACTGGATCCATAATTTGGAACTTGTTCTTTCTGGGGAGCGCAACAGCTATGTGCTCACCAAGAACAAGCACGTGAATCCTACGACATTGGAAGAACTTAAATACAATGAAAAATATGCTGAAGATCATTCATTGGCTAGGTGTTATAACATATTTTTCATTGAAAAAATATACTGAAGATCATTTCCAATGTGCTTCAAAAAGCAATATGTGGACATGGACACGACCCATGATATATGTTGAATCTGAAAGACATGTTCGATGACGCAAACTACACTCAACATTACAATATCTTGAAAGAACTTGATCGTTGCTAGATGCAGAAAGAGACATCGGTTCAAGAGCACATAATCAAAATGTTTGGTTATCCCTCAGAATTGGATAGCACTGGGGCACAGATGGATGCATATATGTAGTAACTTCATTCTGTTATCTTTGCCCAAGTCTTTCAACAACATTGTGGTATTGAATGATAAGAATACGTTGAGCTTGACTAATGTCGAGATGATGTGTTCATTGAAGTCTATTGAGGACGTCTTGAAGAAAGAGAATCCCGTTGGCAGTGAAATGATTGCACATGTCAAAGGGAAGCGTGATCGGAAGCATGGAGCTTGGAAGGGTACGACCTATAAGAAAAAGAAGAGTCAAGTTGTTGGCTCATCCTCTCATGCTTCTACACTGATAGCATTGAAGAAGACTGATATTTGCCATCATTGCATAAAGCTGGGGCAGTGTAAGTGTAACTACCCAAAATACTTGAAAACCGCTGACAGAGGTAAAGCCCCTGTAGGTATAAAATCTACTGTCATCATTGAAACCAATTTTCTCGTAGGATAAAAATATAGTTGGATCATTGATTTCGATGATTATGTTCATGCATTTAATTTGTTGCATTTGTTTTAAGAAACTAGAAATCTCGATGAAGGGGAGATAGTTATTCAGATGGGATCTGATGCAACTGTTGCAACAGTCACTATTGGAACATGCAGACTATTGTTATCTAGTGGGAGAGTCCTTGTACTTAAAGAATGTCTTTATATTCCAGACGTTAGAAGGAACTTATTATCTATATCTAAGTTAGTTAGAAATGGATATTTATTCTTATTCTGTGAGAAACTTGTCATAAATCGATATGATAAACATATCACAGATGGTATTCTAACTTCTGGTGGACTTTATGAATTATGTAATGATGAATATATCATGAATGCAATACTCATTAATAAAAACCCTAAAAGATCTAGACAGGACTAAAATCATTCAAACATGATTTGACATCAAAGCTTGGTCATTTATCTGTTGATAGGATCTACAGACTGATAAAGGATGGACCCTTAGATTTTCTATAGGTCCAAACTTTACCTAACTGTGAACATTGTATTCGAGGTAAAATGATCAGAGCACCCTTTCAAAACAAAGGTACACAATGCAAGGGTATTCTTGACCTAATACATACCGATGTATGTGGTCCTTTTAGTACTATGACACGAAATGGACATCGATATTATTTGACGTTTATTGATGACCATCCGTGATACGAGTTTATCTTCCTATTACGTCATAAATATGAAACCTTTGAAAAATCTAAAGAATTCATGGTTTTGGTTGAGAATCAAACCGATAGGAATATTAAACAAATTCAATCTAATCGAGGTGGTGAGTACCTCTGAGATGAATTTAAGGAATGTCCCAAAGAGAGAGGAATCCTATCAATCTCGCTCCTCCTGGAACTCCCCTACTAAATGGTGTTATTGAAATATTCAACAGGACCATCATGGACATGGTCCATTCAATGATGAGTAAAGCACATTTATCGCTTAGTTTCTGGGGATATGCAGTAGAGATTCAATATATATATTTAATAAGATTCCTAGCAGATCTGAACCCAAAACCCCTCATGAACTTTGATTTGGAACCAAACCCAGTGTTAAAAACTTGAGGATTTGGGGTTGCTTGGTCCATACTAAGAACATGGACGCAAGTAAGCTAGAATCTCACACTAGAGTGCTACTTTTATTGGTTATGCAAAGGATAGTATTGGATATTAACTTTACGATCATTAGATTCATAATATTTTCTTCTCTAGAGATGCAAAATTCTTAGAGGATGACTTCCTTCTCATTAAATCCCTTGAGGATATTGGGCTTCCTAAACCAGAAACTAAAGATGTAAATGGAGATAAAACACCCATACCTCTTTGAAGGAGTTCAAGGGTGGTTATGCCACCTGAAAGGTATGGATTCCATGTGTCGGGTGAAATTGACAATGATCCAACTTCATTTGATGAAGCACTTGTAGATCATGATATGGGTAGGTGGATGCTAGCAATGAAGTCTGAAATAGACTCCATGTACAGGAAAGATGTATGGACCCTAGATGATCTACCTAGAGGGGTAAAACACATTGTGCGTAAAGGTATATTCAAGAGAAAAAGGGGACCTGATTGAAAGGTAGAGACCTTCAAGGCACGACTCGTAACCAAGGATTCACTACAAACAGACCCGTCTTTAGAGATAGTAGAAGGGGATGGTCTTTCAGCGACCATCCCCTAAAATACGAACGGGGACAGTTGCACAACTCTTGCCCCCTTTGATAACCACGAGGATGTTCAAAAGCAACCATTCCTATTTACCAATCTTTGAGGAGATGGTCCAGTAAATGACCCTCCCTACTATAGTAGAGGTGAGTCACACGACTATCCCATCTGAGGGCGTACATGGGATGATTAGGACTATCTCCTCTCACTCTCTGTGAACGTCTCCATCAGTTCAACTGGAGGGAACGATCGTGACTGTCCCCTATGTTTATGTAAATTGGATGGTTTGTTTACACCCGTTGCATACCTTTTTTGTTGGTGCAAATTTGTGTAATTTCGGAGCTCAGAAGAGACGGTCTTAAGTAGACCGTCCCCGATCATTTCCATAGGGGACGGTTGTGCGATCGTTCCTGATGGGCTTATATTATCAAACAATCGCCTTTCCTCCTCATTTTCTTGATTCCTTCCACCCAAATCCCTAACCTCGACACACCAACACTCGCTGCTTTCTAGCCATCCACCCTTTCAAGAAGCTACATCCATCATCGAGCTCTCAACTTCCATCATCCGATTCGGTCGTGCTCTCTCTTCTTCTCCAGACTCTTTCCAATCTCCTTCGAGATGAATCTAATAACATACGA
This sequence comes from Ottelia alismoides, assembly GCA_037367405.1. NCBI lineage: Eukaryota > Viridiplantae > Streptophyta > Magnoliopsida > Alismatales > Hydrocharitaceae > Ottelia > Ottelia alismoides. The sequence goes on along the minus strand of JAZKJV010010061.1, from coordinate 61,115 downwards.
TATCTAAATCATTTTTTCGTAAACGTTAATCTTGTGTTATATGTATGATTGAGACTTTGCATGTGTTAGATGCAAGAATGATGACTTTATTATTCATATATGGTTGTGTTAGATGCAAGTATGATTGAGTTGTGTTAGATTCACTATATGATTGTGTTAGATGCAAGAGTGCTTGGATTAATTTCATCCGGTGTTAGATTCACTACATGATTAACTTTCTTTCTTATATGATGTTTGATTCACTATATGGTTGTGTTAGATGTAAGAATGATTTGATTAGTTTCATCTTCATATATGGTTGTGTTAGATGCAAGAATGATGACTTCTTATATGGTGTTAGATGCAAGAATTTGATTGACACACATGCACTATATGATTCACTATCAATTTGATTTATTGTTTGTAGCACCCTAATTCAAACATAGCCACATGTGTGTTGGTGCGTGTGTGAGTGTGCATATATATGTATGCATTGGTCCCTTATACTACTCCTCTACTCCAACACAGTTTTCTATTGCCCATCCTTTGGAGGAGTTCCATGAGTGAATTTCAAGGATGGATCTTTCCCTTAGAGGTCCAAATGAGGATGGATCTCGGGACTCTATCAAATGATGATGTTGCGGACTTGATTTTTACGAATTTGATTGAGAGAACATGCCACTGTGAAGATCACTTTAAGAGGATCATGTCTCCTTTCATGGAGGTAGTTGAGAGCTATGTTTAAGACTCTTTTGATATGTTTGAGTACATCAATGTTCTTGCCTCTGTGAGGAATTCATTCAAGCACTTGCTTCATAGGAGGATAAGAAAAGTTAATGTACTTTTAGGAGATCTGCAACATCTATCTCCTTGAACATCTTTATTGCTGAAGTAGTTTTTTGGAATATTATCCCTATATAGTGGAAAGGTGATACTAGATTTTTATGGTTACATCCAGTCTTGTCAGAGTTATTATCAAAGAGAATACAAGTGGTTAGATGTAGATTTAGCTACAAGGAAGCTCTTAGAATCCTTGTAGCGCTACCATCTATTGTGTTCTCATTTTTTTGTAATCACTAAAAGGCATATATTTTTGTATCCCACATTTATCCATGCTTCGAATTTCTTATTGATTATGCAAGTTGCTATGTCCAAGCTTGTGCTCTTCAACCTCTCGAAATTCTATTGGGTTAACATGTCTTATCCGGATCCTAACAGAGAAGGGTAGTTGAGGGTCTACTAAAAATCTAAACTTCCATTTCATGGGGGTGTAATATCCCTTGGATTGATAATTACTTGCAAGGGTTTGTGCTCATTGATCTAACCCTCATAACTATGGATGCACAAATTTTAATTTTGGAGGATTTACCCTTGACTGTCACTTCTGCGGATGTGGATTTCTTGGGATCCGAGGGCATTGTGGTCCAAAGAGTGTTCAAATTGCAGTGGTTGATTGAGGTTCCACGGTTCATTTAGGCTCCCATACTTAGGTGTTTATCGGTGGAGCATCTTCAGAATCATAAAATTGGAAAAAGAGTTCTCTACAATGCATCATCATCCTCTACTGCAAAAAATGAAAGGAAGACCACAGTAAGTGTATATTTTTACTCTTCATTTGCAGGAAGAATAAAAATTAGATATAGTTAGAAATAGATATTTGTAAATTATAAGATTTAGTATTAATGATGTCTCTAATTAGTTTTAATCATTTTAGTTGTAAGTACTTAGATGTGAGTTTGTGATAAATCGTCCATATGTTAGTTTCAAGAATGATGATTTTGTAATTTGCATTATTAAAAAGATTCATTTGATTTGATCATCACCCTGATTATCATAACCTTCAAAGAGTGATTAAGATATATCTATTAATTTGTAAGGTCCAGAAAAATGGACAAGAGTTGGATGAATAAAATATTAGATGATTTGGCAACTTATAGGAAAGGTGTCAATGATTTCTTAGACTAGGCTTTTTGTTGTGAATTGATATGCAATATTATTGAAGGTGAAGGAGATAAGTTCAATGTCCATGTGTAAGATGTAAAAATACTTTGATTAATAATCGTAGAGGAGTTTACAAGCATCTTATATTAAATGGGATTTTGCTACATTACACAAATTAGACTTGCCACAGGGAAGGTCTTCAAAATGCTATGGAAATAAATATTGATGTAACTTATGATGAAGATCCAATGCAGAAAGATGTCGGTGATGGGATATTAAAAATGTTAGTTGACATTCGAAGACCTATTTCAGATGAAAGTACAGAACCGGTTCAAAATGGTTTCCGTGAAAAGTTAACCGATGTAGAAACATGTTTGGCTCTGGGAGTCAAAATGTCTCGTCTAAGATTTTTGTTAGAGTTATTTAAATGAAAGTCATGAATCGTTGTACGTCGATGATGATGTCAGGCATTTTACACTTTATTTGAAGGATTTTAAGTAATCCTTATAATTTTCCAAAAGATTGGAAGGACGTAAAATTAAGGTTCTGATCTCTTGGATTAAATTCTGAAAAAAATGATGTATGTCCAAATGATTGCATTTTATATTAGAAGGAGAATTCCATATTAGAGGTTTTCCCTAAATGTAATGCTTTCATATTTAAGAAGAATAATGATGTATCAATATGAAAATAATCAGAGAAGATTTTGTAGGTCTTCCCTCTTATACCTTGGTTCCAAAGTTTGCATTCATCAATTAGAATAATAAAATGGATGGTATGGCATAGCAACATCAAAAAGAAAGATTCAAATGATCTTATTAGACATCCTCCATATTCAAAGGAGTGGGTGAGATTCGACAAAAGATATCCTTCATTTGCTGAGGAAGTAAGAAATATAAGTTTAGAGCTTACTTTTGATGGTTCTAATCCATTCGGAGATATGAGTATGAGCTACTCTATTTGGCCTGCAATACTAGTAACATATAACCTGTCACCTTGGATGTCGATGAATTCATCACTATGATGATGTCCTTAATAATACCCGGGCCAAAAGGAGCAATTGCTGCAACGTATAAAGATCCTCACCGCAATGAAGCAAGAAGGAGAGAGAGTTAGAGAGAGAGATGTACGGTGTCAATGCCAAGATGTCCGCACGGGAAGAGAAGATGGCCAGGATGCATTCTGACATGGCAAAGATGTCCACGTAAGATGAGGAGATTGCCAAGATGCATTCTGTCGTGACAAACATCATGGCTTACATTCATCGTCTCGAGAGATAGGTCGACCCACCCATAACACCTACATGACTCGGGACGATGAAGAGGGGAGCGAGGAGGAGAGAGGAGAGCGAGGAGTAGTCCGCATTTTAGAATTTACGTTTGTATATATTCTTAACTTGAACACTTTAATGTAATTTACAGTTTTGATTTTTTGTAAAATAATTTTAAAGTTATACGGGAAGTGCTTCGATATATGAGATGAGATACATTTTTGTCATGGAATATTTTTCTTGTGAAATCATTGCACTAGCAGAGCACTGAGTCAAGTACAGCAAATATTTTTTTCCATCAAGAAGTTCAGAGGCGATAGTCGACAACTGTCCCTTATACTCATCCCCTCTGGTCTAGGTGGGCTTACATGTTCATTTTTTAGGGATGCGAGAATAGGGGGATGGTTAAGACCATCCCTATTGATCTTTTGTACCTGTCCCTTTAACCAAAAACCCTAGGTAGATGGGGATGGTTCGTAACGATCAAGGTGGACTTACTGGTTCATTTTTTAGGGAGCGGGAATTGGGGGACGGTTAAGACCGTCCCTATCAATCTTACGTACATGTCCCTATAATCAAAAGCCCTAGGAAGAACCAATGGGTATGGTTCGTAACCATCCCTTTTAAGTTTAGAAGGGACGGGTGTGCCCATCCCCTCTGGTCGAGGTCAGCTTACTGGTCCATTTTTGGGGTACATGTGGTCTGGGGGGATGGTTATGCCCATCCCTATGGGACAATTGTGCTCGTCCCTATAACACAATAACCTGGGGAAACCCAGAGGGGACAGTTATCCATCATCCCTTATAAATTTATAGGGAATGGTCAAGCCCATCCCCTTCAGTCGAAGTTTGCTTACTAGTTTATTTTTAGGGGTCGCAGGGAAAGGAGGGATGGCTAAGACCGTCCATGTAACGCTTTGGTGCCCGTATCTGTAGAGCGTTACCCTGGGGAGAACCAGAGACAAACTTACTAGTGCAATTTTTGCAGATGCGGGGACAAGGGGGATAGTTTAAACCATTTCTATAGCGCATTTGTGACCGTCACTGAATCCCTGAGAACCAGAGGGGACGTCCATCAATCGTCCTTCTAAATTTATAGGGGATGGTCAAGCCCACCCCCTCCAGTCGAGGTATGCTTACTGATCCATTTTTAGGGGTCACAGGGACAGGAGGGATGGTTACGACCGTCCCTATAGGACTTCTATGCCAGTCCATGAAACTTGACAACTTGCGACGACGGTCTCGAACCGTCTCTAAAGAATTCCAGAGGGGACGGTTTGGCAATCGTCCCCTTTATGACTGCTTAACATGGACATTCATTGATTGTCTCATCCAGTATGCACAGTCCGTATATGAATAGGGAATGATCTATTTTTGTTCCCCTTTGGTCAAATGAGACATAGGCATTGGGGACGTTTTCACAACCATTCCCATTGATCAAAGGGGCGGTTGTCTTGGCATATGGGATGGTCGGTGACACACAGAGAGAAGGCATCAACTACAATGAGATGTTCTCACATGTGGCCATGCACAAGTCCATAAGAGCACCGCTAGTTATAGCTGTGTATTTTGGCTACGATATCTGGCATATGGACGTCAAAACTGCATCCTTAATGGATATCTCGAAGAGGATATCTATATGGAGCAGGTCCGGGGCTTCACAATTGATGAAGGAAAAGTATGCAAGATGAAGAAATCCATCTATGGGCTTAAACAAGCTTCTCGTGGCTAGAATATTAGATTTGACGGAACCATAGACTTATAATTTTATTCAGAATCCCGATGAACTATGTATGTACAAGAAGCTTAGTGGGAGTGCTATTGTGTTTATCGTGCTTTACGTAGATGACATCCTTGTCATTGGTAATGATACATGGATGATGGCTAGTGTTAAGGTCTGGTTGTCGTATACCTTTGAGATGAAAGATCTTGGAGAAGCATCTTATATCTTGGGTCTGAAGCTATTCAGAAACAAAGAAAATAGGATTTTGAGATTGTCACAACATAGGTACATTAAGAAATGTTGGAATGTTTCCATATGGAGAATTCCAAGAAAGACTTCCTTCCTTTAAGACATGGTATACATCTATCTAAGGGGATGGATCCTTAAAGTGTTGAGGATAAGAAAGTCATGGCCGGATGTCCTTACACATCAACTGTGGAAAAACTGATGTATGACATGATGTGTACAAGGTTAGATATCTGTCGTGCAGTATGAGTGGTAAGTCGTTACCAATCTCTCTATGGAGAACAACACTCAAATACAGTAAAGAACGTCTTTAAGTATCTAAGATGGGCATAATATTACATCTTGGTCTCATGATACACAGATTCAGACTTCCAATCTAACATAGATGGCTGCAATTCAACTTCAAGGTTTGTATTCTTGTTAAATGGTGGTGCTTTGAGCTGGAGAAGCAAGAAGAAGGACATTGTATATTGCTGCAACGGATGCTGCAAAGGAGGTGGTGTCGTTACGCAAGCTCATCCTGGAACTTGGCATAGTTTCCTCGGATACTCCCATCCCTCTACTCTGCGACAATACGAGAACCATAGCTCAGGCGAAGGAACTCAGATGGCATCAGAAGAGCAAACCCATGGAAAGGAAATACTACATCATTCAGGAGATTCAAAAGTGTGGTGGCATCATCATCATCAATATGACTCTACTGATATTGTTACTGATCCCCTTACCAAATCTTTGCCCCCAAAAATTTTTGACCAGCATGTAATGAGCATGGGTTTAAAGATTGTACATGAATGGTTCTAAATGCTAGTTGGAGATTGTTAGACATGTGTTGGACTTGTAAGCCCTTGGAGACCCATTATTGCAATAAAAGTTATTATTTTATCATGTTCACTTGAAATGACATGAATGAATATGAATGCACTTTACTACTAAGGTTTTGTTTATAATTAGGGTTATATACCATGACCATATTGAATACCATGCACCTGAAAAGATACAATTGACTTCAAACATGTGATATTCAATAAAAATCTCTAATCTGTGAAAGAGATGGCAATCTTTCTCTAAAGACTTATTTCGAACCGACTTCTTGATGCATGTCCTCTGCATTGGAATGGAGATTCAGAAGTGTTGGAATAATCAAGTAAAAGAGTTGACTTGATGAAGTCGAGATAATCTAAGACATGAATCGTAACTGTCACGATCAAACACACATCCTTTGATCTGAGATAAATATGCACCTATATGCCTTAATATACACATTTGACAGACCAATAGGTTGATGACCTCACCAAAGTCCATATACTGATACATTGGTGTGCGTATAAAATCATATGAGATGTATGATCTCTCGAAGGAATCGTACAAGTTCATAGTTGATGAACAGGGCAACATAACTCACTCATGAGATGATTTAGGGTCAAAATGAATTCCATGCATGTTCATCTTATTTATGAAATAAGATACGGATTTGATATATTAATATATACTTTTGAAAATTATATGATTAATATTGTCGTCCAATTATCAAATGAGAAATCTATTTATATATTCCGAAGAATATAATCAAATCAGGGTTTGAAGTTTGGATTTATCAAAGTCTCCCAGTGTGAAGGCTGAATGAGTATTGAGAATGCTCAGGGTTAAATCTATCATAATAGATCATATACCATGACAATTCCATTCTGAGGGAGTGATGAAACATGATGGATTTTAGTGGCTCCAGTTAGCTAGATGATTTGATATTTAATTGGATTAAATCACAATTCATTTGAATCCAATTTCCAATTCCAATTCCAATTCCAATATCAATGTCCAAATGTTAGAAATAAAAATGGTATTGGAAATGGAAATATTTAAGCTCATTAGGCACATTTCTAAACTCCAAATGGTTTGGACTTTGGTTAGAAATGGACAAGGAAGATGAGTTCATCTCACTGATACTTTCTCGAGCTCACGTATAGTGGCTTGTGTTTCGTTGAGCTCATTTATAGTGTAAAGTATTCTACCCGAGCTCAATTGATAAGAGTGTATCAATTTCAAGCTAAAATGGCATAAACCCTGAAATTGGATTTATACCCAAATTTCAAGTCACTATACATGGATAGTATGATCACCCCAAGATTATCTCCAAGTATTTGCATTTGTATCTCGTGAGTCCCAATTGGATTAGGACTCACACCTATTTGCATTATTTTATAAGGGTAATTTTGTGAATAAGATTGACAAATATATCTCATTATAAATGTGAATAGTAATTCACAATAATTAATATTTATATGGATATAAAAATCCATTTGTTATTTTCAAAAAAAATTGATAAAAAAATAGACATGAAGTAGGTAACCTTACATACTTCAGGTCTATTTTTGATCAATTTTTTTTTTTTTTTGAAAAATACCACCATGTATTTTCATAACTATATCCACCTAATATGTCATTCTAATTTTTACTTCTTTGTCCTCCATCTAGAACATGTAATTTTAACGGTCTTAAATTTGATGTAATCGGCATGTTCTAGATGGAGGGTGTAGGAGTCTCTGTTTCTGACGAAATTTAATTGACATATTAGAGATATAGTTATGAAAATCCATTTGTTATTTTCAAAAAAAATTAAAAAATGATAAAAAAAATAGACATGAAGTAGGTAAGGTTACCTACTTCATGAAGTAGGCTCCCTTTCCTCTTCATATAAATATTTATGTAAATATGATATGCATAATATTCCAAGGCATGAAATTATGTGAACCTGATTCACATTAAAATTATAGATGTAAATTGGATTTACATTTATTTCTTATGCTCATTATTTTGATTCATATACTTTAATGATTATTTCTATAATTTCTCCAATATTGATAATATAATTATCAAGTTAATTAATTAATGAATAGAAAGGAAACAACTTTAACTAATTATGGTTAAGCTTGGACGCGTACATTAATGTACATTGTTGCACCAAGTTGTTGATTTTCTAATTGAATTAGGACTCAAGAGTTGTTGCTTATTTATGATTAATTAGTTAATAATAATTGGAGATAAAAAGAGAAATAATCCTCATTGAATTAGGACTTGCTCTAAGTCCTTTATTGAGAATCCAAGGGACTACAACACACATGTTAGACGTGCGGTGTAAGTAAAAAAGGAGAGCAAGGCTCTCTCTTGTAGCACTTTTTTTTCAAGAGAACAAAGTCCTTTAGAGTTTCGTGCCCTTGAGATATAGAAGAGTCTTGAGAGTTTCCATCTAGCACGCCTCTTCTTTTTACCCTGGTCAACATCGAGTTCCTGGGAAGCAAGATGATTCATCTCCATGTCCACAAGAGAGATATCAACATATCGGACTTTATTCGGGAGGTTTCAATAATAGAGACTCGTGCTTCAAAGGTAACCTTGATCTATCTCTATTCATTGTGAATATCAGAAATTATTTTGGAAATTATTTTCTTGGGTAATTTTTGAATGCATAAATTGTTGTGCTACATTTCCAGTTCATGCAATGAACTGCCATTGATTTCGTAAAACGTTTGCTAAATATACCATGTTTCAAGTGATGTGTAGTGAATAAAATTGTATTTACTTCCTTCGATGTGAGCCCTGAGCAAACCATTTCTGCAATAAAAGTTATTGTAATCTTTTTATATATCAATAAAAACTATTGATTTATTTCGCTCCTTGTTTGCGATTAAATGAATGAAAGCACTTATAAGATCCCTTAATATGATTAGAGTTATGTACCATGGCCATCTTAATAATCATACCGTTGTTGATTCAATGGTTGAGTCATAGAGGTTGTTGCTTAGAGATATCTAAAGATTTAGATTGAGGACTCATCAAGCATCGTCAAATGATTGTTAAGAAAGGATCTCCAACATGAGAAGAAGATGGTAATCCTTCTCTAAAGGCTGATATCTGACTGGCGTCTGGATGCAGGTCCTCTGTATAGGAATAGAGATTCAGATGTGTCGGATAAGTTAGGTCAAAGAGTTGACTTAACGAGATCGAGATAACCGGGGCCTATGTCGTATGCTGCCACGATATTGGCACGCATCCTCTGACCAGAGATAGATGTATTAATATATGTCTAAGTATGTACATTAGGCAAATCATTAGGTTGATTATCTAATCAAGGTCTATACACCGATGAGCTGGTGTGCATACAAAGGCATATAAGTAGTACAATCTCTCAAAGGGATCATACATGTTCACCACTGAACCAGAAGACATGAGCTCACTCATGAGGTATTGGGACCAACCAAATTCAACGTACGGTTGTCGTGCTTTGGAAGCATGACAAGAATTTATAGGTATGATATATGTTTTTGGAAAGCATATGATTGATACCACCTCCCGATGATCGAATGAGAAACTTAATGATAAAACACTGAAGAAGACAATTCAAATATGATATTAAACTGATGAATATGTGATCATCGCTTTAAAAGTTGAATAAAGCTTCACTACCAAGTAATTAATTGTATTTATACATTTATATTTCATTATTAGCATTCAAGCATGTGAGATAACATCCATATTTCATCATTCATAATTGCATAAATAAGAAGCCATATTTGTGTGTAAATTATCGCCTATATATTAGCATAACTTTCCTCATTTTCATTATTGTATACTAAATCCAAATAAAATAAAATCAACTCCATTTTTTACTAACATTAATAATGAAAAATGTGAGAAAAATACCAACCTATATATTTAACAAATAAAACCAAACCCTATTTTTGAGACAAAAAGTCGCAAACATAAATATCTCACATACAGTCTCATATGAACCTATACTCACTTTTGAAGTAATGTGCATTTAATTATCTATAAAATAAGATAAAATTCAAAAGAATCAGAGTTCATATATGAAACTTAATTTTTGGATCTCATTGCATATTGTATATTTTGACAAATTTTGACTTATCATTTTATGTACAAAATTAACTTTTTTGAATTATTTCTTTTTCATTTATTTTCTTTGGTTTATGTCTTAACAAAGTGTTTAAAAATCTAAATCTAAACTTGTTAAAAATCAAATAAAATGAATCATTACGAGTCTGTGTATATATTCTATACAAAAGTCCCTTGTATTTTATTTATTTTTCCTTAATTATTAAAATACACAAAACATTACATTAAGTTGTAAATATTTATTTTATATTTTATTTGATTTTATTTTAAATTGTCTCTTATCTAAAATCATAAATTATTGTAAAACATAAAAATCCACTATTTTATGTACATAGAGTACCACAAAAAAAATCATTTTGTACATATGACTTCTTTTGATTTTGATCTCATTACAAAAGTTGTAGTCTCATTAAGATGAACAACTTTTATGAAGAACACTTTTTGATTTGGCATCATTTTCTATTGTATTTTTATTTTATTTTATTTTATTTTTTATTGTTGTGGGGATGCCCCCACCTAAGTCCCCTTAACCTCCTCCTTTCTGAGTCGATGGATGGAGACTCCTCCATCCAACGATCTTGATTTTTCTTTTATTTTCTTTTATTTTATTTTATTTTTATTTAATTATTCTTTTATTATCTCTTCCCCATGTGGAGACATCTCCACCTCCGATCTTGGGTCAATCCAATGGCCCAGGACCCATCTCCTTCCTCCCAATCACCTCCGCCTTCTCCGCCCCATCGCCAACGACACCCGATGCATGCCCCTTCGTCATCGCTGCATAGCCTCCTCTCTCTCTCCCACTCTGCCTCTTGACCAAGCCCACTCCTCCTCACGACCTCCTCTCCACCATCCAATCCCACTCCTCCATCTTGATCACCAACCCTAATGGCACCCTCAAACCCCTTCACCACCTCGCTTCGAATTCATCCGCCATCTTCGAGGTGAAGCTCCACCTTCCAGCTCTGGGCCAAGATCAGTTACAGTGGTTGTATCTCGTTGAGCAAAGATTAGGTTGGAGGCTATCCTACAATGCAATCCAAGGATCTACCGAGCCTTATCGCTGCTTATCTACGAGCTTCTCAAGCTTCCGGAGCTCGCCGACTCCATCGAGGCGACGATCGGAGGGAGATCCTTCCATCCCCAATCCAACAAAGAGAATATCGGTATTAGGTAGATCCCCTTCCCTTCTTCCCCTTCTTCTTATTCTTCTCTTCTTTTCTTCGTTTCTTGTACTTATATTTCCTTTCTCTACAATACCTACTCCTTCCCTTCCATCTGAACCATCTCCATCAATGCCAAATCGAATACGACCATCATCACGCATCATCTTCATCCTCCTCCAGTATGCTTCCATTATACCTCATGCATCCTATCATCTCTGGTTGAACGTGCAGTCAGAGACTCATTCCGTACTCCCCACATGACGCCACAGCTCCACCCCATTCTCCCTTCTTCTCCATCTCCTTGTATTTCCCCTTTCGAGTTCTTAACATTCCTCTATTGCATCCTCTTCATCATCTTCTTCGTTTCTCTCTGATAGCTCTACTTCAAACCAATTTCTATGTTCTTTACCAAAACCCCTCGATCGACGATTCCATCACTCACCAAGAGGACCCCTCCAAGTTCCCATCTTCCTCACTGCAATCTTCCCTCTATTGGGCTCAGACCTTCCATCTCCGTTGAAGGCACCAAACACTTTCCTTTTATCAGGTACAAGGCAGAGCTTCAGCCCAATGTGCCGGAATGACGGAATCGAGTTCCTCCCTCTAAGATAAGTTCATCATCAAGAAGGAAGAAACCCAAGTCTCAATGTACAGATATAACCCGATCTTCATTAGACGAATATGAATTCAAATCATATCAAATGTTGGAGCCACTCCAACCCAATGCATCGGATGCTCAAGATCCATCAGGACCCTCTGCTTCTTGGAATTAATGAAGAAGTCCCCATCACGAGCACTACATGCACGCATGTGGGCATTTTACAGCCATGCCCCTGCCTTCCTAGATATTTCTCGTCACGTTCCTGCACGTATCCAACACGCCCTGCCTGAAAATTTGCATAAAACCCCCTCCAAGTTTGGTAATGACCTTTTAGTCCTTTTGTATTAGTTTTGAGTTTTATTCTGAATTTTACATCTAAGCCCCTATAATTGAGTGACCTATCATTTCGCGACATATTTTTGTTATAAAATTACATGTTTAAGCAAATAATTCTTTACATTATGAATGCTTAATGAGATTTTTCTGAGCTTAATTGATTTTTAAATATTATATGATGAGAAATTACATACTTTACCTACTGTAAGTTTTGAAATTCGCATTAAATAATTTATTGCTCTGAAATTTCTACTCTGGTTGATCTATTTGTGGTCTGTAATGTGTCCGAAATTTTCTCATTTGCATTTTTTGTTTTTTAAAAATAAATTAAGCAGTAGTTATGTAATTGAATTTTAATTGCTTAAAAACTTGTATCTAAGAATTAAGATTTTTTCCGGATGCCTATTTTTATACACATCTAGGTTAATTTTATTTCTATAAAATATTTATGCTAATTTTAAAATTCATGTACTGAAAATTACATTACCTACATATTTAATTCACAATATATTTAATTCACGTCAAAAAATTCCAAAAAAATTTATGATCGTCAGTTTCATCTCATTTAACCTTCTGACCAAAATTCATAGTTTTTGCATATTGTTTGCATGAAAATTCACATACAAATCCCTAAAAAAGATCTTGTTTATGCATGCATACTTGCCTTAAAAAATAAAAAACATTGTATTTTCTTTTTATTATTACATAAGGTTTCCTGAAAAATAGAAATTTACTAATTTCATCTTGATTTATATTGAAATTAAATTACTTAAGTTGCTCATTTTCCTTGGGATTCCAGCACAAATCGCATTTGCATTTTAACTGCATTTGAAATACCAAAAACTCCACCTCAAAAACCAAGTCTCTAAATTACCTTAAAATCATCATAAGGAGACAATTTCTTCCCAAGTAAAATAAATTCGACTGCTTTTATTTTAATCAGTTTATCAATTTAGAGGTTTCTGATCAATCCTTGTTTTTTTGACTGCAAAATTTTGTCATAAATAAATGGAGGTAAATCTTCAGTTCTTCAAAAACTTCAGCTTTATTTTAGATTTTCCAATATGCAGGATGTACGAGTATTAGGAATACTCGATGGTGATGTGATCGTAGATGATTGTTAACCATGACACTTCCATTTCGAGGGAGTGATGAAACATGATTAAATTTTAGTGACTCCTCCCAGAATATTAGTAATATGATCTTGGTCCAAATGTTGGGCATTGATCATAATGTGATTCTTATGCAATGGGAAGATTTGATTTACGGTTTGATTTAATCAAACATCTTTGAGAGGTCACTTGTATCTAGATATGAGATAAGATCGCAATATCCAAGTCACTATACATGTAATGTACAATCACATCGTCCTTATCTCCAAGTATACACGGAGAAGGTACATTATTCTTGAAAGAGTTCAAGAATAATTCTATTGTTGATATTATATCCGAGCATTGGAAAATTGATGATTAAATAAGTTTTATTTGTCATAAATAATGTGATTGTGATTCATATTATTTGGACACATGAGAAGCGTCATCTAAGATAACTAAATGGGATTTAATTATCAAAGATATGATTATTGTGGATATCACTATCCACAATAATCATAAATATTATAAATATGATTTATAATAACATGGAGATATTTAATCGTAAATAGAATTTACGAATTAAATGTTAATGTGAATTGGATTCACATTGTACAATTACTTGTAAATGTAATCTACATTTTATTTTGGGTGGTTGAGTATGATTCATAATTGCCAATGGGTTGAAATTATCACAAAATAATTTTGGAATTATTTTGGTGAGAATTTAAGCAACAAAAGTTGTTGCAAACATGTGGAAATTGTGGTGAGATTTGAGAGTATCGTCAATATAGAAAGAATGAGGCTTCACTCCTTATTAGGAGTGGACGACCATGAGGAGTATGAGTCCTTCATGGCCGTCCACCTTAATGAGGAAGGAGGCTCTACTCCTTTCCTTTTTATGCCACATTGAATTGATTTATTTTAATTTAAATTTATTGAATATTAAATACATTTATTTTCTTTTTAATAATTGTTGAAAATATTATGCAACAAACTCATGGTCATTGATTTCATTTAGGAGTGCATCTCTACCATCCAATATGTTATAAAAGTAAGGTTAGACCTAGCTCTTTCTCTTACAACAATAAGAAAGCAACCCCCCCCCCCCTCTCTTCTCGTGTACGTCCAAGAAGTGCTCTCTCTCAACCATATTGGCCATCAATTGTGTGGTTGTTGAGAGAGTTGATGTCGTCACGTTGCTGTTGTGCTGCCAAATCGAGTGCTCGTAGATCTCTGCCTTCTTCAATGCTTCGTGCTCGTGAGGAAGGATACAGATTTCATGAGATGAAATCAAGAGGTTTCACATTCGGATAGTCAATTCAGATTGCAGGAAGCACACGTCTCATCAATGTGCACACAAGTGCATCTTTCATTGGATCGGACTTGAGACAAGAGGTCTCTTCGTTTTAGAGACACACAATTGTAAACACGCTTCAAGAGGTAAATCTATTACTTGTTCGTGATCCTTTGAAAGTATAAAGGTTCTCATATCATGAGCTTTCATCTTTATTAAAAATTTTAATTTATTCCGTTGTTGCAACTCGTATGACTAAGTTGCTCTTGATTGCATGTGATGTGATCTTCATGCTTCCATGATGCGTTAAGTCCTTAAGCTAGCCTTCAATGGGTCCCAATGATTAGATGTCGATGAAGCCCGTCATTATCTATGATATATTTGAAGCTTGGGGTATTGACTTTATGGACCCATTTCCTAATAACCAAGGGTTGGAGTGCATTTTGGTAGCTATCGATTATGTGAGTCAGTGGTTGGAGGCTATCCCTGTCCAAATTGTTGATAGCAAGATTGTCTACAAGTTCTTGCACGAGAATATCACTTCGTAGTTCGGGATCCCAAAAATTCTAATTTTTGATGGGGGTAGTATTTCATTAACAAAGAGGTTAAGAAGTTGGTAAAGGAGTATGGTATTGATCACATGTTGTCTACTCATTACCATCCACAAACTAATGGCATGACCGAAGTTTCGAACCAAGAAGTGAAGACTATTCTTAAAAAGTTAGTCTGATCAGAGTGGGAGAACTGGCCTCAGCTTCTGAATCAAGTTCTATGGACATACATGACAGCTTTTAAGACCCCCTTTGGCTCTTCCCTGTTCTGACTTGTCTATGGGAAGTCGTGTCATTTTCCAGTTGAGATCATGCATAAATTTGAGTGGGCAATGAAGGAATTGAATTTTAGTGTTTTGGATGCCCAATAAAGAAGGAACTTTGATATGAACGAGCTTGTAGTGATCTACAATGCAACGTATGAGAACAACCTAATCTATAAAGATAAGGTCAAGCAGTGGCATGATAAATATATTTTACGAAAGACCTTTAAATCAGGACAAAAGGTTTGGTTTTTTAATGTTAGATTGAGGATCTTTACATGCAAACTTAAAAGCAAATGGGATGAACCTTACATTGTGAGAGTGGTGTAGGCAACGTCCGTATTGAGATTTCAGAGTTGTCACCTGGTAGATATCCATTCATTGTGAATAGGCATATGTTGAATCCATTTATTGAGTCGGAGGATCATCTAGCCCGAGTTGAGAGTATCTGTTTTGCATAAGACCCGGGAGACTTCATGTAAAACCAATTGTGGCGGTGGATCATTTCATAATCATTCTTTTGTTCACTCTTTTACTTCTCTTTTATATATCCTATTCTTTTATTCTACTCCAAACTACCGTATTCCTGTCGATCTTCCTTTTGTGTGTGTGTCGCTACACTTAGGATAACTTGATCCTAAGTAGGGGGGTGACCTGAGTTTTTTTATTCTTTCAATTGATTTCTTGTATATTCATTTTTCTTTACATAGGATATCTAAATCCTAAGTATAGAGGGCACCCTGCCCCCCTCCCCCCCCCCCCCCCCCACTTTCTCATTTGATTTATTCTTCATGATCGATCTCCTTTGTACTTAGGGTATCCAACCCAAAATAGGGGGGGATTGCTTCCATTCCTTATTCTTTATACCCTATCCATGTTCAGTACATATTATTTCTTTTCTCTCTTAATCTATGAGGATATACTTCAGACTAAGTATAGGGGGTGTCATATATATTTCATATATACTTTATATCCATAACTCGTACTTCCACTATTTTTTGAGAGTATAAATTATACACGTAATTCATATTCCATCTTTCTCTTATGATCCACTAAAAACCATAAGGAATTAATTCTTTTCAAAAGCCTTTAAAATACATAATTTAAAAAATCATAAAAATATGCATATTTTCAAAATAAAAAAAACATGCATATTTTTCTAAATTGCATATTTTCAACTCTAAATTTAAAAATTGCATCTTTTCAAATTTCCATATTTTAAAACTACATGTTTTCAAGTTGTGTATTTTCAAAATTGCATTTTTTTAAAAAAAATGCATATTTTTCAAAATTTGTATTTCCAAATTTATGTTACATATTTCAAAATAATATATTTTTGAAAATCCATAAAAATGAAAAATATTTACAAAAGTCTTCATACAAAATAAAATTTAGAAAAGTACTTCACATAAATATCTGTATTTGCATCTCATTCATTTGCATTGCATTTTTTGAAAATTTATTTGAGTCTGAACTGGGTCATGATTGGAAATCGAGAAGCGAGCTTGACATGATCTCAATCCATTTAATTAAAAGAAACTTCATTAAGAGATTGGATTTTAGAAGCTCTAGGTCATTGACTAAATTCTCCGAGTTTCACAAGACATTATTTGATCTTCGGCCCTTGCTATCTAAATAGATTGTCACATATCATAAATTTGATTATTAAATAGTAGGCTACTCTCAACTCATGCACATCGCACTTTCTCAACCCAAATGAGATGTTGAAAGTTTGGATCAATCTAAGTAGGGCCGACAAGCTTTATCAATGGTGGCTCGGGAACCATCCTTTGGGACTGCCAGCTTTGGTGTATGCCATACTTTCTCTAGTTGCAGAGATATCTAAAGATAGGAGTAGTGGGTTGAAACAAAGCTTTAAACGAGGGATAGTATGCTAGCACTTAGCTGTTCAGTTGAGTTGTGGGACAATGCAACCATCTCGCATGACTATTCACTTTTACCCATCCACCAAATAGAGGGAAAACCCTCACTTCCAAAAAATAATGGGATAAACGATTCTAGATCTATAAAGATATGTTGTGAAAATAAAATCCAAAGTAAAACTTTGACTACAATGGTCCCATGCCTACAAAAAAGGAAGACTTGACTACACTGATCAAGCTTCCAAAGAGAAGATTTTGCTACACTAGCTTAGCTTCAAACACCCATTTTGTGATGCTAGCAGTACTTGAATTTAGAAGAGAATACCTGACTCCTCAATGATGAATCGCTAGGGAAGTTGATTGACTGGAGGTTTATCATCATTATAAAGGAAGAGCTAACACCCTTCACTCATAGTACAATTAGTCTCAACATTATGGAATCTTCTCATGAGATGATACATCTGAATTGACTTTAGAGCTGAACCCTCATTAGTGACTTGTGGAACCTAGAGTCTGTTGAGTCTAAAAACCTAACTCTCAAGAAGTTCCGACACATTATTAATGTAAGGTCCAGTCAAGCTCAATTTTCACCTTTTATTCATGAACTTGGTATGGAACTCAAATTTATTTCATAGTTTTGTAGATATTCTTGGAATAAAGTGTTTGCTAAGGGACTAGCAAATCTTAAGTATAGTAGGGTGATGAAACCAAATTTCATGCACCAATGAACCTAAAATTGAGCTAAACTCCTCCATAAACATATTCATGCATGCACTAATATTAGTTTATTGAGGAGTTTAGCTCAATTTTAGGTCATAGGTGCATGAAATATTGTTTCATCAAGTGCCATGTATGCATCTTTAAATACCCATTCTAACTAGGGCATTTACTTAGAGTTGAAATTATTTTATATTTTTCTATATAATTTTATATACATGTTAGATGAAGGATTATGTTATAAAAGTTAGTATGAGTTTATTAAAAGTGCATGAAGTTTTATGTTGTGTTTTGCTCTTTGCAAATTTTGCAATTTTTATATGTTAATGCATGCTTATTATTTACATATACATAAATACTAATGACAACATAAACACTATAATGCAAGTATTTGCTAAGGAACCGAGTTCTATTTTCAGCTTTTAATCAGATGAAATATGATTTGATTAACAACTGATATTGCAAAAAATGAAGGAGCACAATTGTTATTGTAAAATTTAAGTGGATATAACGGTAAAGAAATCTTGTATTTTAACCCATTGTCACCGAGGAATTCCCACCCATGGTTGAAAAATTAGATAAGGGAAGAAAGATTCAAGAGTAATGAAGAATCACATCTCCCCTCTGATTCAAACTGATATTTTATTAACCCGACATCACACCTAGAAAGATAGTCCAAGGATGGAGTTTTATACACAACATGTGAAAAGAAAGCCCGCCACCAGGCGACTCGGACGTCGTGAAAATGCCTGCAATCATCAATGTTCTTGTATGTTCATAGGAAACATATTTATCTGTGATGTTTGTTTCAACCTCTCCTTCCAACGTTTGCTCTTCACAGAGCTGGTATTGAGGAGAGTGAGGTTGGTAATGGGGAACCCTGTGGAAGAATAGAAAGTTGAAAAAAGAAGGTTGTGTATGTGGTGATGAGGGTGGAAGATTTGACAACGCAAGAGAAGATTCCTGGCTATAACAAAATCGATCATGGCAATGAATATTTTCATTATTCATTGTTATATTTTTTAATGTTACATTTATAACGGCAAATATAATTTATTGCAAATATTTTTACATTCTTGTAATTTACAATGAATGTAATATTTGCTGTTGAATACTCATAAGGAAACTAACTATAATCTATTAGTTAAAATTAATACTAATCGTAGCTAATTTAGTAACAGTCAAGGGAAAACCCAACAATAACCATCTTTGTATAATTCATTGTTAGAAATATAATGCAAACAAAATATTTGTTGTAATATTGAAATATAAAAACTAATTTTTAAGAGAATAATATTCACACTTATTTACACAATATGACAATAACTATTAAGTTACTCATTATTTTACATCAATTTTATTGTAACGTCAAGCTTCATGAGGTTGACAAGGCCTCAAACGTCATGGTCAAAGTTTGCATGCAGTGGGTTGGAGTGGGAATGGTGAGGGGATAAAGAGAATCCAAAAGATGGAGAGAAATTCAAGGACACAAATTTAACAATGGATGTGCGAAATCTCCATCTTTTTATCAAAAATGTTGAAATAAACCAAGATTTTAAAATCGAACCAGACATCAAACCGAGCACGCGTCGATTTTGGACTATGGTCAAACCAATGGAATCGCGATGTCATCAGTTCATAAGAACCGGAAAAAACCAAATCATTTTATTGTCAGTTTGATTCGTATAGTTCAACTAGGTTAAACCAAATTACATGTATATAGAAGAAAATATGAATAATGGTACATCATAAATTTAAGTAATTTTTACACATGTTCCTTTTAAGTTTTCTAATAACACATATCCCAATTTTTAGACAATTAAATGTGTGTTCTTATATTTTTACAAAATTGACAATAATGACATTTTATTAGTACATGTGTGCTCCTATATTATACTGACGTAAGTACGATATTGGGATTTTTCCAGAATACAGGGATACAAGTGTATTTGCAAAAAGTTATGGGCATAAATGTCATTTGAGAAACTTGAAAAGGTATAATAAATATATTTTATCAAATTCATATATGTGTGTTAGTGTGATGTCTAAGATAAACAATTTTAAAACTATATACGAACTATAATCTTGACAAGCGTTGTTAATTTATTACTTCTCGTAGTGACGAAAGAAGCAATGCTCATACGACAAGAAGGGATAAGCAATATCAAGTCATTGGTATGCAAGGACGGAGAAGAGATAAAGGAGCATCATACTATGGGTTGAAATAAAACTATATTATGAATAATTTTTAAAAATTCACTTTTTATTAAATAAAAAATTTATTTTTTTATAAAAAAAAATGAATGATTCAACTAGTGATTTGGCCCAATTGATTTAACAGGATTGAGCTGTCAAATCGGATTTTGACTAGTTTTTATTTTTTGATTAAAGATTAGATGGTTGAATCATTTTTTTTCTCAAGTCTTTTATTTAACCAACCGATTCGATTTGATTTTTAAAACCTTGAAATAAACACGTCACCATCACGGTGGAGGGGTATTTCTGTAAAATACAGACGTTTTCAGAGGCATTTTTGTTAACAAAATTTTTGTAGTGGATTCTTTTTGTATTACCCAAAGTTTTATAGGAGACTTTATGGTTCTCTGGAAGATGCATACCCTATTACCCTCCCTCCCTCTTCTCGTGCGCAAGGCAACCAAGCAAACAAATTATTGAAGAAAGCAACTTTTTACAATCTCAACCATTATGTTTCAAGTCAAAGCATCCCACGGAAGTCCTTCCCTCTTTAAGAGACGAGACGGCCATGCATGTTACATCCGTGGCTTTACCCACCTCTGCACAAGGAGTGCATCTCAGCCGCTGGCCAACGGCATTGCGTGCGAGCTACGTGAGCTGCAGCGCAGGGGTGGAGTGATGCCCATAGCAGCGGCAGCTTCCATCTTAACGGCAAGTGCGCTGAGCATCTTCACCACGCGATCCTGGTTGCGGCACCTGCATACCAACTCCAGATACTTCATGGCCTCCTGAGGCTGGAAGCCTGCCATCAGCACGTGGAACAGGTGCGAGTGCGTGCCTTCCATCACCACTCCCGTCACCACCTCCTCCAGAGCGTCCAACCCCATCTCCTCCGCACTGCTTCTCTCGGCAACTTCCAGAAGCGGCAGCAAATCCCCTCTCCTCCTCTGTGAAGTGCTCTCTACAGTGCTCCTGTGAGATGGACAACCACTTGAGATTTGCGAGTTATTAGTAATAATCATCATATACTGTGAAGAAATATTTTATACCAGAAGTTTTCTGATGCGGAGGGAAAGGTTGAGGAGGGCCTCTTGGTAGGCATTGTTCCCAGCGTCCAGCACTATGATGGACTTGATGTCTTCCTTGATGCCGTTGATGATGGGGAGATCCTTTGCGTGTTCCTCGTTCGCAGATTTGCTTAATCCTGAACGCACAACATTCCTTAAGTACAATCAGCACGTTGGTTTCTCATGAGACTGTCCTAATCCAGAACTTAAACCGTGCGTTATTGCCCAGTAACTGCCATATTCGTAAAGAAGCGACAACCCAATCTTTCCATATTAAAAGATTCATATTCAAATTTGAGCTTATCCGGTGATATTCTCCATCGTATTTTATCGGGTGGTCTGTTATGTTAATATTGAACATCCCATTTAAAGTTACCCAATCACAGAAAGGTAACGCCCACTAACATTCTCTTTAAAAGAAATGCAATCATGCATATGCAGAAAACAAAATGAAAATTCATACGTCCTAAACCCAGTAAACACTAATTTCGCACATGATACAGCTAAGAAATTGTTGAAATTTACCAGGTTTTAATATAAAAATTAGAAATGTTTTATTCAATAAAAAATCGACAGGGCGTTTGGTCTAGTGGTATGATTCTCGCTCCGGGTGCGAGAGGTCGCGAGTTCGATTCTCGCAACGCCCCTCTTTTTTTCATTTGTTTCGAATGCAATGTGAAATTTTTTTAAGAGCAAAATATCACAAAAAAGACCACGATTTCCGGGGTTTTGAGGATCTAAACCTCGCTCAGACCTCTCAAGACGAGGAAAAGGCCACGAGTTGTAGGGTATTGAGAATACGAACCTCGATCGGCCCTCTCAAGAACAGGGAAAACGACCATCTCCTCCATCCTCGCATGCTCCAACAACAGCTCCGCTACCTGCCCGTAGCTCCTTCCAAACCTCCTCATCTCCATCCGAGGGCTGCCCCTCCACGCCAACGCCTCCCCTCCTCCTCCCCTCTCCGCCACTTCCTCCGCCCACGCCGCCATCCTCTCCAGCTGTCTCAGCAAGCTTCTATGCTGCAGTGCCGCCAACATCGCCACCGCAGACGACCCCTCCCCCACATCGACGCGCACCGCAGGCCCCGGGAGCTTCGTGTCTATGTACCGCAGGATGGCATCGAGGGATCCGGTGACGGTGTCCGGACCACAGCGTAGGACTGGAGCGTCCGCCGGGGAGGGATGGAATTGGAGGGGGATGGTCTTGTAGAGGAGGGCGAGGCGGATCCAGGAGGTGGCGGTGGAGGCGGCGGGGCCGTAGAGGAGGACGGATGGTTGTTGGAGGCTGTTCTGGTGGCGTGGAGTGGCGGATTTGGGGACGCAGTTGCCCATGGCGGTGGCGGTGACATGAAACTACGAATGGGGGAAGTGGAGCGGGGGAGGGCGGGGAGGGATATATTGATGGGTTGGATTTGAAGGCAAGAAAGGCGTGGGAGGTCTTTTTGTTCTCGGATACGTGGAGGAATTGGGAGCGTCAGATTCGGGATGGAGGAAGGTGGGGGGGTTTGGTGGGGCGGGATCAAGGGCGGGGATTTCGCTTGTGTGGAGGAGGGAATTTAGGAATTTTGATTTATGTAATTGGGGTTTATGTTGTAGCTGGTTGTGGAAAACGTAACAGAAAATATAAGACAGAGCGACAGTGTGATTAGCTTAAGTCGATATTGGAGATTTCAGATAGTTTAATCCAGGAATATATAATAATTATATTTATTCCCTGTGAGAAGATACTAATCAACGAAGGAGGGTCCGATAGAAAAAGGGTCCACAGCCAAGAGAGGACCCTCGTCTCCCGCTAGGAGGTATCCTGTGCTGTGGATTAAACTGCAGCAGCATCTGCTGTAACGATCCACACCAGGCTTTAATGATCGGACGGTTGGAATTATCCGAATGCTTGTTCTATTAACAATTCAAGGAAAGGATTTGGACCGTTCCATGAAAATAGACGGTCATCTGCTGCGATATTGACCTTCCAAAATAGAGCAGGTCTTTTGATTTTTCATCTATCATAAATCTTTACAATTTATATTTTAAACTCCATCGTTGGCGGCTTTTCAGATTCCAACTTAGGGCTTGGGTTTATTCCTCTTGCTTACATGTTAGTATTTTTTAAGATTTTTTATCAATTAAATTAGTTATATATACATAATTTAAGTAGTTCATGTTAAACAGAGTTAACAAAAATGTATTAAAAAATAGGGATATTTATCCCACAAACCCTATAGTCTTTCTAAATTACCTTCTCAACTTTTGAAAGAACGTAATCTCCCACGGCCCCGTAAATTTACTAACCCTTACCAAGCGAACCATGCGGTTAACTTCCATCAATTCACCCGCTAAATTTAACCGGATTCTATTGAAAAGAGGTGCGAATAGCCCTCTTTGCTTGCTAAATTTACAAAAATGGCATCCTCCTCCGCCTCCTCTTCCCCCTCCCTCCATTTGTTCTTCGGACTCGCATACAGATGTCGCCACCTCATCCCCTTGCTCCTCTGCCTTTGCCCCCTCCACATCCTCATCCCCTCACCTTGCTCTGCTCCCCAGCCTTGAGAGGACTCCCTCTTCTCCATGGCCATCTGCTTCCCCGCTCTGGTGGATCTTCACACTACTGAAGGGGCTTCTCCCGAAGGTGGATCCGCAACTTGATCCTCTGCCCCCACCCCCTCCACCACCACCTCCCCTCACTTTGCTCCTCCATAGTTGTTGCCTCCTCCCCTTGCTCCATCCCCAATGACCTCCTCTTCCGCCTCTTGATCCTCTGCCTCCAGCGCCTCCACCACCTCCTCCCATCATCTTGCTCCACCCCAGTCACTGCTTATTTCCCTTGGTCCACCCCTAGTGTTGGACATGCGAGCCCACGACAAGCCATTATGCAATAAATGCTATTGCTAATATCATTCCCTGATCTGAAATGAAGAATAACTAATTTGCATAATAAGTCCCTTAGTACAATTAGGCTTATGTACCATGGACATCTTGATGATCACACAACTGTTGATTCAATTATTGAATCATAGAGGCTGGTGCTTGGATGAATATCTAAAGAGTTAGATTGAGGACTCATCAAGCTCCGTCAAATGATTGTTAAGAGATGATCTCCAGACTGAGTAGGAGATGGCAATCCTTTCTCATTTGGATGATATCTGATCGACCTCTTGATGCAAGTTCTCTGCATGAGAATAGAAATTCGAAGGTGTCAGATTAGTTAGGTCAAGGAGTTGACTTAACAAGATCGAGATAACCAAAGTCTTATCTCGTATGTTGTCACAATATAGGCACGCATCCGCTGACCGGAGACGGATGTGTTACTATATATTTGAGTATGTATATTTGGTAGACCAATAGGTTGATGATCTAACCAAGGTCTATACACCGGCACATTGGTGTGCATGCAAGGGCATATGAGTAATATGATCTCTTAAATAGATCATACAGGTTCATTGCCGAATCGGAAGACATGAGCTCACTCATGAGATATTGTGAAGAATCAAATTCCATGCGTGGTCGTCTCACTTTGGAAGCTTGACTGAATTTATAAGGTTTGATATATGCTTTTGGAAAGTATATGATCAACACCTAGGTATGATATATGCTTCTGGAAAGTATATGATCGATACCGACTCCCAATGATCGAATGAGAACCTTAATGATAAAAATCATGAAGGAGACGGTCTAAAAGAGATCTAAAAATTCGGATTTGTTCTGGGTCTTCCAGTATGCATGATGTATACGTATTAGGAATGCTTGAGGGTGATGTGATCATAAACGATTGTATAACCATGACACTTCTATTCCGAGGGAGTGATGAAACAGGTATGGATTATAGTGACTCCTCTCATAGAGAAGTAATCTGATCTTAGTCCTACTAATGGACATTGATCTGAATGTGATGAGAAGATTAGATATGTGTTCTTGATTTAGTCAAGCATCTATTAGAGGTCCACAGGATCTGGATTTGAGATGTGATCTCAATATCCAAGTCACTATACATGGAACAATACAATCACCATGTCCTTATCTCCAAGTATCTGCGAAGAAAGCGCATTATCCATGAAAGAGTTCATGGATAATTTCATTATTGATATATGTATCCGAGCATCAAGAAAATGGATAATTGATGAATCCACATTTCATCATCTTTATTCTATCATTTTGGCACCAAAAACCCTAGCAAATGCCTGTAAATACCCTTAAATAGAGCATCTTAGCATTCATGCATGTGCATCACAATAGTGTCTAAAATACTGTAATTAAGGCCAAAATTATAGAATAAATAAAGAAAAGAAAAAGAATAAAATATTGTAAATATTTTATGACCCAAAACCCCCGAGACCTAGGCATCTTGATGAATAGGTCGACAAGGAATAAAGTAGGGGGAGATAAGGTCAAAAACACAGAGAGAATACATATATTTCTATTCATTCTTTATTCATTTTGGGACCTATTTTTGGTTCCACTTTTTGTGCATCAAATAAAGAAACTTTGTACATGAAAGTTGTAGATATGTTAATAAAGAAAAATACAAAATTGATTTCACAGAAAAATAATGTACAGATAAAAAGTTATGGTCTGAATAAGAATCCAAAATCCCAACTTCCCAGACCCGTATCTCACAAACGACAACTCCAAATGCAGCGTACTCACCTTTAATTGTATATAGAATAAAATAATCTATCCAATGACGGTGGTTTCGCATTTGGCGGAGCTACGGTTTGAAAGTTGACTTTTGGACCCTCATTGTATACTTGTACATATTAAAATATTCAATTTATTATTTATTCATTATTTTTATAATTTTATATTTTTGTAATGTTGTAAATAATACTTATAATAATTATGTGTATTAAAATCAGAATAAAAACATCATTAAAACTCAAATAAAAATACTTGTATATATTTGATACATAGGTATTATACATACACTTATACCTATATAAAATACCTTTATACTTTATTAAATATACAAACTAAATCAGAAAAATAAAATAAAAATATATTTGTGTAAATAAAAGTATTCTATAATTTTATAAAATACTAAATAAAAATAATAAAAATAAAATACCTAAATAAAAATAAAATACTTAAATATATAGATATAGATACTATAAAGGGCATAAATGCAAACTTGTAAAAATATGTCTCATAAAAATAAATAAAAATCACCATAAAATAATTTATTAAATAACAAACATTTTTTATTTTATAATCATAAATTAATAAAATCATTTACTATTTTTTAATTAATTTCTAAATCTTTTTCCAGAGGGTTTTTCTGGTTGGTCCACGTGGACCAACCAGAGGGCTTGGACAGTTGACTCTGGTCAACTGTCTGACCTTCTCTCTGCTGCATGTCAGACTGATTTTGACTCATCTTCAACAATTTTTGGGGGCCGCATCTTTCACCGAATCTGATCGAAGTCTTCACGAGAGTTGTCCACCTACAATCCCTCTAGCTCGCCCAGTGATTATCTCTGGCAGGGGATCAGCACGTCACTCGATGCAACTCGATTTGCGAGCCCTCTCAACCAAGTTTCAAAACCGGCCCCATTCCCTTCATTCCTCTTTGAACCGTTTTTGCTTGAGCAAAATACCTCCGAGGGCGTGCTGCTGGACCCCCGGTGACAGAGGGATGGTCCAGCACCTTGTCGAGGTGCTCAGTTAGCTCGGCGGCGGATTCCACCACCACCTCCGGCCTCTTGGCCGTTGAGGTCCCTTCCTTGGGCTACACAGCCCTTGAGGTCTTTTCCCTTCTTTCTTTTGTTTTCTTTAGCTTTTGGTAGGCGTAGAATCGGATCCCCATAACTATCTTTATTCTTCATCCACATGTTCGCTTCATTCGACCCCTCATCGGAGCGAGCTCCGGTGAGCTTTCATTCCGCCAGCAACCCCCCCCCCCCCCCCCCCGTGCTTATCGCCATCTGGAGGTGCGTGGCATTTTGCCCACGCACCCGCATCACCTTTTTGCTGCAGGTCTCGAGCGTCAACGTGCAACCTGGGATTCATTTTGAAGAGGCGGTGGTTCCTGGAGCTCACTTGCTCCGGCAGCCCCACGCAAGCCCGTCGGCCTCCGCCGGGCCCTTTTGGAATCGCCAATACCTTAGGAGGACCTGCAAGAAGCCGCCGGTCCCTTTTCGAGCCCCGACAGTTGACGGAACCGGCCGATTTTGCTGATCGAACGAGCCCCAGGGTGTGTTCTTCGCGCGTTTCATCCAAAGGGCCTGGTGTCCGTTCGATTGCGGTCTGTTCTTGGCGTGTAGCAGTGGCCGTTGGATTGATCGCACCTGCCATCGTCCGATCTTCTTTCGCGATTTAATCTCGGCCGTCGAATCCAAGGGGCATCGCGCGCCTCGAAAGCGCCACGTGTGTTAAGTGAAATCAAGGCCACCGTCGGATCCGCTCCAGTGCTTGGGTAATTTGCAAACTTCGGCCAGCCTTTTTTTTGTATTTAATTAAGACGCCTCAAACATTCCTCTGCAGGTTTAAAATTTTGTGACATTTGCATACTGTACCCCAAAGTTCTTGAGTATTGCGAATTCGCCCCTCCCAGGCGCGCGTGCCTCTGCACGTGGGGCTGGGATTTTTGCTGGCATACCCGTGGCATTTTGTGTACCTGCTAATAGTCCAGAAACTATTTCCTTTAGTTAAATATTTTGTGAGAATATTGCACGCAGGCCCTCAAGCTTTCATTCTATTACATAAATGCCCCTGCGAATGTGTAGTTACTTGTTGTTTCTTGTATTTTATGCATACATCATATCAATTCCAAAAATTCCAAAAAAATAGCATTAAGCTCCTGTTGCATCATATTTCATCACCATATTTTTATTTTTCATAATTATTGCATTTTCATATTTATTAAAAATCAAAAATAGTCATTTTCAGCACTGTTCGCATTAGAAAATCACTAAAAAATATAAAAACCCTTCAGAAAAATCTCAAAAAAATATATTTTGTTCCTTGTAGTTAGTTTTAACTCCCAGTCAAAAATCATAAAAAAATACAAAACCAAACTCTTAAAAATTGAAAACTCTAAAAACCTTCATAAAAATTTATAAAATTCATAAAAAAATCCAAAAATAGTGTTTTCTTTTCCTAAATTTTCTTGGTTTTATTATTCTTAAGGGAACATTAATTTGGAGAATTTTTGTTACTGTTTGCTATTTTATTTCTCCATTTTAGTTTCAGCCTGGTATTTTCTTCACTGTTTTCTTTATTTTGCTAATTAAAAATACCAAAAACATTCTAAACAGTACCCAAAAATCACAAAAACAGTAAAAAAGTATAAAAAGACCAAAAAGACTTTATTTTCATATTTTTGGATATTTTATATATTTTTATAAATATCTCTTTATCCCTTTTATTACATTGCTTTTATATTTCAATATTGAAAAAGAAATTTAAAAAAATATAAAATATAAAAAGAAAATATAAAATCAGAAAATTAAAATCAAAATACAAAAATACAAAATTAAAAATTAAACAAAAAAATATAAAATTAAAAACCCACAAAAAAATAGCATAGTAGACTCTTGATCACTTTCACACACATTTTGAGCATTTTTGCCCCGTTCTACCTGTCTGCTCCCTGTGTTCGACCTCTACACATACTTGCACCTATACACATCTTGTTGTAGAGTTATAATAAATTTTAACTCCGCACATTTACTTTCATCGCTTGATTTATTTGTCGTGGGTTAATTGTTGATTAATTCGGGTTTCGTGAGCGGTCGCTCAGCGACACTGTAGTCCCGCCTTGTGTGGACTATTTTGACCCTCGCCAAATCCGTGTTAAACAAATGGCGCCGTTGCCGGGGAGCAACAGCGCTTAGTTCGGGTCTTGCTTGTGTTTGTGATTGATTGTCTATTTTGCGGTTTTTATTTTTGCTTATTTTTGCTCTTTTATTTTGATATATCATTTGAATTGTCTGACCACCCTCTGGTTTGGCTTTGTGCGAGGTACGTGGATCGAGGGAGGCACTCCTTTCTAGGAGTGCTCGTGCAACCACGTGAGGCGGCTTCGGCTTCGCACCAAGGCGGACTTGGAGGGAATTTTGAAGACCATTCTTAGCTTTTATTTTATTGCATTAATTTTTGTAATTTGTAGTGAGAGAGAGACTATTATTTGTAATAATACAGGTACCCCCGGACTTGGACTCTTGAGCCTAATTTCCAAGTGATTGTTCACTTGGGGCTCACCGCGGTTTTGTCGGCTTTTCTTCGCATTTTTTATTTTGTTTTCCGATTTTATTTTTCATTTCTTTTGTATGATTGAGCCCTTAGCTTTTAGGATTGCTTGCGTAGCATTAGGTCCAAACACCTTAATCAACATTGCATGTACCTATAGTTTCGTTTGGACTTAGTCAAATTATAAACAGTTGATCATCACCTTCAATCCGTCGCGCCGCGAGCTCTCCCCGCAAAGCGCTTTCTCCTACCCTCAATTTGTTGAGCAGAGGAGGGGTGAGCCTAGACCGGACTCTAGGGTTGAGGATTGGCGGTCAACTTGTGGTTCTTCCCGCTAATAGCAATTTCTGAAACTTAGGGCGATTTCATCGGCTTTTGCATTTGCATATAGTTAGGTTTCAATTCTGCTGAGCATCTTTGCATGTAGAGTGCTGGAGGCAAGGTGAGCATTTACGCTTTAGCATTCATCATCGTTTTGCCGCTTGCATTGCTTTTCCGACTCTCCCTCTGTTTTTGCCAACTTAGGTGCTCAAAGGAATTGAATCCCCGATAGGATCGTGCATTTCTCACTAAAAATCCCAAAAAAAAAGTGATAATCCATAAAATTGGGACTGTTAATCTTACTCGACCCTAAAACCGACCAAAAAGAAAAAATTCTCTTGGGGTGAGTAATCCCCTCATTGTCTTCGTTTTACTTGCTCACGCACACACTAAGGATAGTGCCCAAATCCCATTCAGCCACCTAAGTGTTTGTGCAACTTTTGACTGCTCACCTAACTCTAAAAAAGACAAGATTAAAAGACTGAATTATCGGTCTCTACCGAGTTGAGTAGGTGAATTGAGGGTTTGACTTGTTCTTATTTTTGTTTGTGATTGTTTTGTGTGTCCTAGATCGTCTCTGCGCATTTGCGCCTTCTTCTTCGCTCTCTTGACTTGACCATCGTGCTCTCCCGATCATTTTCTTTTGTTTCGAGATGGCTGACTGGAGTGTATTCTATCCGGACTTTGCGGATCACTCGTTCACTCCAGCCAGTCCACCTTCTTTTTTCCAGGAGGACTGTGCTCCTGATTTCTGTACATATCCGACCAACCCAATATGTCAGGACTCGGACTTTGACCTTCACCCGTCATTTCCACCACCATCGCCTACACATTCCGACAACCCGCTCTTCCTTGAGTATCCCGATCCAGAATGTGATTTTTGCCCACATCCACCACCCACCTTCGACACACCCGATCCTGAGATTTTGGAGTCACCTTTCATGTTATCCACACTTGAGACCTTGAATCAGATGATGGAGCATATGAGTTCGAGGATCAATGATCTTACTAGTTTAAATAAGAACCAAAATGCTGCTCCAGTCTTTGAGGATACGGAATCATTTGAGGATTATCATGAGAGCTTGCAATCGCTCAAAATACAAAAAAATGAGAAAAATTTAAAAACACAAAAAGAGATTGGGAGACCTTTGATTGAGTCGGACTATGAGGAGAGGTACCACTTGCCAGACCCTTTGACCACACATCCATTCACATCTAGTCCCACCTTTGACCCCGAGGATGCCGCTGTACAGACTGCTCTTGGCATGCCTCATGTATATGCTGATTCCGACTTCCTCCCTTGCATGGAGGAGATCCAAAAATTCAAAAAAATGCTGACTGAACCCGAAGTGGTGGCCACCATTCATGAGATTATCCGTGCCCCACTTCAGCAGGCCATGACCAATTTATCTGCTCCTCTTCTAAAGAAGAGAAAGCGGAGGAGCAGATCTGAGCGTCATATCTTGACCATGGCCACTGCCCACGCCATCACACACCGTCCCATTCCCAAGAAGAGGAACACTGCCACACCTTTCATTAGCTGCACCATCTCTGACTTCACATGTGATCGCACTCTCCTAGACGGCGGTGCTTCGATTAGCATCATACCCTTCTCGCTGGTACAGTCTCTTCACTTAGGGCCTCTCAAGAAGACCAGGATGATCGTTCAGTTTGCTGATGGATCAATAAAGAGGCCGAAGGGTATACTTGAAAACGCCGTCATATCGATTCAGGGCACGAGCCACAATGTTGATTTTGTCGTGTTGCCCATGGAGAACTCCACAGGGGAGCATTCTCCAATCATCTTGGGACGACCATTCCTCGCCTCTGCGAGAGTCGTTATTGACTACGGATCAGGAGAGATTCACTTCCGTCCTGCTGACGAGAGCGAAGCGTTGATCACCGCACCCACTGCTGACCAGAGACCCGCACCTGATGTGACTTCACCTATCTTGGCTGACCCCGAGGACTATGATCTATATGAGGATATCAGAGAGACCTTCTTCATGACCGATGATGAGACCCGAGAATTCCTCTCCAAGGAGGACAGCTCGGAAAGCATAGACCTTGGTGTTGCTGCTTCCTGTGATTGGCGATGTGTTGATGACATCCGCGGGATCTACACGATTGACACCATTGAGCGGAGGGCAGATTTAGAGACTATACAGGACGGATATGCTCTGACTACTTCCACTGATGAGTCCGCTCCTGTCCATGTAGATACTGATGAGACTAAGGCCGAATTTGATTTAGTTGCTTTTCTTCAGAAATTCGGACCTTTTGATGAGAAAGATGATCCAGTTAAAATTATAGAGGACGAATAGAGTTCGACTACTTCCACCGATGAGTTCGTGCCTTTTGGTTTTGACCTGGATGACTCCTCGCAGGACGACTTTGAGTACACTACTTCCGATGATGATGAGTTCGTCCCATTCCACTTTGATATCAGCGAGACTCCCAAGGCCGGACCGAGCCGTACTTCTTCCACTACCCAATCTGTGCCTTCACACCCTAGGGCCACTGAGGATTTACACCCCGTCGACCCTGATCGGAGTCCGTCCACTGTGGACCCCGATGTCGACCTGCACCACTCTAGATCTATTCCTCTGCGGTCCCGCAAGAAGGTTCGCTTTCAACTTTCTTGATCATCTGTACATCCATCTTTGTTGTATATTCTCTCATATGTTTATTTTCTTCCTTCTACCGTTTTGCTCGTCCACCCATTCTCGTGTTTGCCTAGCTTAGGACGTACTTTGTCCTAAGTATAGGGGGGTGGACGAGCCGAGTGTTCTTTCATCGTTCCGTGTCATCACTCCTGTCGTTGCCTATACTTAGGGCTTCTTTCACCTTAAGTATAGGGGGAGCGATGTGTACATTCTCACAATCACTTCTTCTATCTTCATCTCTTTTTCTTCTTTTCTTCTTTTCCTCTTCTATCTTCTTCATCTACCGAAAAGGTGCCGCCCCTTTTTGTCAGTTTTCCATACTTAGGACGTACTTTGTCCTAAGTATGGGGGGGCGTGCACCTCGAGTTGTTTCTATTCTTTGATCCTCTCCATTGTCTCCTCTTCTGTCTATACTTAGGGATATCTTACCCTAAGTATAGGGGGAGACAACCTGAGTACGATCTGTTCATTCCCACCCTTGACCCTCCCTGCTTTGTGTACAGTCTGCTATACTTAGGATTATTTGATCCTAAGTATAGGGGGGACGGTCAACTTCTCATTGATTCATTCATTTATTCTTTAGATTTTCCTATACTCAGTACGAGTTATGTCTCTCTTTTCTCTCTGATCTATGAGGACATAGCTCAAGCTAAGTATAGGGGGGTCGTATATACTACGTATATACTTTAGCCATAACTCGTACTTTCGTAGTTTCCTAATAAATATGGCTAAAAAATTCTTTAGAATTCATTAAAAATCTTAATAAAAAGATGTGGTTATTCCTCAAATTCTGTTTGTATTTACTGATTAATAAATCAGGTGAAAATGTTTTTTGCAAAATGTTTGAAAAATAGTTTGAAAATTTTTGTGAACATCTATTGAAAACTATTTTGAAAATATTTTGTTACATGTGTTTCAACCTGTGTAAAAATGTGTGGTTTGTAAAATTTATTTTCTTTGTGTGAAATAAAATGTTTGAAAAATGATTTGCAAATGGTTTGAAAAATGGTTGCAAAAATGTTTTCAAAAACCTATATATACTGTTTTGAAAGCCTTTGCAAAATGATTTTCAAATGTGTGTAAAATGTTTGTAAAAACTATTTTGGACTATAGTTTTCAAAAATTGTGTGTAAATGGTTTTCAAATAAGTTTGAGGAATATACACATCACACCAAAATCCACTATATGTATATATGTATAAAATTGATCATTTACCCTTGTAAATTCTTAAAATCCACTTCTTGTATATATAAAGAAGCACTCCCGTGTACATATTTTCACCTAGTGTTCAGCCAAACTTTTTGTTTTCAAATTTCCCAAAAACATTTGCAAAACTAAAATCCAAAAACATTTGAAAAATCTTTTTGAAAAAAAAAATGCACCTGCATATGCATCATCATCATCTTTTCAAAAATCCATAAAAAGTTCAAAATCCTTGAAAATTGCATCACAAAAATATTCTCTGCATAGCATTGCATAGCATTCGCATTTTTTCGGATTGAGTTTGATAGTTAAACAAGTCTAAATAAAATCCGGAGATTGGAGCTTGATTGGACCTTCAAATCTACCTAATAACAGGAACCTTATAGGAACTTGGTTTGAGGTACTTCAGGTCTAGTTGACATAATTCTTTGAGGATCACGGGACTTGGTTCAATGGATTCTTGATTGCCTAAGTAGAGTATTTCGGAGCACACGCACGACTCTTGTTGATAATGACCTAACTTGGACACCTGCACCTTTCACATGGCTCAACTCAGTTGGAGTGGTGAGGGGATTGGATTTGCCGGTATGAGACGCACACAAGTGGAAACATTTGTCCTCCTCTAGGGAGGGAAGTGCACCCCAACCCGTCCAGTGATTAGGAAGTCTAAAGACAGGAGGCCGTGGGTTGCGATAAAGCTTCAAAAGAGGGATAGTCTATTGGCTCAAGAGGAAAAACTCCTTATGTAAATGCTGTTGTATATAGTATTCAAAAAAAAATGTTCAGGCATGTACAAAAATAAAAAGCCTGCAAGTATGTACAAAGTCAATAAGCGAGCTTGAGTTCCAAAGTCATATCATGTGAGCCTGCAGCAGGATGACTTGACTACACTGGTCTTGCATCCAAGGATAGGTAGCTACACTGGCTACCGTCCATTCTTCTCTTCACCCCCTCCTCTTGAGCTGGTTGCCACTTGAACTTAGAAGGGAATACCCCGCTCCTCGAGGATGGAGTCATTGGATTGGGGAATCATTGGGTTGTCGTACTGGAGAAGTCAGTCTCTTTGTCATTCTAGATGGGGAGAGCCACCATCACTTACACTGTACAAGTCAGATTCATAGTCGTAAGAGTTTGCGTATGAATTGAAATATTTCTGACCTGGCAATTGAGGAGACTTGGGCAGAGTTTTGGGATTCTCAGGGACTGTTGGATTTCAAATTCAGTTCTCAATAAGGTTCAGCCCGCACTAAAATTCCCAAGGTCCGACTTAAGCTCCAAACTTTGATTTTGCGAAGGCAAGTTTGATCATCAAATTAAATCCAAGTTCTTCTTTTTCTTTTCTTTCTGTTTCTTTTTGCACTTATTGCATAAGTGTTTGCTAGGGACTAGCAAAGGTAAAGTATAGGGGGATGATGAATCCACATTTCATCATCTTTATTCTATCATTTTGGCACCAAAAACCCTAGCAAATGCCTGTAAATACCCTTAAATAGAGCATCTTAGCATTCATGCATGTGCATCACAATAGTGTCTAAAATACTGTAATTAAGGCCAAAATTATAGAATAAATAAAGAAAAGAAAAAGAATAAAATATTGTAAATATTTTATGACCCAAAACCCCCGAGACCTAGGCATCTTGATGAATAGGTCGACAAGGAATAAAGTAGGGGGAGATAAGGTCAAAAACACAGAGAGAATACCTATATTTCTATTCATTCTTTATTCATTTTGGGACCTATTTTTGGTTCCACTTTTTATGCATCAAATAAAGAAACTTTGTACATGAAAGTTGTAGATAATTTAATAAAGAAAAATACAAAATTGATTTCACAGAAAAATAATGTACAGATAAAAAGTTATGGTCTGAATAAGAATCCAAAATCCCAAATTCCCAGACCCGTATCTCACAAACGACAACTCCAAATGCAGCGTACTCACCTTTAATTGTATATATAATAAAATAATCTATCCAATGACGGTGGTTTCGCATTTGGCGGAGCTACGGTTTGAAAGTTGACTTTTGGACCCTCATTGTATACTTGTACATATTAAAATATTCAATTTATAATTTATTCATTATTTTTATAATTTTATATTTTTGTAATGTTGTAAATAATACTTATAATAATTATGTGTATTAAAATCAGAATAAAAACATCATTAAAACTCAAATAAAAATACTTGTATATATTTGATACATAGGTATTATACATACACTTATACCTAAATAAAATACCTTTATACTTTATTAAATATACAAACTAAATCAGAAAAATAAAATAAAAATATATTTGTGTAAATAAAAGTATTCTATAATTTTATAAAATACTAAATAAAAATAATAAAAATAAAATACCTAAATAAAAATAAAATACTTAAATATATAGATACTATAAAGGGCATAAATGCAAACTTGTAAAAATATGTCTCATAAAAATAAATAAAAATCACCATAAAATAATTTATTAAATAACCAACATTTTTTATTTTATAATCATAAATTAATAAAATCATTTACTATTTTTTAATTAATTTCTAAATCTTTTTCCAGAGGGTTTTTCTGGTTGGTCCACGTGGACCAACCAGAGGGCTTGGACAGTTGACTCTGGTCAACTGTCTGACCTTCTCTCTGCTGCATGTCAGACTGATTTTGACTCATCTTCAACAATTTTTGGGGGCCGCATCTTTCACCGAATCTGATCGAAGTCTTCACGAGAGTTGTCCACCTACAATCCCTCTAGCTCGCCCAGTGATTATCTCTGGCAGGGGATCAGCACGTCACTCGATGCAACTCGATTTGCGAGCCCTCTCAACCAAGTTTCAAAACCGGCCCCATTCCCTTCATTCCTCTTTGAACCGTTTTTGCTTGAGCAAAATACCTCCGAGGGCGTGCTGCTGGACCCCCGGTGACAGAGGGATGGTCCAGCACCTTGTCGAGGTGCTCAGTTAGCTCGGCGGCGGATTCCACCACCACCTCCGGCCTCTTGGCCGTTGAGGTCCCTTCCTTGTGCTACACAGCCCTTGAGGTCTTTTCCCTTCTTTCTTTTGTTTTCTTTAGCTTTTGGTAGGCGTAGAATCGGATCCCCATAACTATCTTTATTCTTCATCTACGTATTCGCTTCATTCGACCCCTCATCGGAGCGAGCTCCGGTGAGCTTTCATTCCGCCAGCCCCCCCCCCCCCCCGCGCGCTTATCGCCATCTGGAGGTGCGTGGCATTTTGCCCACGCACCCGCATCACCCTTTTTGCTGCAGGTCTCGAGCGTCAACGTGCAACCTGGGATTCATTTTGAAGAGGCGGTGGTTCCTGGAGCTCACTTGCTCCGGCAGCCCCACGCAAGCCCGCCGGCCTCCGCCGGGCCCTTTTGGAATCGCCAATACCTTAGGAGGACCTGCAAGAAGCTGCCGGTCCCTTTTCGAGCCCCGACAGTTGACGGAACCGGCCGATTTTGCTGATCGAACGAGCCCCAGGGTGTGTTCTTCGCGCGTTTCATCCAAAGGGCCTGGCGTCCGTTCGATTGCGGTCTGTTCTTGGCGTGTAGCAGTGGCCGTTGGATTGATCGCACCTGCCATCGTCCGATCTTCTTTCGCGATTTAATCTCGGCCGTCGAATCCAAGGGGCATCGCGCGCCTCGGAAGCGCCACGTGTGTTAAGTGAAATCAAGGCCACCGTCGGATCCGCTCCAGTGCTTGGGTAATTTGCAAACTTCGGCCAGACTTTTTTTGTATTTAATTAAGACACCTCAAACATTCCTCTGCAGGTTTAAAATTTTGTGACATTTGCATACTGTACCCCAAAGTTCTTGAGTATTGCGAATTCGCCCCTCCCAGGCGCGCGTGCCTCTGCACGTGGGGCTGGGATTTTTGCTGGCATACCCGTGGCATTTTGTGTATCTGCTAATAGTCCAGAAACTATTTTATTTAGTTAAATATTTTGTGAGAATATTGCACGCAGGCCCTCAAGCTTTCATTCTATTACATAAATGCCCCTGCGAATGTGTAGTTACTTGTTGTTTCTTGTATTTTATGCATACATCATATCAATTCCAAAAATTCCACAAAAATAGCATTAAGCTCCTGTTTCATCATATTTCATCACCATATTTTTATTTTTCATAATTATTGCATTTTCATATTTATTAAAAATCAAAAATAGTCATTTTCAGCACTGTTTGCATTAGAAAATCACTAAAAAATATAAAAACCCTTCAGAAAAATCTCAAAAAAATATATTTTGTTCCTTGTAGTTAGTTTAGTTTTAACTCCCAGCCAAAAATCATAAAAATATACAAAACCAAACTCTTAAAAATTGCAAAACTCTAAAAACCTTCATAAAAATTTATAAAATTCATAAAAAAATCCAAAAATAGCGTTTTCTTTTCCTAAATTTTCTTGGTTTTATTATTCTTAAGGGAAAATTAATTTGGAGAATTTTTGTTACTGTTTGCTATTTTATTTCTCCATTTTAGTTTCATCCTGGTATTTTCTTCACTGTTTTCTTTATTTTGCTAATTAAAAATACCAAAAACATTCTAAACAGTACCCAAAAATCACAAAAACAGTAAAAAAGTATAAAAAGACCAAAAAGACTTTATTTTCATATTTTTGGATATTTTTATCTATTTTTATAAATATCTCTTTCTCCCTTTTATTACATTGCTTTTATATTTCAATATTGAAAAAGAAATTAAAAAAATATAAAATATAAAAAGAAAATATAAAATCAGAAAATTAAAATCAAAATACAAAAATACAAAATTAAAAATTAAACAAAAAAATATAAAATTAAAAACCCACAAAAAATAGCATAGTAGACTCTTGATCACTTTCACACACATTTTGAGCATTTTTGCCCCGTTCTACCTGTCTGCTCCCTGTGTTCGACCTCTACACATACTTGCACCTATACACATCTTGTTGTAGAGTTATAATAAATTTTAACTCCGCACATTTACTTTCATTGCTTGATTTATTTGTCGTGGGTTAATTGTTGATTAATTCGGGTTTCGTGAGCGGTCGCTCAGCGACACTGTAGTCCCGCCTTGTGTGGACTATTTTGACCCTCGCCAAATCCGTGTTAAACAATAATTAAATGTGATTTGATTATCATAAATAATATAAATTTAATTCATATTATAAGGAGAGTTATCGGAGATAACTAAATGCGATTTAATTATCAAAGCTGCGAATAATGTAAATGTGATTCATGTTATTTGGGCATATGAGAAAAGAGATCAAAGATGACTAAATATGATTTAATTACCATGGATATGAATAATGTGGATAGCACTATCAGTAATAATCAGGTTTGTTATAAATGTGATTTATAATATATTAAAGAGAGCATATTGTGATTTATATTTGTTAATTAATTATTGATGTGAATTGGATTCACATTAGATGATTAATTAAAAATATAATTTATATTTTATTTTGGGATGTGAATGTGATTCACATTTTTTCAATGGCATGATTGCAATGTTCACAAGATAATTATGAACTATTTTTGTGAAATAATTTACAACCAATGTTGTTGTAAATCTTGGAGATATCATGAGATAATGAAATCTCAAGAGATTATGAGGAGATAAACTCATTCAATCTCAAAAAGGGTAGTCGTCCCCTTTTCTTTAGAGAATGTGGTCAATCTTCTCATTATCTCCAAGACTAGTCAAAGCAATTTAATTTTGAATTGATTTATATTGATTTATCAATATATATTAATTTAAATTAAATCAATTATTGTAGTGTTTTTTACAACAACATCTTGGCCATTGAAAGAAACACAAATCAATCTCATTCATTGATTGTGTGTTGTCCATGGACTGAGATCCATGGACTCCCAAAACCCTATATAAGAACATGCATTTCTTGCTCTTCGGGTGACACGTTTACGACAACAACATGTACTCTCTCCTTCTCTCTACATGCTAAATGCTCTCTCCCTCCCTCTCTCTCTCTCTCTCTCTCTTGTGTTCTTCCACCATGGAACCCTTGAGAGAGTCACCATCACCGCAACATCGTCGTTATGCTGCCGGCGTATTCGCTCGTGGATCTCTGTCTCCTTCAGTGTGTCTTTCTCGTGAAGAAAATGTCGGATCTCACATGATGAGATCAGGAGATTCGCCGCTTGTATCATAAACATGGATTGCGAGAAGGACGCGTCTCGCGCTCGCAAGCGTCTCCTCCGTCGGATCGGACTTGAGACAAGAGGTCTCTTCCTTTAGAGATCGATCGCAACCACGCTTCAAGAGGTAACCTTAATCTATTGTGGTTTAGATGAAATGATCCGAGAAATGTTCTTGGATCATGTGATTTTATCACATTAAAATTTTTAAATTCCACTACATCGAGCCACTAGTACGACTAGTCGCTCCCGATCTCATACGATACGATCATCACACTTACGTGATGTCCTTAAGGATCTCCGCATATACTTCAAGTGGTATCAGAGCCAGGTTTGAGGTTTTGGATACGATCCATGAACCTAGGAAGACTTGGGCCCATTAGGGATTGTGAAAATTTATCGTATTTTATATTCACAATCCTGTTTTGTGATTATTTTTCGTTCCTATTTAAAATGTTTAAAATATCATTTGGATAATGTTCCCTGTTAGTTAAGAAAACAGTGGGATTTGAGTTTGTGTGATTTGGAATCCGATAACTCAAGATATGATCATTTTAATGACCTATATCCACTATTTCTAGGATGGCGAATCATGACGTAATTAAAGAGTTGGTTACTTTTTTGACAAGCCTAGAAATACGTGATCATCAGTTTGATTCTGTTTTAAATCAAATTAACAAATTTTAAAACTGATTTTGCATGATTTGGATTTAAAATGAATGAGATCTGCTAATTTTAGTAAGTGCGGGTCACTGTTGGAAATTGCATACTTATTCAAGAACCTTGTGGTTGTCATTTATTTTTTATAGAAATTAGTGGTTAATTTCTTGAGATAATTATTGATAAATATCTGCTAAATATTTAAAGATGATAATTATTTCATTAAATGACATTACCTTAACCAATAATTGATTAGATGTGATCTAGATCACAAATTGGTTACATCATACATTTTCTAACAAACTAGTTGCTTGAATAGGATTGAGAATTTGTTTAGCAAATTTCCTTATAATGTTAATCAAAATGGTTTTGATCATTCCTGTATGGTATAACTTCGGTTGAAAAACCGATTATCATCTCAAGTACAAAGTGATTGACTTGGCATTATTTTTTCCCGAGGTGGATATGGTGTCTAGTCGAGGAGCGTTGGGGTAGCAGGTTACTCCTTGTGCAGTCTATCCTCCCGTCGGTACTGGCCATGACAACGGGTAGGGAATGGATAATTCTTGAGATATCATGATGTATTTTTCTAATTATTAAAATTCAAAATAATATGTATTTGAGATAATACCATATTTTAAAGTAACGATTAAAAAATGCTTGTTGGATATTAATTGGATCATTAATTTAATATGATTAGATTAATTGGAATCCAATTAAAACTAAAACACTCTATCATGAATAGAGTTGTTATTTTCCTTGGAAGAAATAATCATAATCAATATGATTCATAATGATTAATTAAAATTTCAACATGATATGGAGGATCACATAAGTGACATCCATGGTCTCCCGTCAAGGCAAAGGGTACCGTCACTAGAGATTGCATGTTAGAGATGCATGTTTGAAATGACAGCTCCTGCATACAAGCTATTTGGATCGGGCTCTTTGCTTCTCGAAAGTGTAAGGACGTATACGTAGTGACCCCAATATGGAGTCCTCCTATTATTGGGGCCATATTAGATTGCGCATAGCGAGTTGTATTCTTGTTGACGGTTGGTTGAATTAATGATGGGTCAACATCACCTCAGGGGTGGTGGGCCATGTGTTAAAGATCGAATTGGGAGATGCAAAGTGAACTTGCAGGGCGGAATGAGTTTCTGCTTCTTTTTATCCGAGTTGCAAGTTCTCATATTATTGAGATGTGACAAAGATAAGAAAGGAGATCCCAGATATTTCTAGAGATATAACAGTATATAAGTATATCTCTTACAATGAAAGTGATTAAGGGAATGAACTTTCAGTATTGACAAGGCAAGACAACTTTGCTATAAAAATCCTAAATCAAAGTAAAATATATATATATATGTATGTGTGTGTAAATTTCTTATTTCAGATAAACCTTCATTAAACTCACTCAGTACTGTACTCAATAATAACCAGAAAATATTATGGATTGGATCCATGATCAAGATATTGTACTTGCAGTTGGACACATAATGTATGTGGTTGCAATGTGCAAGTTTCCTCATAATAACGAGGAATGGCAATTAAATAGACAATAGGTCTGCAACCTTATGGTTTGAATGGCTCTATAGTCTTGATCTCTCATCGAATGTACTTTGGAAGTGACATGTCGATGATGGTCGTAATTGTCAAATAATCCTTATAAAAATCTAAGAAGATGTACTGGCATAAATATGTTCTCTTGACATTTAATCATGAATGACATGGTTCACTGCACCATGCAGAATGGTGGCTCAATAAGAGATGATGTACTCAAAATGTTTGAGTACCTACCTAAACTTAAGTCTTTAAGAGTTAAGATGTATGTAGATATGATGAGTGTCTTCATTCTACTATTTATACTCTAGTCATTCATGAAACGTTATAATATTCATATTGTATGAATTAAATGAAGCATGTATAAATATTGAAATACTCTTATATTGAAGTCTTTTGAGTGAACAATAAGAGTTCTTTTGTCTTGAGCAATGGTTGCTTATAGATGAAAGGAGCACAGTGGAAGCATGGGTCTGACCCAAGTTAGAAGGAAAGTCAAAGAGTTGGATGTGCTTCTATGGTTTCCATACACATGACATCCAAAGGGTCGGATAAATGCCAATACAGCAACGAGTTGATGTGTTGATAGTATGGCTATCAAGTCTTAGGATCCTTTGAGAAGGACTCGGATAGTGCATTGGAATAATATATATTTAATCATTGAAATCGACTTACTTATTGGACAAGATTAAAAGTCTAATCATTATTTCTCATTCTTCTAATAACACTTGCAATTGGTTGCATATATTTTAGAAGACTAGAAAATTTAATCTTAATGTTTAATAGTCATCCACATGGATGTTGATGCAATTGTTGCAACAACCTCTATTGGATAAATAGACTTCATATTTTCAGTGGGAAAGCCCTTAGTCTTAGAGAATGTTTCTGTGACCTAGATATTAGAATACACTCATTGATTATTTCTAAATGTTGGAAATAAACATGATTATGGAATAGACCTATCATAAAGAGTTATGATGGATATATTTCAGAGAGTATTCGGATATCTGGAGGACTCTACTAAATTAGAAAATTAATGAATGGTTCATTACAATTTCTAATACTGAAAATTGAACCTTTAACAAGATCAATAGGAGGACGGATATCATTTGACAATGATCTGGCATCAAATCTTGGACATGTGTCTGTTGATGAGATCAATAGACAAGTAAGAGATGAAACTTTAGAATGTCTGAAATTTCAAATCTTACATACTTGTGAATATTATATTCAAAGTAAAATATCCAATGCACCCTTCTCTAGAAATGATGTTAGAAACCAAGATATTCAAAATCTCATACATATTGATGTATGTAGATCATCTATATCATAATAAACATTGATGATATGTGATATCATTCGATATTTATTAGTGATATGAGATTTCTTCCCATCACCTTAGAAAGCTTTGAAATGTTCGAAGATTTCACAATTTTGGTTTAGAACCAAAGTTTGAAGGAAGATGAAATGAATTTGATCTAATCAAGGTAGCATGTACCTATTAGATGAATTCAATGAATATATTATGGAGATAAGAATATCATTCCTATCTCACTCCTCCTGATACACCTAAACTAAATAGAGTTGTAGGGAGATACAATTGATCGTGTATGACATGATTTGATCAATGATTACTCTTAGCATAATTATCTCTTAGTTTCCAATGTATATATGACTACAATATATATCCTTAATAAGATCCCATGCATATCTAAATCCGCGTCCTCATAACCTATGATTTGGAACCTAGCCTAGTGTTGGACACTTGAGGATTTTAGGGTTGCTTGGTCCATAATTTTGTCATGGATGCAAGTAAGCTGGAATATAGGACAAGAGAGTACCACTTCATTAGGAAAATAAAGGATGGTATTAGATACCTACTTTATGACCTTGAGATTCTTAAAAGATCTCATATCTAAGGATGTGATTCTTAGAGGGTGACTCTCTTGAGAATCAAGATTAAAATGAAGTGAAGGAACTCATTTAATCTTGAGAAGATAATGAGGCTCCTGAGATTGGAAACTAAAAGGACAATTAAAGGTGAAGTACTAATACCTCTTCAAATGAGTTTGAGGATGAATTCCATGTGTCAGAGAAATCTGACAATGATCGAAATTCATGTGATGAAGCTTCTGAAGATCATGTCATGAAAAGATGGATGTTAGAAATAAAGTCTAAAGTAGACTTCGTATACAAGTGCTGTATATGGACCTTCAAGGATCCACCTATATGGGTAAGACCCATTAAGGTATAAATGGCTCTTCAAGAGAAAGAGGGAACCTGATAAGAAGGTAGAGACCTTCTAAGAACGGCTCGTATACACATCGAAGAGAAGACATTGCTTGTGATGAGGCTTGCTCTTCAGTGACCTTGCTTAAACCCGTCGGAATATTGCTAACTATAGCTACACAACTTGACTTTAATATCTTCAAGATGGAAGTCAATGTTGCATTTCTCTATGAATACCTCTATAAGGTTATTCATATGAAGTAGCCATAGGGCTTCATAGTTGAGGAAAGCAAGTTGTCCAGGCTAAATAACTCCATCTGTGGACTTGAATAAACTTCTTATAGTTGGAACATCAGGTTTGATGAAATCATAAATGTTATGATTCCAGATAAAATCTTGATGAACCGTGTGAAGCTTCGTGGGAGTGCCATTGTGTTCATCATGCTAAATGTAGATAATGCCCTAATTATTTGGAATGATATAAAGGATAATAATAAGTATTTTTATAAATTGGATATTCCATACCTTGAGATATAATCTCAAGGAAACCTCTTAAGATCTTAGTTCTGAAAGTGTTCAGAAGCAAAGAGAAGAGGGCGTTGGAACCGTCATATTAGTGGTACACCTTGGACATATTTCATTTTTCGGAAAATTCCAAGAAAGGCTTCTCT
The DNA here is from genome assembly GCA_037367405.1 of Ottelia alismoides. Classification (NCBI taxonomy): domain Eukaryota; kingdom Viridiplantae; phylum Streptophyta; class Magnoliopsida; order Alismatales; family Hydrocharitaceae; genus Ottelia; species Ottelia alismoides. The sequence goes on along the minus strand of JAZKJV010010061.1, from coordinate 16,255 downwards.
TCCTTAAGATGTGGTACTGACCTATCTGAAGATATAACACCTCAAAGAGTTGAGGAAGTGAATGCTAAAACTGCTTGCTCTTGTGCACCAGTTGTGAGAAGTCAGATGTATGTCGGATGTGTACAAAAGCCATATGTCTGTCATGCAATGGGAGTAGTAGATTGTTGCTAATCCTACTAAGGTGATAAAACATTTGATTGTAGCAATAACAAAATCTTCAAGACATAGAGATAGTGACATCAAAGTCTTATCTTCAAGAAATTAAGACTTTATAGATAAAGTTCAAAAGGTCTTAACTGTGGATACCTTAGGAGATAGAGATCTCCAGAACTAAGGGTATTCTGATAAGGATAATGAAAATACTGGTTATAATAATTATCAAGATGTGGTGTCAAGGACACTATAACTAACAAAATTGAGTATTGGTTGCATAAGATCCAACATTCGCATTGGATGCGAGCACTGTTACTGGGGATACGCAAGTGTCCTAAAAGGACTTGGCGTGGTCTCTTGGGAATAGAGTAATTGATCAGCTTACGTAGTTATTTTTCTAAATAACCTATGATTGTCACATGAGTGAGGGTTTAAATGATTAGCCCATTAATGGCTCTTTGGTCTAGTGGGAGATTGTTGGACATGCAAGCCCACGGCGAGCCATTATGCAATAAATGCTATTGCAAATATCATTCCCTAATCTGAAATGAAGAATAACTAATTTGTATAATAGGTCCCTTAGTACAATTAGGGTTATGTACCATGGCCATCTTGTTGATCATAAGTTGTTGATTCAACTATTGAATCATATAAGCTGGTGCTTGGATGAATATCTAAAGAGTTAGATTGAGGACTCATCAAGCACCGTCAAATGATTGTTAAGAGATGATCTCCAGCCTGAGTAGGAGATGGCAATCCTTTATCATTTGGCCGATATCTGACCGAACTCTTGATGTAGGTCCTCTGCATGGGAATAGAAATTCGGAGGTGTCAGATTAGTTAGGTCAAGGAGTTGACTTAATGAGATCGAGATAACCAAAGTCCTATGTCGTATGCTGTCACGATATAGGCACAAATCCTCTGACCGAAGACAGATGTGTTACTATACGTTTGAGTATGTACATTTGGCATACCAATAGGTTGATGATGTAACCAAGGTCTATACACCGACACGCTGGTGTACATGCAAGGGTATATGAGTAATACGATCTCTTAAATGGATAATACAGGCTCATTGCTAAATCGGAAGACATGAGATCACTCATGAGATACTGGGAAGAATCAAATTCCATGCATGGTCGTCTCACTTTGGAAGCTTGACTGAATTTGTAAGGTTTGATATATGCTTTTGGAAAGTATATGATCAACACCTAGGTAAGATATATTCTTTTTGAAAGTATATGATCGATATCGAATCCCAATGATCGAATGGGAACCTTAATGATAAAAATCCTGAAGGAGACAGTCTAAAAGAGATCTAAAATTTCGGATTTGTTCTGGGTCTTGCAGTATGCCGGATGTACAGTTATTAGGAATGCCTGAGGGTGATGTGATCATAAACGATTATATAACCATGACACTTCCATTCTGAGGGAGAGATGAAACAGATCTGGATTTTATGACTCCTCTCATAAAGAAGTAATCATATCTTAGTCCAACTGATAGACATTGATCTGAATGTGATGAGAAGATTAAATTTGCGGTCTTGATTTAATCAAGCATCTATGGGAGGTCCGCATGATCTGGATTTGAGATATGATCTCAGTATCCAAGTCACTATATGCAGAACAATACAATCACCATGTCCTTATCTCCAAGCATTTGCGGAGAAAGCCCATTATCCATGAAAGAGTTCGTGGATAATTTCATTGTTGATATACGTATCGGAGCATCGAGAAAATAGATAATTAAATGTTATTTTATTATCATAAATAATATAAATTTGATTCATATTATAAGGAGGGTTATCTGGGATAATTAAATGTGATTTAATTATCAAAGCTATGAATAATGTGAATGTGATTCATGTTATTTGGGCACATAAGAAAAGAGATCCAAGATGATTAAATATGATTCAATTACCATCGATATGAATAATGTGGATAGCAGTATCCATATTAATCAGGTATATTATAAATTTGATTTACAATATATTAGAGAGAGTATATTGTGATTTATATTTGTTATTTAATTATTGATGTGAATTGGATGATTAATTGAAAATAATTTATATTTTATTTTGGGATGTGAATGTTATTCATATTTTTCAATGGCATGATTGCAATGTTCACAAGATAATTATGAGTTATTTTTGTGAAATAATTTACAACAAATGTTGTTGTAAATCTTGGAGATATCATGAGATAATGAAATCTCATGAGATAATGAAATCTCATGAGATTATGAGGAGATAAACCCATTATATCTCAAAAAGGGTAGTCGTCCCCTTTTCTTTAGGGAATGTGGTCAATCTTCTCATTATCTCCAAGACTAGTCAAAGCCATTTAATTTTGAGTTGATTTTTATTGATTTATTAATATATATTAATTTAAATTAAATCAATTATTGTTGTGGTTTTTACAACAAGATCATGGCCATTGAAAGAAACACAAATCAATCTCATCCATTGATTGTGTGTTGTCCATGGACTGAGATCCATGGACTCCCAAAATACTATATAGGAAGAGGCACCCCTTGCTCTTCCGGTGACACGTTTACGACAACAACATATACTCTCTCTATCTCTCTACATGGCAAATGCTCTCTTTCTCTCTCTCTTGTGGTCGTCCACCATGGAGCCCTTGAGAGAGTCACCGTCGCTACAGAATCGTCGTGATGTTGCCGGAGTATTCGCTCATGGATCTGTGTCTCCTTCAGTATGCCTTGCTCGTGAAGAAGACGTCGCATCTCGCGTAACGAAATGAGGAGATTCTTCGCTTGGATCATCAACATGGATTGCGAGGACGTGTCTCATCAATGCGCTCGCAAGCGTTTCCTCCGTCGGATCGGACTTGAGACAGGAGGTCCCTTCCTTTAGAGACTCGATCGCAACCACGCTTCAAAAGGTAACCTTAATACCTATTGTAGTTTAGATGAAACGATCCAAAAAAATGTTCTTGGATCATGTGGTTTTATCACATTAAAGTTTTTAAATTCCACTGCATCAAGCAACTAGTGCCACTTGTCGCTCCCGATCATATACAATGCGATCATCACACTTCCGTGATGCCCTTAAGGATCTCCTTGTTAGACATGCGAGCCCACGGTGAGCCATTATGCAATAAATGTTATTGCACATACCATTCTCTGATCTGAAATGAAGAACAAATAATTTGCATAATAGGCCCCTTAGTACAATTAGGGTTATGTACCATGGCCATCTTAATAATCATACAGTTGTTGATTCAATAATTGAATCATAGAGGCTGGTGCTTGGATGAATATCTAAAGGGTTAGATTGAGGACTCATCAACCACCGTCAAATGATTGTTAAGAGATGATCTCCAGCCTTAGTAGGAGATGGCAATCCTTTCTCACATAGGCTGATATCTGACCGGCCTCTTGATGCAGGTCCTCTGCATAAGAATAGAGATTCAGAGGTGTCAGATTAGTTAGGTCAAAGAGTTGACTTAACGAGATCAAGATAACCAAAGTCCTATATCGTATGCTGTCACGATACAGGCACGCATCCTCTGACCGAAGACAGATGTGTTGCTATATGTCTGAGTATGTACAGTTGGCAGACCAATATGTTGATGACCTAACCAAGGTCTATACACTGGCGCGTTGGTGTGCATGCAAGGGCATATGAGTAATACGATCTCTCAAAGGGATCATACATGTTCAATACTGAACCGGAAGACAGGAGCTCACTCATGAGATATTGGGAAGAACCAAATTCCATGCACGGTCATCTCGCTTTCGAAGCTTGACTGAATTTGTAGGTTTGATATATACTTTTGGAAAGTATATGATCAAGACCTAGGTATGATATATGCTTTTGAAAAGTATATGATCGATACTAACTCCCAATGATCAAATGAGAAACTTACTAATAAAACCCTGAAGTAGACAGTATAAAGTTGATCTAATACTTCGGGTTTATTTTGAGTCTTCCAGTATGCAGGATGTACAGGGGTTGAGAATACCTGAGGGTGATGTGATCATAAACGATTGTATAACCATGACGCTTCCATTCCTAGGGAGTGATGAAACGGGTCTGGATTTTAGTGACTCCTCTCAGTAAAGTAATCTGATCTTGGTCCAAATGTTGGACATTAATCTGAATGAGATTCAGATGCAATGAGAAGATTATATTTGCGGTCTTGATTTAATCAAGCATCTATGGGAGGCCCGAGATCTGGATTTGAGATGTGATCTCATTATCCAAGTCACTATACGTGGAACAATACAATCGCCCTGTCCTTATCTCCAAGTATCCGCGGAGAAAGCGCATTATCCTTGAAAGAATTCAGGGATAATTTCATTGTTGATATATGTATCTAAGCATCGAGAAAATTGATAATTAAATGTGATTTAATTATCATAGATAATATGAATTTGATTCATATTATAAGGAGAGATATCTAACATAATTAAATATGATTTAATTATCAAAGATGTGAATAATGTGAATGTGATTTATTTTATTTGGGCACATGAGAATAGAGATCCGAGATGATTAAATGTGATTTAATTATCATGGATATGAATAATGTGAATAACACTATCCATATTAATTATATATATTATAAATATGATTTATAATATATTAAAGAGAGCATATTGTGATTTATATTTGTTGATTATTGTTAATATGAATTGGATTTCACATTGAATGATTAATTGAAAATATAATTATATTTAGTTTTGGATTGTGAATGAGATTCACATAATTTCAATGGCATGGTTCATATTTTCCACAAGATAATTTGGAATTATTTTTTGGTGAAAATATTGTCGACAAGAGATGATGAATATATCATGAGATAATGAGATCTCATGATAATTAGAAGAAATGGACCAAGTCCACCAAAGAGAAGTGGACGGATACAACTCTCCATGAGGAGAAGAGTAGCCGTCCCCTCTTTTGAGGAGATTGGTGTATTCTCTTCATTATCTTTTCTATTATCAAAGATGATTTAATTTGAAATTAATTTTGTTGATTTATCAATGAAAATTAATTTAAATTAAATCATTAGTTGTTGTATTTTTACAACAACATCTTAGCCATTGAAAGTAACACAAATCAATCTCAACCATTGATTATGTGTTGTCCAAGGATTGGGATCCATGGACTCCTAAAACCCTATATAAGAAGAGGCACCCCTTGCTCTTCAAGACACACCTCAACGAATGCTCTCTCTCTCTCTTCTTTCTACACGCCCACTCTCTCTATCTCTCATGTGGTCATCCACCATGGATGCCCTAGAGAGATCCTCCATCATCGCAGCATCGTCGTTATGCTGTCCGATCGTTTGCTCGTGGATCTCCGTCTACTTTGGCGTGTGATGAATCTCGTATTCATCATGCTAAAAGCCACTAATTAAAACCCCTGCTTGATCAAACCAATAAAAATACCCTTCTATTCTTTGTTTTTATCCTATATTATATTGTATATAATTTACCATTAAAAACACTAAAAAATACAAAAACATCTCAAAACCACAAAATTGTATTTTTATCCGCTTAATACCCCCAAAAACACGTTTTGTACAAATGACCTCTTTTGGCTTTTTGACCTCCATGAAAGTTGTAGATCTCGTCAAGACGAGCAACTTTCATGTTTTGACTTTTTCCTAATTCGGCCTCTAACTATTTCTTTTCTATTTATCTTTGTATTTTTATTTGAATTTTTCTCATTGGGCCATGTGGCACACTCTGGAGCGCCCACGTGGCCCGTCTCCCCGCTCGCCACCCGGCACTCTTCTTGACCATCTGATCTCCTCCATTCCGCCTTCATCTGAACCGTTCAGCCTTCGCCTACTTCTAGCCCTTGGATCTGATCTCAGATCAGATCTCCACCATTACCTCGCGCCCCATCCACAGCCATCCGATCACCTCCTCATCCATCGCCTATCAACCTGCCACGTCTTCCCTCATCCACAGCCACTCGATCGTATCCTATCCAACGTCCCTCAACGTGCTGCATCCCCCTTTAACCCTCGTCGTTCGATCTACCCCATCGCTCCATCTGGGCTGCTCTTTAGCACCCATCCCTCCACCACACGATCAGATCCTAAGGATCTGATCGTGGCCTTCCACGCACGCTCCACTCCCAGCCATTAGATCGTTAGATCCAACGGCTATGGTCCATCATCAACCTCCGTAACCCCCCCCCTTCCCCAGTCGTTTCAACTCGCGACCCCCGCTCCCCCTTCCTTTTTTGGCCGCTACCTCCGGCCATCCCTCTCGCTCCTAACACCTTCCCTGCGTAGCCATAGCTTCCTCCTCCCTCGCGTAACTCTCATCGACCACCTCCATTAAACCTCCTCCATTAAAACCCCCATGAAAACCCGCCTCCACACCACATAACCGCCATACGCCTCCACCTATTTAAGCCCTCGCCCGCCTCCAAGCACCTTCGTCCACCATTCTTGGGCCTTCTCCTAGCTTCCTCCGCCCCTCCGGTGACAGCGGAGGGGCGGAACGTCGAGGCGATAATGGGGCTGGTCCGGTATCGACCCACGACCGCATTGGCCGCGTCGCGGTTGGCTCCGCCACCGCTGAGCACCGAGGAAGATCGCCCTCGTTGTGCGACGATCCCCCGAGGTCCGATGAGGGCCTCGAGCCCAGATCACAGCCTCCACCAACACCTCGCTCCGGCGAGGTGCTTTTTATGTTATTTCTTCGAATTTTTCCTCCGCCGATCGTCACCTCCACCTCCATCTGACCAGCTCAGCAGCTCCGCAACAACACCGTCACCCTCGCCAACCTCCTCGACTCCATCTTCCCTTCTCCACAACCACTGCCACCCTCCGCCACCTCTTCCTCTGCTCCGCCGGAGGAAGAGCTCAGGGCCACCACTCCCTTCACACCACACGGTCCTCACTTCACTCACCTCTCACTCGCACTACACGCACGCACGCTTCGGCTATCTAACGCTTGCAGGTACTTCAATTGCCGGAGTTTGCATCGGAGCTGATTCGAGCTCTTCTCCGCCGGTGAGGTTCCATCGTTCTTCCCCTCCGATCCGCCTCGGAGCCTCGCGGCGCTTCCCAGTTCTTCTCCAGACCATCGGCTATCTTCCCCGACCTTCAGAAGATGATAGATACAGTGGTGGAGCGAATAGCTGTTCACCGGAGCCCAGCCTCCTCCGGTGAACCACGGTGGAGGAGAAGACACAGGTGTCGTCCGATCGTTTCGATCGGACGGCTCTGATTGAGACACGTGGCAGCCCTAGCCTCCACCCGAGCCTCAACATTGATCCTACAGGCTCGGGTGGCCCAAGCCTCGAGCCAAACCTCCAGATGTTGCCACGTATCCCGAACCTGCAGGAGCTGACCCGAGCCGGGCCCCTCACGTGCTGCGCACGTGAGGTGCTGGGCTTTTTGCACGAAGGACCCCGGAAGAATTGTTATTTGCATTTTGGTCCCCAGGCACGTGCCTCACGTGCGTGCCTGGGTATTTTACAGGGAGCCTCTCCAAGGTTTCAGATATTGCAGAAATGCCCCTGCGCGCAATGGTGAAATTGCATAAGGGCCTAGGCGGTTGTTTCTATTTGCAATTAGGTCCCTATAGGGACCTAAATGCAATATTTATCCCTTTATTTTCTTGTATTTTTATTACAATTAAGCCCCTGCATTGTTTTTAGCATAACTTGAGCATCGTAGGTCCAAATTGCATGATTTTAGTGTCATTTTGATCCTTGTTTTGTCCTCTACATCTTAGCATGATAAGTTCTCTCATTTGCTACCGTTTTAATTGAAGTGATTTTTTATGTGAAAAATGGGACCCTGCTCTCCTTGTCTTGCTTTGATCTGATGATCGCTTTTATTATTGTGATTAAATTGACGCTGATCTCAATTCTATCATATTGCTCATAATTTTTAGGGTATAATTGTAACCTTACATTTAGCATACATGTTCTCTTGCATATTTGCTCATGCATCACTTTATAATTGCATAAAAACCGATAAAAAATGCATGCATCTTCGCATTGCTTTGTAATTAGCATAGTGCATCATATGGACCAGAAATTGAAATTAACTCACATTGTGCCTAATGAATCGAAATTCGATAAACATATTAAGTAGCCATGTCCCTGTATTCGACCTTGGTAGACTTGTCAAGTAAAAATACTCCACAACATTCAAAGATTGTGGTATTTTGATCGACCGAAATTAGCCTCCTATACTACGACAATCTAGATTATTAAAGAGGCGAATTTCGAGCTCATCAACGTGCCTTGCTCGTAAAGAAGACATCGTATCTCATTTATCGAGATCAGGAGATCCGTAGCTTGGATCATCAACATGGATTGCGAGAAGCACACGTCTCATCCACGCGCTCACAAGTGTCTCCTCCGTCGGATCAGAGTTGAGATAGGAGGTCTCTTGGTTTAGAGACTCGATCGCAACTACGCTTCAAGAGGTAATCCTATTACTTGTTTGTGGTTTAGACGAAACGATTCAAGAAGTGTTCTTGGATCATGTGGTTTCGTCACATGAATTTTTTAATTTCCGCTGCATCGAGCAACTAGTGCGACCAGTCGCTCCCGATCGCATACGATGTGATCCTCACGCTTCTGTGATGCGCTTGAGGATTTTTCTCATATCCTTCACTCATCATATCCTTCAAGTGGTATCAGAGCCAGGTTTGAGGTTTTGGATACGATCCATGAACCTAGAAAGACTTGGGCTCATTAGGGATTGTGAAAATTTTGTCTATACACCGGCACGCTGGTGTGCATAAAAGGGCATATGAGTAATACGATCTCTTAAAAGGATCATACATGTTCATTGCTGAATTGGAAGACATGAGCTTACTCATGAGATATTGGGAAGAATCAAATTCCACGCATGGTCGTCTCACTTTGGAAGCTTGATTGAATTTTTAAGGTTTGATATATGCTTTTGAAAAGTACATGATCAACACCTAGATATGATATATGCTTTTGGAAAGTATATGAACGATACCGACTCCCAATGATCGAATGAGAACGTTAATGATACCTGAAGGAGACAGTATAAAAGAGATCTAAAAGTTCGGATTTATTCTGGATCTTCCAGTATGCAGGATGTACAGGTATTAGGAATGACTGAGGGTGATGTGATCATAAATGATTGTATAACCATGACACTTCCATTTCGAGGGAGTGATGAAATAGGTATGGATTTTAGTTTCTCCTCCCATAGAGAAGTAATATGATCTTATTCCAACTGATGGACATTGATCTGAATGTGATGAGAAGATTAGATTCATGGTCTTGATTTAATCAAGCATCTATGGGAGGTCTGCAAGATCTGGATTTGAGATGTAATCTCAATATCCAGGTCACTATACATAAAACAATACAATCGCCTTATCCTTATCTAAAAGTATCCGTGGAGAAAGTGTATTATCCATGAAAGAGTTCATGGATAATTTCATTGTTGATATATGTATCCTAGCATCGAGAAAATGGATATTAAATGTGATTTGATTGTCATAAATAATATGAATTTGATTCATATTATAAGCAAAGTTACCTGAGATAATTAAATGTGATTTAACTATCCAAAGCTGTAAATAATGTGAATGTGTTTCATGTTATTTGGGCACATGAGAAAATAGAGCTAAGATGATTAAATGTGATTTAATTATCATGGATATGGATAATGTGGATAGCACTATCCATATTAACCAGGTATTGTATAAATGTGATTTATAATATGTGATTTATATTTGTTAATTAATTATTGATGTGAATTGGATTCACATTGGATGATAATTGAAAATAATTCACATTTTATTTTGGGATGTGAATGTGATTCACATTTTTCCAATGGCCTGATTGCAATGTTCACAAGATAATTATGAATTATTTTTGTGAAATAATTTACAACAAATATTGTTGTAAATCTTGGATATATCATGAGATAATGGAATCTCATGAGATAATTAAATATCATGAGATTGTGAAGAGATAGACCCATTCTATCTCAAAAAGGGTAGTTGTCCCCTTTTCTTTAGGGAATGTGGTCAATCTTCTCATTATCTCCAAGAGTAGTCAAAGCGATTTAATTTTGAATCGATTTATATAGATTTATCAATATATATTAATTTAAATTAAATCAATTGTTGTTGTATTTTTTACAACAATATCATAGCCATTGAAAGAAATACAAATTAATCTCATCCATTAATTGTGTGTTGTCCATAGACTGAGATCCATGGACTCCTAAAACCCCTCTTTAAGAAGAGGCACCCCTTGCTCTTCGGGTGATGATGAGCGCAACCGAGCGAACGAGGTAAAGGTACTGAATTAGGTCGTTGCGACCTCTATCACTCAGAGTCACTCAATCAAGAAAAAAATCGAACCGCAAAATAAATCGAATATCAAACAAGGCAAGCAAGCGGTCCTAGCTATGGGATTAACCTGGTATAGCTCCCAGGGTCGAACACAAGGAGCACGGGTTGGCCTAGGGCCTACGAAGTAGTAAAAAGAAAATAAAAATAAAAGAAAATGTTTTTAGTGGTTTTTAATAATTTATATATATATATTTTTTTTTAGATTTTTAATATGTGAAGAAAAGTAAAGAAAAGAAAACCAAGCACACTTGAGCAATTTATTTAACACACCAAAATCAAGCAAAAATTCAAGAAAAATTGTTTTTATGTTTTTTATGTTTTTTAGTGTTTTTGGTTAATTTTTGATAATTTTCTGATGGGTAATTTATTTTCTAAAAATCAAACAGTAAGAAAAAGACTGGGTACTGTCCAGCCAGAACCAAAACCCTCAAATAAAATATCTAAGGATCTCAACAGGTCCTGGAGGTAATTTTCCTGTATTCTAGAGAAAATAAGGAAAATTTGGGCACCAAAATTATTGTTTTTGGAATTTTAGATTATTTATTATAATTTTTATGAGTTTTAGGTGTTTTAGATTTTTAGGGTTTTTACTCAATGAAAAATAGCCAAAATTGGCTAGAAAATCAAACAACACACAAAGAACAGTAACTAATTTTTTTTTAGAATTTTTGGGGGTGTTTTTATATTTTTTTGGGATTTTTAAAACCTAGACAGTAGCTAAAAAGAAGGTTTTTGAATTTTTAAAAATACTAAATAAAATCCAAAATGTCCTCAAAAATTCTCAAAAATCCCACAACATGGCAGGAGCCATGTGTCAAATTTTCATCGAATTTGGAGGTGGTTTGATATTTATTCAAAATCAAAAAGGGGGCACTGTGCATAGGGACTTAAGTGCAAATACCCGAAACTCTGGGGGTCCAGGTGCAATTTTCCCAGCAAGTCACGCGCGTGGCGCGTGCCTGGGGCACTCAGGGACCTTCTGGTAATAAAAACCAAGTTCCTGGACCTTTTGGTAACTCGTACCAAAAAGTCCAAGGTTACGGTTGCAATTCACCCACTAAAATCCGCACATGTAGAAATAAAAGGCTCACAGGGGTATCGATGCAATTACCAAAAAGTATTCATTCATTAAAGAACCCAACAGAACTACAGGGTAATAGATGCAAATATCCCAGACAAGGCACGTGGCGAAGCACGTGAGATCACATACACAGGGGCATAAAAGCAAATAAAAACAAGCACATGGTCCACAGTGCAATTTACCCTACGTAAATAAAACTACTAAAAAATTTACAGGACTGACACGTAAAACAAAAAGCTAAGAGGGGGCCTAAGTAATTTACCCCTTATTATGTCGACGGCTCGATAGGCGCCACGTGGAGGATCCAACGGCTCTGGATGGGTGGCGCTCTTCTTCTTCAGCTCTTGGGCATGATCGACGGTGCAGGAGAGGACACGTGGGAGATCGAACGGCCTCAGGTGCTGGTGGTTCCTCTCTCTGCTCTAACGGTCGTGATCAGCTCCTCCAGGTGATCGACGGTAGCTGCTCCTCAGTGAATGGACGGCTGTGATCGAGACTGGAGCGAAGGGGCGATCAGACGATGCTGGAGGTCCCTCGAAGAACAGGTGGCCGGCGAGGTTCGCCGGCCTCGTGCGCGAGCTGGGGACCTCCTCAGCTGCCTCTGAAGATCGGAGCAGGTCCGCCTAGGTGTTCCGCAGCTGTGGGTGCTATCCGATGATCCACCCGAGCCCTTGAAGGGCTCCGGCGAGGTCAGCGGCGAGCGAGCTCCTGGACTGAAGTTGGGAAGCCTCAGATGGCCTCCTCGGTCCCTACAAAGAAAACCAGAAGCTTCGCGGGTCGAGGGCAAAGTGCCTCGACCCAAAGAAGCGGCGTGAGGGTGAACGAGGCGTCGGGGCGGATGAGCTCCGGCGAGCGGAGGATGGTGGAGCTCGACTCCCAGCTCCGGGGCGAGCTGGGTTGAGTGAAAAGGCGAAGAACGTGCGTGGGGGAAAGGCGATGGTGGCAGTGCGTTCCGATGATCGAGATGATGGGCGATATGGCCGGAATCAGAGGAACACGTCGGAGATACAAATTGGGCGAAACAAGAAATTACACTAAATGGAAGGGCTAAAGGGTTACCTGGGCGAAGCGGGAGACTATGCTGGAGCTTGGCTAGCTCCTGGTCGTCGCCTCGAAGGGCGTCAAGGCCTGAGGCTCGAGCTCCGGTCGAGTGGCGGAGCACGGCGGCGCGAAGCAGCCGGATCGATGGTCGGGCACCCTCTCCTCACTGCAACAGGGGCAAACGCGAGCTGTCACCTCGGTGGTTACTCTGGAGGTCACGGGAATGAGAGTGGCGAGCCAAAGATGAGAGTGGAGTGCGGCGGAGCTCAGTCTATATAGTGCTAGGGGTCCGGCTAGATCAGAGTCGGGCGTGAAGCTCGGAGCGCGGATCCCCATGCAAACCTCCGGGCGAGGATCTCGGATGTACGCAGAAGGATTAGGACCCGGGGTTTGCGCGATTGGCAGGCGGATCGAGCTGGGAAAAATCAAGGAAATCGGGTCGACAGCCCGATCCGCGAAAGGGGAAGGTCCGCGGGGGAGTTGACCGGGGGTCAACAATCCCCGTGGACCAATAGGAATCCGCCATGTCACAAATTCTTATTTGATTTTTTGGGCCATTAAATGGCCGAATTTTCAAAAACTTAAAACATGAAATATTTTTAATTTATTTTTTTCTATTTTTTTGTGATTTTTAATTAATTTTTAGAAATAAAGATAACGTATATACAATAGATAGCTATACATAGGTATATGTACAATATAGGTTCTTGATTTTTTATTTTTAATTAGTTATTTTTATACATATTTATTCCTATTTTATATTTTATTTATTTATAGGATAAAATGAGGAATAAAAAGGCTATTTTTATTTTATTTTTATTATTTATATACATAGGTGAAATAATTAGTTATGTACACTATATACATGGTATATGTACAACATGTTTTTTGTATTTTTAATTTTGTAATTTTTATTTGATTTTTGTTTATTTTTATTTATTTTATTTACAATATATACCATAGAATATTTACAAAAAGTTTTGAAAATAAATAAGTTTATTTACAAGGTGAAATAAATAAAGGATCATGGTCTATGTACATGGTGAAGGGGTATTTTTGGATTTTTGGATTTTTAAATTTTTGTTTTGTTTTTATACTTTATAAATATGTACAAATACTTACAACATATTTTTGGTTGAGGGAAAATATAACTTTTATTTATTTACAAATATATACACATGTGAGCCCCTATCTCCCTCTACTTGGCTTTTATGCGGTTAGGCCCATGCTGAGCCCTCCCTTGGGTTAGGTTGCTCAATATTTATTCTAAATATTTCCCTCTTTTTCTTTTTCATCTTTATTCTTTTATTTTTGCACAAAAACATGCTAATTATCTATATTTACAAACATGGATGCTTTTGCTAACTTTCCCTATTTATTTACACATATCTACATGCATTTGCATAGGTTTTTGTAGCTAAAATATAAGAATAAAGAGTGATGAATGGGTATTCATCACCCCCCTATACTATACTTTGCTAGTCCCTTAGCAAACACTTATTTGAAAAAGAAGTGAAAAAGAAAGAAAGAAAAAGAAAAAGGAGAATGTACATGGATCAAGGTTGATTATTAAACTTGCCTTCATTAAATTGAGGTATGGAGCTCGATCAGGTCTTTGGATTATTAATGTGTCGGAACCTTATTTAGACTTAAGCTTAAAACCTAACAGCCTCTAAGTTCCACTACTCTATAACCAAGACTCCTCAATGCTCCAGATCAGAACAAGTCATCAATCACAAACCCTGAAGACCATGAATCTTTTCTTGTCCTGTGAAAGTGAGGTCTAAGCTCTCCACCTCAGAAATGGCAACTTGACAACCCTCCCCAACAAGGTAACTCTATGACCTCAATCTGGCCACTCTTTCCTCGAGGAGCGGGGTATTCCCTTCTAAGTTCAAGTACAACCGGCTCAAGAAGAGGGGGAAGAAGAGAATGGGTCAAGGCCAGTGTAGCCAAGTACCCTTGGGAGCTTGACCAGTGTAGCCAAGTCTCCCTGCTGCAAGCTACAACAGGTGGATCATGAAACCAAGCTTTGCTTATTGCACTTATATACATACTCCGGTGGGATTATCATTTTCTCTCAGACCCACCATTTTTTTGGAGTTCTTTTCTTTTTGCATTTTTTTTTCGAGTGCATCTATACAACATATACATGTGCAGCATATATACAAGGAGTTTTTCCTCTTGAGCCAGTAGACTATCCCTCTTTTGAAGCTTTATTGCAACCCACAACTCCCGTCGTTAGACTTCATGGCAACCAGACCAAGTTGAGACGCACTTCCTTCACTAAATGAAGAAGAGAGGTTCCGCCTAGAAGTACTACCCTCATATGCTACCCCAAAGCCAAGGAAGACTGCCTCCTCACCACCTCATCCGTAGAGAGCTCAGTGCATAGTGCGGTTGTCCAAGTAAAGCCATAATCTATATGAGTCATGTGTTGTTGTTAAGTGCTCTACTTAGGCTCATTGAGATGACATGTGATCACAGCCTAGTGGACTCAAAGAATTAAGTCACCATGGACCTGAAAAGCCTTAAACCTAAGCCCTATAAGGTTCCTCTTAGAAATTAGGTGGATTAAGATCTTAATCAAGCTCCATTTCTCAATTTGATTCCAGGCTAGTTTAAAGGTCAACTATCATCCAGAAAGACTATATACATATGTACAAAAGATGCATATTTACACAAATTTTACAATCATGCAAAATTTTTGAAAAATGTTTTGAAATCATGAATGATGATGCATGAAGTGCAAGTTTTGCAAAAAGGGTATTTACACACATTTACACAAGATTTTTGCAAACTTTTGATTTTCAAACATTTTGGAAAAATTTTGTACTATATACATAATTTTGATATAGAAAATAATTACACAAGCTTTACACACAAAAGATTTTTGAAATCATTTTTACAAAAATAATTTGTACACTAGCTATGTATGTGCAAATAAAAGAAGATTATGTACATGAAAATTTTTAATTTTTGTGGTTTTTTAGCCATTTTTATTTATTAACACACTCACACAAAGTACGAGTTATGGCTAGAGTATATATGAAATATATACACACCCCCCTATACTTAGCTCGAACGATGTCCTCAGAGTCCAAGAGCGATGAAGAAGACATAACTCGTGCTATGTATAGGGAAGTGAAAAGAAAGGCTATACAAAAGGAGATGAAAAGTCAAGAGGGACTCGGGTCTCCCCCCTATACTTAGGATCAAGTACTCCTAAGTATAGCAGGCTGTACACAAAGGGAAAAACCGAGTGAAGAATGTACAGGGTCTACCCCCCCCCCTATACTTAGGGTAAGATATCCCTAAGTATAGGCAGCAAAACAAGGGTAGACAGAAACAAAAGAAATACCCGAAATGTCTCACATCCCCCCTATACTTAGGGTAAAGTGCACCCTAAGTATAGCATAATCACAAGATGAAGAAAGGGATGTGGGACTAAGGAATGTGGTGATATGGATATCTGGATCTATATACAGCGGAGGATCAGTAAAGCTCAGGCGTGAGATGCATTAGATGTGAATCAAAGACCACATCTCACGCAAAATGAATAGGGGCAAGATCAACGACCCCGCGGCTCATGATCTAGAAATGGCTTGAGCCGCTGGCCGTTCACTA
>JAZKJV010010060.1:0-72427 GCA_037367405.1 Ottelia alismoides | reverse complement strand
TCACAGAAGGCGACGCAACTGAAGGTTGAAGAACCAAAAGCATAATCCAGAAAAAAAGACAAACGCAGACGCCGGAATATCCAACATTCCGGCGTTTCGTATTTAGAAGAAATGGGCAGAGAAATGAAACAACTGAAAGCGGCATTTTGGCGAGGTGCGGTTAGCCTTGATACTATACCAGAACACCCATTCCCCGAAACTGCATTCGTCGGACGTTCGAATGTTGGAAAATCTTCCTTGCTCAATAGTTTGGTAATGCTGAAAAACTTAGCGCACGTAAGCCAGACGCCCGGAAAGACACAACAAATTAACTTCTATCCGATTGAGTCCAAATGGATGTTTGTAGATTTACCCGGCTATGGCTACGCAAAAGTGTCACGTGAAGAGCGCGATAAAATGGCAGAACTTCAATAATTCCTTCCTCTTAGAAAGTAAGCAGCTTGCTTTGGTCTGTATACTAGTTGATAGCCGCCACGACCCCATGCCAAGCGACCTTGCCTTGATTGAGATGATGGAGAATGCTGAACGCCCGTATGTAATTGTATTGACGAAAACCGATAAGCTGAAACCCACAGTGATGGTAGAGCGTCAAGAACAAATCCTGCAACTTGTACAGAACTGTATGTACTGTGTGGACGTGCTGCCATATTCTGTGGTAGAAAAACGAGGACGCGATGAGCTATGGGGAATTATCAAACGACTCTCGATAGCATTCAACGAAGAATCTACTGCGCGGAAAAATGCGGAGATGAATATACAAGAGCAAAATGAAACTCCCTCTGAGGCACAGCATACTTTTCAGAGTAATCAATAACTAATTATGGCAAAGAAAGCACATACAGTTGCAAAGCAAGAGTCACCCTTAGTTGGGATTATCATGGGTAGTGATAGCGACCTCACTACTATGCGAGAAGCATATTTGATATTACAGGAATTTGGTGTGCCATGTGAAATGAAAGTGGTATCGGCGCACAGAACCCCCGATGATATGGCGGATTATGGCAGAACTGCATACAGCCGAGGTCTGCGAGTGATTATTGCTGGCGCAGGTGGCGCGGCGCATTTGCCCGGTATGATTGCCTCGCATAGCATCTTGCCGGTTGTTGGAGTACCGGTTGTCAGCAAATCACTACATGGAGTAGATTCACTCTACTCTATCGTGCAAATGCCTGCGGGTGTACCTGTGGCAACCGTAGCTATTGGTGGAGCAAAAAATGCTGGACTGCTTGCAGTACAAATACTTGCCACCTCGGATAAAACGTCTCTCAAAAAAAACTTCACGACTACAAAACAAAAATCGCAGAAGAGTCGAGACAGAAGAACGAGGGCATGATGGATGCCATCAATAAATCAGAATAAGAATAACTAAACCATAAGAATGCTACATTGATACGCCTGAACAGACAGCATCATTCACTATCCTCAAAACAACAATGAAAGATGGCGTTATGCAACCGGAATTAGACGAAACTCCTAACCGGAGTTTTGATGGTATTGCCGTACTCTCGTATCTACTCCGATATAAATGGTTTATCACAATCATTACATTGATTGGGACTGGTGTATCTGTTGGAGTTACGCTGTATATGAAAAATTATTATTCAGCTACAGTGAGTGCTGTTCCACCAAAGAAGTCATCAACAGGGTTAGATGCAGCTATATCTAGTGTTAGTTCAACTCTCCGTGAATTTGGATTGACAAAGGTGGGAGGAAAGAGGGGAGAAGGTTATGATTTTATGGTGCTGCTTTCAAGCAGGCAAGTAAAGGATTCAATCATTAAGAAGTTTGACCTTCAGCATGTCTATGAATTAGATAACGATACTTCGATTCATGCCACGCGCTCAATACTTGAGTCAAACATGGCAATTAATGTAGAAGCAGAAGGAAATTATACGATAACGGTTGAAGATACCGATCCTCACCGCGCTGCACAGATGGCAAATTACAGCGTCGAAATAGCTAATGTTGTTGCCCAAAGTATTGAAAGAAGAGAATCTCAAACGATATTCAAACAGTTTGAAGATCGAATTGCAGCCAATGATGCTATGATGAAGCTACTTGCCGACTCAATTGCACTCTACACAAAGCAATCTATGGTGTATGCACCACTTGAACAGGCAAAAGCTGCCGCGACAGCATTAGGAGAGTTAAAGGGCGAATTGATTAAGCAAGAGATATTGTTATCAACCGTTGAAAAGACATACGGAGAAAATGACCCGATTGCTATCAGGCAGCGCGATGTAATATCTACTCTACGTGCAAAGGTCTCGGATGCTGAAAATCGTCCCGGATATATTGGCGATTTTCCATTGCGTGATGCACCAGCTGCTGCATATCCTTATTTACGGTTGTATTCTCAGCTTGAAGCACTGATGAAGGTTAAGGCATTCCTCTTGCCATCTTTTGAGCAAGTAAAACTTGATTTGATAAAAGAAGCACCTGCTCTCTACGTTCTTGATGAAGCACAGCCACCACATAAAAAATCTCGTCCTAAACGCTCACTCATCGTTGGTGGGGCAATGCTCGGAACATTTATGTTATCAGTTGTAATGCTGATAATTCTCTTACAAATTCGCAGATTACGTCGCATATATGCTGACTATCATCTGAAACAAGCAGAGGCGAGCAACACAGCGAGTAGTATGTAGTATGACTGCCATACAGCATAATCAATCAGTGCGGGGGCGGTGGCAACACGAACTATTACCATTGGGTATTATTAGTGCCCTTGCTCTTGGAACTACGGCAATTTTCTCGTGGTTGGATATCTGGTTTGCCGGTATGGTTGCAGCTGCCATGATATTGATACTATTCTGCGTTTTTCTTTATCCGCATTTTTGGATTGCCACAGTAGTAATTGGGTGGTGTTATTTCCTTATCGAAGCAAAAGAAAAAGGTGTTGGTATCATCGAAGGCACACTCGCAGCATACTATGTTGGTGGCATTATACTGTGGATGTTTTATCAGATATTTATCAATCGGCAACGTCTGATTCTCCATTGGGTTGATTTCCTGTATGTTTTTTATTTTGTATTCTCATTAACCAATGTTGTGGTTGCTATTGGCTATGGTACTGACCCAATTTTATGGTTTAGAGAATGGGCAGTTGGTCTTTTGGCACTCTACTATTTTCCACTAAGAAAGTATATCTCAGATAAGAAAACATTGATGTGGCTATTGACAATTGCAGCTGTTGTTGTCACCTTCTTGGTAGCCATGAGTTTGAAGAAGTATATGACAATAGCTAATAATAGCGAGTATGCTTATCAGATAAGTGGTGTCCGAACTAATCCACATCTATATATGATGGCAACCATCACAGGTATGGCTGTAACAATACTTCAACGTCGTGTACTAATCAGAACAATTGCGGGTACTTTTACTGGTATCTTCATGATTGGGGTTGTGAGTACATATTCACGTACGACGTGGGTAGAAACAATCTTTCTCCTATTTCTGATGTTTGTCGTCGTTGCTCGACAATACAAAGTACGCATGATGACACTTTTTGGTAGTGTAATAGTTATATCTGCTCTTTTGTTACCGTTGGTTTTTGGTAATCTTGCCACGGTGATACCGAAGGTTTTAGCTAATAGATTTAGCAAAAGTACTGTATCTAAAAGCGACCCCTCGCTTATGGCTCGAGTATATGAAACCAAAGCGGCACTTAATCATATCGAGAATAATCCTATATCTGGGTATGGATTAAATACATCAGTGGACGCGTACAGCCCAATTACAAAATTCACCATACATTCGCCCTATATTCACAATGGCTTTGTATCAATGGTTTATCGGTTTGGAATTCCAATCGCATTAGTTATTTACGGTTTGTTTATATCGAGCATCCTACGTAGTATTTGGGTGTGGTACATCGTCCAAGATAGATTTTGGAAAATGATAGCTTTAGCTGCAATGTTGGGGCTGATGGGGTTATTTATTGAGAATATTACAGCTACGATGTTCTAC
Organism: Ottelia alismoides; assembly: GCA_037367405.1. Classification (NCBI taxonomy): domain Eukaryota; kingdom Viridiplantae; phylum Streptophyta; class Magnoliopsida; order Alismatales; family Hydrocharitaceae; genus Ottelia; species Ottelia alismoides. Next base: position 68,458 of record JAZKJV010010060.1, on the reverse strand, counting down.
TTTCGCAACGCCCAAATGGTGATGGCTTTCTCAATCGCTATGAGCGAAATTGCGTATATACAACATAGAAAGTTGCAACAGAGTAATGTTAAGAACATATGAGGGAAGCTCTATATCAACTTAAAGATTGGACTTTCAGAATCAGTTGCTCAAAGCAGTTTTATACTCACTACTTTTTCTATTGTATTATCATGATGTTTGGTCTTGACCGAACACCATTTGTATGGATAGATGAAGCTACGCTCAACTCACCGGCGTATGAACTTGCCACGCATGGTCAACTTCGCTCGGCTGTCTTCGCAGATAATCCCATATTTCAGCAATCGTATTATTGGCAGCCACCCGGACAGGCACTGCTAACAGCGAGCATGTACAAGGTATTTGGATTTGGTATTTGGCAGACACGAGTACCGCAAATACTCTGCGCTTCTCTTATGGTAATGCTTCTTATGATGATGCTACATAGAATTATAGGTAATGCTTATGTAGCAATGGCATCTGCACTATGCTTTGCCTTAGACCCACTGTTTATCTATGTCGCCCGTTCTGGAAGAATGGATGCTCAGTGTGTGTTATTCGTTGTTGCTGCCGTGTGGTTCGGATTGAAGATGGTGCAAGAAGAACACACTACGCACTGGACGATTGCAGTACTTTGTGGTCTTAGTATCGGTATTGCGGGCATAACTCACCCGATAGCAATTGCATATGGAATTGGTCTGGGGTGTATTCTGCTCATAACTCACTCTACAAAACCACTAAACATACTTCTCTATGCTGTTGCAGCCGCTTTTCCTGTTGGAGTTTGGATTCTTCGTATGATGGTCGTGGACGATACTACAGTTTTTGTTGAGCAGTTTCTAAAACATGGCACTGATCATCTGGTGCAGCTCACAATTTGGGAAAAATTATTGGCTGAGTTACAACGATACATACGTGACTACCGCAGCGCATTACACGTACCAATACTGTTTGTGCTGATAATCATATCAAGTGGGTGGTTCATCATTCACTACCGTAAAAATCGAACCATTACAACTCATTTTCGCTCAATAGCAGCAATAGTATTTCTGCTTCTTGTGTCCTTCGGATTTAACATGATGATGATGACAAAGGAAGTTGGCTTCTATACCATATATCCGTCTATTATGCTATACTCACTTTTGGGAATAGTTGCTGGGTATCAATTATCACACTATAGGCGAATTGTAATAACCGCTCTTGCTGGCATACTAGTACTTAATGTGGCTACGGGAATAGGTCTTCGATATGCACTAACCATAGGACAGTGGGAAGAGCGTTCATATCATCCACTTGAGTATGCGTATCGAAAGTATGTTCCGCAAGGAGAGGTTGTTTTTGGTAGTCCTGAGCTATGGTATGCCGCTATTCGTAACAACAATCAATTTCGTGTGCGTGATTATTTTTCATCCCTTGCATATCCTCAATATTCAGTTCCAAACCCAGCACTTCATAACTATGTTGCTTTACGTGCCGATGAAGTACACATTCTTGATACTACAAACTATACACGAGTAGCAACATATATACAGCCGCTTCAACCTCTCTTTGGTATGATATCAATGCAAGGTTCACCGTATAATTTTAGTGTTTGGAAAAGAAATCCCCTCCCACTACCGCCAGATACATCAGCAGGGCAATAGTGCTTCCATATTAAATATTTAGATTGACGTGGATACACAGCTTCTAAGTTATAAAGCTATTTCTGATTGCCTATTTTGCTTGGCATTATGGGAAATAATCATACGATTAGGTCGAGTATTGTATTTTGTATGAATTCAAATTGTTATTCGTTAAATCACATTGTCAAGATTGTTCTTATGATAATATACATCAAACTGCTTGCACTTGCAGTATTCGCATGCTTTGTATTAAGCTCTTGTTCAAGTAACAGTACTACTGCAACAACGCCAACAACAAATACTAATCAACCGTGTGTTGGTAAAGATCCGGTTATTCGGATAAAAAACATGAGCGACCTTGATGCTGTTTTGGTAATTACTGACTCTTGGAACAACAATAAGGAAGTGTTACTGAAAACTATTCCGGCAGGTACAACTTCCGAGTGGTTTAGTTTTAAAAGTTGTACGGGTAAACTGGTGCTTACCTATGGTGAATTTAAAGAAGTGTGGGAGTACAAAAGTTACTCCTTGTGCACGTACCGTGATTTGAAAATTGATGAAGAGTATAAAGTATCGGGTGTAGAAGGAAATTTCTAAGGATACACTTGATTATTCAGTAACGACGTGAAAAAGAAACAACCATAAATGTTTATCCCATAGCGGCGTTCACTTCTCAATACTAAACACGGAAAGTTATTATACACAACAGGCGCAACGAAATACACCGTTGCGCCTGTGGTATTATTGGGAAAGTATACGTTCTACATAACTAGAAAAGTAGGGTTGTCAGACCATCATTGAATCCAATGATTTTGGTTGAAGAGAGCAATTTTAGATCGTACTTGTAGATGAATGCTCGTTTATTGTTGCTAATTTTAAGTTAGCTACAGTCAGTGGACTTCATCACAAAGTGACGCAAACGTGTTAGATTCAACGAGCCATTTAGAACTGATTACATCAGCAAGTCAATGAGTTATATTCTTATACTTCTTGCTTTGTGTAGCAACTTACTTTTTTCTTTTCGACACTCCATCGAGGGACTCGATTCCTATGCGTTTTGAAGTATTGACAATGAAACATGGTTTGTCGCAAGGGTTAGTGATGAGCATCATCCAAGATAAAGATGGCTTTATGTGGTTCAGCACCAAGGATGGGCTGAATAAATACGACGGTTACCGGATGACGGTGTATAGGAATAATCCCAACGACCCATATTCACTGCCGGATAATTATGTTACTGTCTTGACTGAAGATAGTTCCGGGAACATCTGGGTTGGAACTGATACAAAAGGTATCTTTCTATTTGATAAAAAGCAAGAGCGATTTTATCCGGTGCGCTTCTCCGACGAGGATAGGCGAATGGCACATGAGAGCATCTACACAATACAGTTCAACGGCTCGGTACTGATGATAGCAAGTAATCAGTTTGTTTGCCTGTACGATGCCAGTTCATTTCTGCGAATGGGTGATATTTCTACACGCTCCCTTGTACTTCCGCGACCTATATTCAGTATGGCAACCATTCAGTTTCAACAGAGTTTTGGCAAATACTATGCACTGATGCCTGACAAGAGTTTATGGTGGTGCAACAAAGATTCTCTCTATGTTCTCGAACCGAATACCACTGGTCAATATGTACTCTCGCATAGCTACTCCAATGCGCAGATACACACATCAAACACTCAGGGCGAATACACAGTTCACCATCTTCCGAATACCAATCATAAACTGTTTATTGAACACGGTATGCTCTTTGTCTATGACTTTGCTCAGAAAAAAAAGATTGTTGAACAGACCATTTACCATGATATACTCTTGATGAGAGAGGTTACAATTCGAGATGACAATGGTAATTATCTTTTGTTGTCTGGTACGAATGCGAATTACTCATTCAATACCACGACATATCAATTGACCCCCATAGTTTGTTTGGGATTTATGGAAGCAATCAACCGAGGTTATAAACACTGCTATGATAAGAATAACGTGCTGTGGCTTGGTACTACAGGTCATGGTGTACTCAAGTATGACCCCCGCAAACATGTCTTTCACCTTCTAAAAAATATGCAGGGGTTCTTCTATACTGCGTTCCGTAACAATGAAGTGTTTGGCTGGCTTTCAACCACTGAGCCGGCAATCTATAATCTTCGCTCACAATCCTACAGAAGCATTCTGCCCACAGGATACTGGAAACGAGAATGGCAGTTATGGAGTATTATTCAGTCATCCGAAGATACCTTTCTGATGATGATTTTGAATACATATACTAAACTTAAGTACCTTGTTTTATACAATACTCATTCGGGTAAGAGTATAACCATACCGTACCCCTATATGGCTACATTGGGCATTCAAAATTTTATGAAAGACAACAATGGTCATATCTGGTCGAAGGGGACTGACTACAACGGAAAACCTTTCATCATGAAGATAGATGTTTCCACGTTGTCTATGTCAAATCCCATGTATTTCCCAACGACCAGTGAGTTCAACGAGTATCCATTTGTATCTGGGTATGTACAAGACCAGAGTGGTGTATTCTGGTTTGCCACATTGCATGGGTTGTTTCGATTCGACCACAAGAAAGGAGAGTGGAATCACTATCCTCATAATCCCCGTGATGCCTCTACTTTACCACCAAAGTTCCTGTTTAGTATTTGTGCCGACCCAAAGCAACCTGAAAAGTATCTATGGATTGGTAGCAATGGTGGTGGCTTGAGCCGTTTTGATAAAACTACTGGTCGTGCTATCCATTTTCTCGAACGGCGACGGATTACCCAATAGCGTTGTCTATGCTATCACTACTGATAATGCGAAGAATCTTTGGTTCAGTACAAACAAAGGACTAAGCTGTTTAAAGTTGGTAGATAACCTTGTCGGGAAGGCGGAGTTTATCAACTTTACAACCGACGACGGCTTGGTTGGCGATGAGTTTAACCGATATGAAGTAATGAAGATAGCAGATGGTACATTGATATTCGGCGGACCTGATGGTAAAACGCTGTTCAATCCGGCAAAGCTTTTAGTGAATGACCAACCACCGAACATCGTTATTACCAATCTTGCGATATTCAATAAAACGGTAACACACCATGATGATAGCACCATTGTGTCGTCGAATATCAGTTATGCAGATCGTATTACACTCCATCGGCAGCATAGTATGTTCACCATATCGTTTTCTGCATTGAATTACGGCAGCCAGCATAAGAAAGTGTATAAGTATATCCTTGAAGGGTTTGATGCTGACTGGGTAGAATCTGGCTCGAAGAACGAAGCGACCTATACTACTTTGCCACCCGGAACTTATACGTTCAGAGTCATTGGGGCTGTAGCCGGAGGTCTTTGGAATATGAAGGGAGCAAGCATTCAGATAGTCGTCGAACCCGAATGGTGGCAAACATGGTGGTTCAAGCTACTTCTTGGACTAACCATAGTTGTTGTAATTGGTAGCGTCATTCGATACCGATTCTATCAAACTATGAAGGTCTATGCCACTTCGCAATAGGATTGCCAGCGATTTGCATGATGAGATTGGAAGCACACTGAGTAGCGTGGGAATTGCAAGCACTGTATTACAAAAAAGTTACCTGAAACATCACCCGATGTACAGTATCTTCTCAATCAGATAGCCTCTAATACAAACGCCATGATGGAATCCATGAGTGATATTGTATGGGCAATCAATACTCAGAATGATAGCGTAGAAAATGTGGTGAATAGAATGCGAGCATTTACAACCGAAGTTCTTGAACCCAAAAACTGTAATATCAGTTTCGAGGTTGAAAGCAAGCTTTACTCCGTAGTACTGAATATGGCGCAACGTAAAAATCTCTACTTGATATTCAAAGAAGCAATCAATAACATGGCGAAGTATTCTCAATGTAACAATGCACATATTCGTATAAGTGCACGTGAGAAACAAGTAACTATGACAATAACCGATGATGGTGTGGGATTCGATACTCAATCTCTTGATGATACATTGCGCATGGCAGGGAATGGGTTAAAGAATATGCACAAACGCGCTGGTGAACTCATGGCAAACTCAGTATTCAATCCGATCTAACCAAAGGAACTAAAATCATTTTGGATTTTATGTTATAGATAATCCTATTGAAACGGACTACTTGAAACAACTCATGTACATGACAATACTACAAAAAGGAACTATGATGCAAACAATTAAAATATCTGTTTTCGACGATAATAAACCCCGCCGAGATATGCTGGAAATGCTTATCAATTGTACTGATGGCTTGGTCTGTGTGGGAACGTATAACGACTGTGGCAACGTCATAAGTGATATAAGTACTGCTCTGCCGGACGTGGTACTTATGGATATTGATATGCCGAATGTGAATGGTATCGAAGGTGTAAAACTTATCAAGATGCATTTTCCTTCTGTGACGGTACTGATGCAAACCGTCTTCGAGGATGACAAAAAAGTATTTGATGCAATTGTTGCTGGTGCCGATGGATACATCTTGAAAAAGGCAACACCGGAAAAACTCATTTCTGCCATATTCGAAGTGTTTGAAGGTGGAGCGCCAATGTCACCAACTATTGCCAAACAAGTTCTATCGTTGTTTTGCAATCAGAATAAACCACAACTGCAAGGGAGTGAGTTCGACCTAACAAAACGCGAGATAGAAATTCCTTACCCTCTTAGTTCAGGGCTACAGTTACAAAATGATTAGTGAAAAGTGCTTTATCTCGTACCCTACAGTGAACACACACATTAGCCACATCTACGAAAAACTCCACGTGAAGTCGGGCACCGAGGCAGTAGCAAAAGCAATACAAGAAAAGATAGTGGAAGTTCATTAACCTGCATACGACGTTCAAAGTTTTTCTGCATGCACATGGTAATGTTTCATGTCATTTGTTCTATTCACGCCATCCACAGTAGTTAAATATTCCAACCAGATATCGGTTTTTCATCTTACCATATTCAATGAATCAATAAGAGCAAAAATCATTGGATTCAACGATTTCACAGAATAAACCACACCTGCAATTTTGGGGTAGTTCTTGTATAAAGAGATTACAGTACTCCATAAGCAAAATTCTCGGTGAGTATGGAAGATATTCTTCAATCTTCCTGTTGCGCTATAATGGTGCAACAGGGGTTTTTCAGGGGTTGACGAAACTTTTCACATACGCCAATTTTGCAACGGAATCTTCGCTGAAGCAACATTAATGCTGAAGCAAAACAAAACAGATTCAACACGGAATTCAACAGACAGAAGCAGAGCAGGATGATGTACGATATTGATGCTTTGCCGAGTTCTGATACATCATACATGGGGCGCATTGGCGAAGCCGAATGAATCAACGAAATGATAGAACTATCAAATTGGATGAATATATGTCGGTTTTATCTCGGTTGAACTCTACTCTAAGTGCGACAGAGCTAACAGTTGCGGCATATCTCCAGATGAACTTCAAGACAAAGGACATAGCACAGATGATGGCTATCGTTCCTAAGACAGTAGAGAATCACCGGATAAGTATTCGCAAGAAACTTGGCTTGAAGCGACATCAAAATCTTCAAACAACACTAATATCAATGAACAAAAAATCATAGTATAACACTATTGTATCGTAACGCTGATGGCGACAGTAGTGTATTTAATACATCAGTTTTTAGTATATGAGGGGTTTTATGAATAATGTATTGAGGAGCTGTATATATGTAGGGATTGTATTCCTCTATATATCTCCTGTACTTGCACAAAGTACTGTTGTTAGTGCAGGTGCAGTCGCTACAGGCATTGGCGGTTCTGCTTCATTTTCGGTTGGGCAGATTGAGTACACAACAGCGATAGGGTCTGGTGGCACATCTCATCAGGGGGTGCAGCAGCCATACGGAGTTCTACACCACAACCTCGGTAGAGGGAAGCGATGATATTGGGCTGACGATGAAGGTGTTTCCCAACCCGGCGCAGACAACAGTGACGCTGAGTACGGAGAAGATGGAAGGGGAAGCAACGAGGTATCAACTTTTCGACCTAACAGGTAAGCAACTTCTCGCCGAGGAGATTAACGGAACGGCAACAGCAATCCCGCTCCAGACCTACGCAAGCGGGACATACATTCTCAAAGTGACAAAGTCCGGCGTCGTGATGAAGACATTCACCGTTATCAAACACCAATAATCTATTTGTTACACAATCCAAACTCAAAAACACAATGAAAACAATATATACAGTTCTGCTTGCACTTATCATAACTGCTACCGCCGTGCTTGCACAAGCACCGAACAAAATGAGCTATCAGACAGTTATCCGCAACTCATCGAATGCGTTGGTAACAAATAAACCCGTCGGTATTAAAATCAGTGTATTGCAGGGCAGCAGTACAGGCACAGTAGCATTTGCCGAAACACATAATGCTACAACGAATGCCAATGGTTTAGCAAGCATAGAAATCGGCGGAGGCACGGCAACCACAGGGACGTTTGCAGCAATAGATTGGAGCAAGGGACCCTACTTCATCAAGACAGAAACCGACCCAAACGGTGGAACGAACTACTCTATCAGCGGCACAAGCCAACTTCTCAGCGTGCCGTATGCTATGGCATCCAATACAGCGGTGAGTGCAGGCACAGCAAATGGGCTAAGTGCAACAGCAACCGGAGTGGTACGGACAATCAATGGTCAAGGTGGTAATGTCATTATAGCTGGCGGTGGCGGAACAACAATTTCACGAAATGGAGACACGGTTAAAATTAGCTCTACAAGTGGAAGCGGCGGTACCGGTATTCAAGGTGTGCAGAATACAGATGGTACACTGCAAATCACAAATCCGAATGGACCAGTGGCAACACTTGGCATCAACAACAATAGTATCACGGCGGCAAAACTTGCTGCAGGTGTGATACCGACAACACTACCCCCAAGCGGTGCTGCCAGTGGTGATTTGAGTGGCACGTATCCTAACCCGACTGTGGGTAAGATACAGGGTCGAGATGTGGCTGCGACTGCACCAACTACAGGGCAGGTATTATCGTGGAACGGTACACAATGGGCTCCAGCCGCAGGTGGAAGCGGATGGTCACTTACAGGTAATAGTGGTACTACCCCCGCAACAAACTTCATTGGTACAATAGATAATCAACCCCTTGTGTTGCGAACCAATAATGTTGAGCAAATGAGGATTTTAGGCACTGGCAACGTAGGTATTGGTACTACTGCACCAACAAGAAGATTATCAGTGGTTGGAAACAGTAGTACTGGTGTTATGAACATACAAAACACTTCATCGTCTGGTTATTCAGTCGTAGATTTTATTGATCAAACTGGTACATCAAGATTAGGTATTGGTTATTCCAATTCCTCAACAGCTTGGAACCCTAGCACAGCATATATTAATGCAGCAGGAGCATCTGGAGAGTTGCATTTTATGACTGCGGATACTAGAAGGATGATGATTGGAAGCAATGGTAATGTAGGTATTGGTACTGCAAGTCCGGGTAAAACTCTGGATGTCAATGGAGCAATTCGGACAAACAATCACTTCATTTTCAACTCGACGAATGGTGTTATTAACTGGGGAACTCAGGACTTATATTTTAGAACAAATAGTACAGTTGGAGATGAAGCAATTTATAATGATAAGATGATTATTAAGAATAATGGTAATGTAGGGATTGGGACTACTACTCCCTCATCAACATTGCATATCCAGACCTCTGGCAATGGACTCATAGTTAATAATCCTGCAACAACGGGTACATCAGGGAGTAAAAGTTGCTATTAATTCAAGTAGTGGTACTGCGACAAATTATACCAGTTATGTGTACACAGGAGTAGCGGCTTGGAGTACAGGCATTAATAATTCAAGTTTGGACTATGTTCTGTCACAAGGTGAAACAAGTTTGAATACACCGCGTATGGTGTGCAAGTTTAGTACTGGAAATGTCGGAATTGGAACTACTGCGCCAACTTCACTCCTCTCCGTTAATGGTACTGCTGATAAACCAGGTGGTGGTAGTTGGGCTACCTTTTCCGATGCACGCTTAAAACAAGATGTCCGCGCTTATAGCCCGGGCTTGAGTGATGTGTTGAAGATTAGACCTGTTACCTATCATTACAACGAAACATCGGGCTTGGATACCAAGACGGAATACATTGGTGTGATAGCACAGGAGTTGCAACAAGTAGCACCGAATATGGTAACAACCTTCACAAAAGATGGTACGGAATATCTGAAAGTGGACAATAGCGGGATGACCTATATGTTGGTCAATGCCGTGAAAGAACTCTCGAAGCAGAATACTGAACTGCAAGCCAAGTTGGACAAACTGAACCCACAGCATTACAATTCAATGACAGAGCGGACAACACAGCAAATTCAACAACTCCAATCGGAAAACCAGCAGTTGAAAGAGATGCTCCGTTCACTTCAGGAAGAAGTACATATACTTAGTGTAAAGGTCGCAGTAACTCCATAAGAGGTTATGTTTAGTAGTCATCAGAGGAGAGGTGCACGTTCAAGAAATCGTATCCTCATACTTCATACACAACAGGCGCAACGAAATACACCGTTGCGCCTGTGATTTTTTTGGGAAAGTATTGGGCTTAATCTTCTTCGTGGTGAAGGTGTTTTGATATTCGGCAATGAGCTTGGCTTGTACCTGTGCCGGTACGGGTTGGTACTCCACAAACTGAGCGGTGTAGCTTGCTCTACCTTGCGACATTGCCCGCAGCGAAGTTGAGTATTTATCTAATTCGGCAAGTGGCATCCGTGCTACAATTTTTTGATAATGACCATCAGCATCCATTCCCATTATCAACGCTCGGCGGGTAGGTAGGTCCACTCATCACATCACCCATGAACTCTTCGGGCACAAGAATTTGAACTTCATAAACCGGCTCGAGGAGTTTGGGGTCGGCTTGCATGAAGCAGTCCTTGAAAGCGTGTATTGATGCGGTTTTGAAGGCAGCTTCGTTCGAGTCAACTGCGTGCATTTTGCCATCGAATACCGACACTCGGATATCACGTGCGTGGCATCCGGTCAATGGACCATTCGTCATTTTTTCCATGATGCCTTTTGTAATTGCAGGCATGAAACGCGCTTCAATTACACCACCAACAATACAATTCAGAAACACAAACTTCCCACCCCACGGTAGGTCGTGTTCTTCCGTTCCGCGAACCGTAATGCCTGACGGAGGTGCCATTCCCGCGTGGTACGGCTCAACGATAAAATGAACCTCAGCAAATTGTCCAGCACCACCCGATTGCTTTTTGTGACGATACATTCCCCGCGCTTGCTTTTGTATGGTTTCGCGGTATGGAATTTTCGGCTCCGTAAAGGCAACATCTACCTTAAAGCGATTTAACATGCGCCACTTTGCAACGGCAAGGTGCATTTCGCCTTGAGCATGAAGAATGGTCTGCCTAAGCTCGTGCGAATGCTCTACCACCAGCGTTGGATCTTCCTCGTGTAGTTGGTGCAACGCCGTTCCTACTTTTTCTTCTTCGCCCTTGCGAACTGCCTCAACACCGGTACGAATCTTCGAGCGCGGAAACTCAATCTGTTGCACAACGACTGAGCTATTCTTGTCGTGCAAGGTGTTGTTCACGTGAGTGTTTTTCAATTTTACCACAGCGCCAATATCACCGGCAATCAACATCGGAACTTCCTCGCGTTTTTTACCATCCACTTTGTAGAGATGTCCTAAGTTCTCATGCACGCCTGTCTGAGCATTAACTAAAATATCGCCGTGTTTGATTGTACCGGAATACACTTTTAGAAAACTCATCTCGCCCATGTTCGGTTCGCTCACTGCCTTGAAAACAAAAGCCACCGGTGCGCCTGTGGGGGTGCAAGGAATCGTTTTGCCATCCGTATCAAGTATTGGCGTTGCAAGTTCATTGGGGCTTGGTGCAACATTATCTATGAATCCCATTATGCGACCACTGCCCATGTTGGCTCGCGCCGAAACACAAAAGAGTGGAAAGAGCTGATGACGTATCATTGCACGTGAAAGCCCCGTTCGCATTTCGTCTTCGCTGAGTTCACCCTGCTCGAAATACTTATCCATCAGCGTCTCGTCATTCTCGGCAATTGCCTCGATGAGTTCGTTGTGGAGTCGTGCCGCTTTCTCGCGTTCGCTATCGGGTATCGGCAGTTTTTCAGGTTTGCCGCCCTGTGCACCAAACTTATACATCGTCATTTTTAGAACATCTATAATTGCATTGAATCCGGTGCCTTCTTGCACAGGATATTGCACCACTGTTACTGCTCTTCCAAAGCGGTCTTTTGCTTGCTCTACGGTGCGCTCGAACTTCGCTTGTTCAGCATCAAGTTTATTCACGGCGATTATCATGGGAGTGCGGAATTGCTCGGTGTATCGCCAAATGATTTCAGTACCAACCTCAACGCCATTGACTGCATTGAGAAGAAGAACACCAGTATCAGCTACACGAAGTGCGGTAATCACTTCACCAATAAAATCATCATATCCCGGAGTATCAATCACATTGATTTTATAGTTCTTCCACTCAAGATTTAACATAGTAGCAAAGACCGAACTACCGCGCTCGTGTTCAATATCAGTATAGTCCGAAATCGTGTTGCGCTCTTCTACCGTTCCCCGACGGTTAATCACGCCCGCCTCGAAGAGCATTGCTTCGGCGAGCGTTGTTTTCCCCGAGCCGCTATGTCCAAGCAGCGCGATGTTTTTGATGTGTTGGATGTCATAGGTTGTCATCGCATGGTTCCTTTCGCGTTAGTGTTCAACAAATATGTTTGCTTGCAATCCTTTGGCATCTTCGTCTATGAAGTTGCTCAATCCCTCTTGTGTGCTGCTATCCTGTTGATTGAAATGAACCGCTACGGAGTACGTGCGGTTATGCGTTGACGCGGCTGACTCTCTTCCCCCTTTCTTCCAAACTCCGTGTGTGCCAAGCCGTGCGATGTGAGTCCCGATGAAGTACGAGCCAATTGTGTTTATGTGAGTAACCCCGTGAATGCTGCTGTAGGTAAAGCCATTACAGCGCAGACGAACTTAACGAAATAGTACGTTCGTTGTTCGCGTTGCTCAAGATATTTTTTCTTGCAAACTCTTACTAATCAATCGGCATTGCCGTATCATCGCCGCGATGGTCGGCTCCGCCTTCCAATCTGCCATCGGGCAAGCGAAGAATCGCGTCAACTCTGCCAATTGGTTCACGTTGCTTGAATGTATGCCCGCGCCGTTTTAGTTCTTCCATTGTTGCTGCGTCGAGCGAATTTTCCTCGACATAAATCCAATCGGGCAACCATTGGTGGTGGAATCGTTTCGCCATGACTGCTTCTTGCATCGTCATTCCGTAATCGAGTACGTTCACGATGGTTTGAAAAACCGATGTGATTATTGTTCCGCCGCCCGGAGTACCGACTACCATGACCAACTTACCATCTTTTTCAATAATTGTTGGTGTCATGGAACTCAGCATTCTTTTTTTGGGAGCAATAGCATTTGCCTCGCTACCAAGTAGCCCGTACATATTGGGCGAGCCGGGCTTTGCAGAGAAATCATCCATCTCGTTGTTGAGAAGAAATCCTGCTTTGGCAACAACGAGTTTCGCACCATAGGAAGCATTCAGTGTGGTAGTAACGGCAACAGCATTACCATACATATCAACAATTGAGTAATGTGTGGTTTGTTCGCTCTCGCGGTGCATTTTATCTATTCGGTTGGGTGTAACGATGGTCGTATCATAGTCAAGAGCATTTCCAAAACTAATCGAGGTACTTGGTGTGGCACGGTTCATACGAATAGACCGTATGCGCGACTCGCAGTAGTCAGGATGCAATAAGCCGCGAATAGGAACTCGAACTGCATCGGGGTCGCCAAGCCATTGGGCGCGATCGGCATAGACGCGTCGTTCACATTCTGCCATCAGATGTACTGCATCAGCACTATGAAATCCGTACTCTTTTGAAGCGCTGTGTTCCCACATAGCTAATAGTTGAAGCAGGGCTACTCCGCCCGAACTTGGTGGTGGCATTGAGATAATACGGTGCTTGCGATACGTTCCGGTAAGTGGTATTCGCCAACGTGCTGCATACTGCGAAAGGTCAGTCCGGTCAATCAAGCCATTGTGTTGCTTCATAGTTTCTTCAATCATGCGTGCGGTAGCTCCGCTATAGAATCCATTGCGTCCATTGTTGCGAATGCGAAGTAGTGTAGCCGCAAGTTCCGGCTGACGAAGTGTATCACCTTGATGCCAAACCAATCGTGATGTGAGTGCTTGCAGCGAACCATTCCACCGAGCAAGCCGTTCGTGAAATTCATTAAGGTCGGCTGCTTGCTTTGCTGTAATGGGAAAGCCAGCTTGTGCAAGAGTAATGGCAGGGGAAAGAAGGTCGCGCCATTTCATTGTACCATAACGTTTGTGTGCTTTACACATACCATCTACCGAACCCGGAACACCTGCTGCACGAGCGCCTTCCAACGACAGCGAAGCGATGGGATTACCTGCCGAATCGAGGAACATATCTCGCCATGCGCGGTGCGGTGCCGTTTCGCGGAAATCTAGCGAGGTAATTACTCCGGCATTACTGCGCCATATCATAAACCCCACCGCCACCAATGTTTCCGGCGTTGGGATATACCACAGCAAGTGCGAAGTGAACTGCTACCATTGCGTCCACAGCATTGCCACCACGACGAAGTATTTCTTGACCCACACGGCTTGCCTCGGGATGCGCGCTTACTACCATTCCTTTGGTTGCAATTACACCGCGTTGCTGCGCCAAACTACTTGTTGTGCATACACACCACGCGATAATAAAGAGCAAATCTCGGATCTGCATATCTAATCATTATCCGGTTCTGTGATTGAAAACTGCATGAGTACCGGACAGTGGGTCGCTGATATTTTTTGCTTCTTCTTTCGTGAACATGGCACTAAAGTTCAAGTGTGTTATGCTCGAGAGTATTGCCCGCGTAGCCATCTGTTTCGTTGCAATGATATGATCAATGCTACTCCATGATTCGCGCATACAGGATTTCATGTCGCCGGTAAGAAAGGTGAGGTTGGTGTTGTTCACAAGCGTTGTTAGTGTTGGATTTTGTTCGCGCTTGGGATAGTCGTTGAAATCACCAATGATAAGCACATCACGCTCGCCAGTAGCAGAAATCGAGTCAGCCCACCGCGAGGCAACAGCAGATTGTTGTTTACGATTCTCGATTGCATCGGCACGGAGTTCGGGAGTCGAGTCAGCACGCGAGGTTGATTTGAAATGCACCACCATCATCATAAAATCAAGGTTACCTTTCTTACATCGTACCACGTAGCCCGGTCGGTTGCGGTCGGGACGCACAGCAATGGGCATATACTCTTGTGGTTCCGATACGCTTAGAGTTGAGCGATAAATCACTCCTACATTTTGTTGCCGTGCCGATGAGCCAATGCTTACCGAGTAGCCATCCAGATATTTCATAACGCGGTTCATAGCGGCTGCGCTTTCTACTTCCTCGACACCGATTATATCGGCGCGCAGCATACGGATAACATCCGCCATATTCTTGTAGTCGGCTTCGGTGCGCGGCTTTACATCATCGCTACTTCCATCACCAAGCCATTCCATATTGAAGGTAGCAATCGTAACAGCATTTGTAACGGGCATAATGGCATTGGGCGAACAAGACGCACCTGCAAATAATAGCAGAATTGCCAACCGCACGGCAATGGTTCGGTGTGGGAGTAACGGTGATATGTAGTGATTGAATATAGTACTGGTATGCTGCATGAATAGCGTGAGTTGAGTGAGTGTATTCTAATGGAATGCAAACTACGAAGCGAGGAAGAATGTGGATTGGACTAACCGTAATACTAAGATGTCAAGATTCATATTTATGTGCATCACTCGCATAACACTTAACGAAATGGAGTGTGTTTTTCGCACACTATTTACTTAGTTATCTCTTTGGCGTATTAAACATAACGACAAGTGAGTGGGTAATAATTGAAGTTCAGGTCCGTTCAGCTAAGTACACACAATATATGATTGGGATAACGGTACGTTACCCACTTGGTATCGGAGGAAAACCGTAACGTAAAGTTGAACATACCTATGGTAAAATGCCGTTTTCTCTACTCAAATTCTACTACTACCGGTGCGTGATCACTACCGGTGATATGTGCATCAATTCGTGCATCGTGTATTCGTTGTGCTATGCCGGGTGTTACAAAATGATAATCAATACGCCAACCAACATTCCGCTCGCGCGCACCCTGCCGCTGACTCCACCACGAGTACAAACCTCCATCGTTTGTAATCGCGCGAAGAGAGTCCGTGTAGCCGGCACTAACCATTTCGTCCAAGAGGGCGCGCTCTTCTGCTAAGAAGCCCGATGTCTCGGTGTTGTCTTTTGGTCGGGCGAGGTCTAACTCGGTATGTGCTGTGTTATAGTCCCCTGATATAATCAGTTCACGTCCGCTCTGGCGAAGTGCAGAACAATGGTCTAATACTGCTCGGTAAAAACGCAGTTTATAATGTAGTCGCTCAATCTTCTCGGGTTGCACACGCGCCTCTTTTTCACTGTATCCCTTGGGGAAGTAAATACTCATCACGGAGAAGTCCGAAAAGTCCGCTTGCAGAAACCGACCCTCGCGGTCGAATTCTTCTATACCAAGTCCGTACTGAATGTTCTCCGGCTCGTGCTTGCAGTATATCGCTACTCCGCTATATCCCTTACGCGAGATTGCCGGGAAAGTAATACGCATTATACCCCAAGGGTGTTCGCTTATCGGCATCAATTTGTTCAACATCGGAGCGGACTTCTTGCAAGCAAAAAATATCGGGCGACGCATGGGTAACATAGTCCATAAATCCCCTTCTTGTGGGCTGCACGAATACCATTCACATTCCAACTAATAACCTTCATCGTTTCTTGCCTTTCTTCTCTGTTTTCTCTTTGGTCTTTTTGGGTGGATTGAGCGAGACGGAATTCATCCTCGCAAGAATAAATCCCTTACGTTTCATAATATATCCCGTTGGTTTCGCCGGACTCCATTTGCGTGGATTGGGAATAACCGCCACGAGTAATGCAGCTTCTCCGGCGGTGAGGTCTTTTTGCTGATTTTTTGAAGAATGCTTGCGAGGCAGCTTCGATACCATAAATACCCGGACCCCACTCAATCACATTAGCATAGACCTCTAATATTCTTCGCTTTCCCCATACTGCTTCAATCAATACTGTGAAGTACGCCTCAAGACCTTTGCGAACATAATTACGTCCATGCCAAAGGAATACATTTTTTGCTGTTTGCATCGAGATAGTACTTGCCCCATAAAGTTTTTTTCCCTTCGCTTTTTCATTACGTTTCTTTGCTTGTTCTATCGCTTTCCCAATCAAATCCATCATGCTGAAAAAACTTTCCATCTTCGGCAGCGATGAGTGCCTTGAACACATTAGGCGAGATTTCTTCGTAGGGTTTCCATTGCTTTTCGATACCGACCGATGGTCCGCCGAACCATCCCTCTACCACGCGAATGAGCATCAGTGGTGTGAGTGGTGGACGGAAGACCGCATACACCGCTACAAGAACCACCGAACCAACAACAATCCAACGATAATGCGAAGAGTCCAGACAAGAATTTTTTTAAACATTCGGACAAGTGGTATTAAAGTTATTCGGTAATTAGACAGCAAACATTAAGTTTGCGGCGTTCAAACATTATTTATTTAAGATAATGCCAAGTATTTCCGAAAAAATAAAGGAAAATGACCGCTTAATCTGCAAAATGCTCGAAGCAAACGCACGTGCGTCGCTCAGCGAGATTGCCGAAAAAGTCGGTTTATCCGTGCCATCCGTCAGCGAGCATATTCGCAAGATGGAGGAGCAGGGAATAATCAAGGATATTCTGCCAAGGTCAATCACTCTGCACTTGGATTGGATATCGCCGCCTTTGTATTGGTGCGTGTGGATAGTAGCGCCAACTATGCAGGGTTTATTACCAATTGCAAAAAATGCACAGAGATTTTGGAATGCCATGCCATTACCGGCGAAGCATCGCACTTGCTGAAAATTCGCGTGGAGAACACTGCCGCACTCGAAAAACTCCTCTCGCGCATACAACAGTGGAAAGGCGTTCAGCGAACTATGACAAATTTAGTTCTTTCAACACATATTGAATCATTTGCTTTACTGCAATAGATAGTCGGCACAAACCTAATATTGATAATCCAACAAGTTCACTCTCTTAACTAACTTTAGTACTCTTATGTCAGCTACAACAGGACACGGCGTGATTAACGCAGTAAAGAACTGGAAATCCGGCGAAAAGCACTATATGCCCGTAGATGTGCGCGAGATGTTTTCTTCGGCAGTTTTTACAATGGATGTGATGCGCCAACGGCTCTCGAAGCCAGTCTATCGCTCGCTCCTTGCTACGATAGAACGCGGGCAACAGCTCGACCCCACTATTGCCGACACAGTGGCTCTTGCCATGAAAGAATGGGCAATGGAACATGGTGCCTCGCACTACACACACTGGTTTCAGCCACTGACAGGTGGAACAGCGGAAAAGCACGACAGCTTTATTACACCGAACTATGGCGGTGGCGTTATAGCTGAGTTCACCGGTAAAGAATTGATTCAAAGCGAACCGGATGCATCTTCTTTCCCGAGTGGTGGTTTGCGTGCCACATTCGAGGCACGTGGATATACTGCGTGGGATCCAACCTCACCGGCATTTATCATCACGCATAGCAATGGTGCTACGCTGTGTATTCCAACTGCATTTGCTTCATGGACAGGCGATTCGTTGGATAATAAAATTCCGCTCCTTCGTTCGATAGACGCGCTGAACAAGCAGATACTTCGTGCTCTTCCATTGTTTGGAATTACCAATGTTAGCCGCGCTGTTGCCACACTCGGTTGCGAGCAAGAGTACTTCCTGATTGATGAGGAATTCTATTATCGCCGTCCTGATTTATATCTCTCCGGTCGCTCGCTCTTCGGTGCAAAGCCACCACGCGGTCAGGAACTCGAAGACAACTATTTCGGTAGTATTCCAGAACGAGTACTTGCGTATATGAGCGATGTTGAACATCAGCTTTATGCACTTGGCGTTCCGGTCAAAACCCGTCATAATGAAGTTGCGCCTTCGCAGTATGAGATTGCGCCCATCTTTGAGCACGCCAATATCGCTGCCGACCATCAGCAGCTAACAATGAGTGTGCTTCGTAACACTGCACGTAAATATGGTTTGGTATGCTTACTCCACGAAAAACCTTTTGCCGGAGTGAATGGTAGTGGTAAGCACGTGAACTGGTCTATGTCCACCGATACAGGAATGAATTTGCTCGAACCCGGTAGTACACCAAATGAAAACTTGGTGTTTCTCTTCTTCTGTTCGGCTGTCATCAAAGCTGTGCATAAGCATCAAGATTTGCTCCGCATCAGCGTAGCATCAGCGGCAAACGACCATCGCTTGGGTGCGAACGAAGCACCGCCGGCTATCATGTCTATTTTCTTGGGTGCGCAGCTCGCCGATGTATTCCACCAGATTCAGAAAGGTACACACAAGAAAGCAAAAAGCGCGGGCATGATGGAACTCGGCACTACCGTTTTGCCTAACCTCCGCCGCGATGTAGGCGATCGCAACCGTACTTCGCCATTCGCGTTTACCGGTAATAAATTTGAGTTTCGCGCTGTAGGGTCATCACAAAGTGTTTCATTTCCCGCTGCAACATTGAATACTATAGTTGCTGAGGCAATTGATGAACTAGCTACGCAATTAGAGAAAGCACTCAAAGGCAAAAAGAAACTCCACGACGCAATGTATGCACTTATTAAAGAGGTAATGGATACGCATGGCAAAGTGGTATTCAACGAGGATGGGTACTCCGACGATTGGCAGATTGAAGCAAAGAAGCGTGGGTTGCTGAATCTGAAAACCACAATGGATTGTATTGATCTTCTCGGCTCGAAAAAAAATAAAGCACTCTTTAGTAAATACGGCGTTTTGAATGAACGCGAACTTCTTGCCCGCGAGGAAGTAATGTACGACCAATACTTCAAGACGATTAACATAGAGGCAGAAACCGCCGAGCGCGTAGCACAAACAATCTTGCTGCCTGCGTGTTTGCAATATGTGGGCGAACTTACTGCCAATGCCGAGGCACTCAACGATATTGGTATGTCCTCCAAAGCAGTATCGGGCTTGCTTGAGAAAGTAATTGGCTTGTCGGACGAACTTGCCGCCGCGCTCGAACATCTTCGCACCATGAATGAGGAACTCGGTGGCGAAATGGTACACGAAAAAGCACATCACATGCACGACAATGTAATTCCGGCTATGAATGCAGTACGTCTTGCGTGTGACCGTTTGGAGCGCATCATCCCCGAAAAGTATTGGCAACTGCCGAACTACCGCGAAATGTTGTGGATTAAGTAGTATGTAATAGTAGTTATACTTCATCCCCTACCAATTGAACTCTTGGTGGGGGATTGTTGTTTGGAAGAGGAAAGAAAAATTACAGTGTGGTACGAACTGTACGATGGTGAGTAGATTACTTTCTATTCGATTTGTGTAGTTTCTTAGTAGCCCTTGATTTTTCACTATTGTAACTACGAATGTAATAGTTCCTTTACCTGATACATCATGATAGGAAAAGAGAATCATTACACATCAACCACCATTTCATGTACTCCATAACACACAAAAACTATGTACAAAACATTCGGTACAATTGCAACAATCCTCTTTATAGTATTAGTCAATACAATAACAACTAATGCACAATGGCAAACAGTAGGAAAAGCAGGGTTCACAGGTTCAACAGGTGGTACTCTTTCACTCGCATTTAACAATAGTGGTGAGCCGCATGTGGCATTTTGTAAGAAAAATGACAAAGCCACAGTGATGAAGTATGATGGAACATCGTGGGTAACGGTTGGTAAAGCAGGGTTTTCTGATGGTCAGACTGATTATAACTCTCTTGCCTTTAATAGCAGTGGAGAGCCATATGTTGCATTTCAGGATCAAGGACAATTAAACAAGATCACAGTTATGAAATACAACGGGACATCATGGGTGACGGTTGGCAAGGCTGGATTCTCATCTGGTGCGGCAGTATATGTTTCTCTTGCAATGCATAAGAGCGGGGAACCGTATGTGGTTTTTTGGGATGGTGGTAATACGGGAAAAGGTAGAGCCACAGTAATGAAGTTTAACGGAATATCATGGGAAACTGTTGGCAAAGCAGGATTTTCGGCTGGAGACGTAAAATTTACTTCACTTGCCTTCAATAGTGCAGGAGAGCCATACGTAGCTTTTCAGGATTATGAAAATTCAAAAGAAATAACAGTAATGAAGTTTAACGGAATATCATGGGAAACTGTTGGCAAAGCAGGGTTCTCGTCAGGTATGCAGCAGTTTACTTCAATTGCTCTGAATAGTAGCGGAGAACCATATGTGGCTTATCAAGATTCTAAGAGTTCAGGTAAAGCAACGGTTATGAAGTTTAATGGTTCCTCATGGGTAATTGTGGGGACTCAAGGATTATCAGGAGGAAATGTAGCATTTCCATCGCTTGCATTTAATAGTATTGGCGAATTGTATCTGACATATACAGATGATAGTAATCTTAGTAAAGCGACAGTAATGAAGTTTGATGGTACTTCTTGGGTGACAGTCGGATCATCGGGAATCTCGTCAGGTGGGGCAATGTACACATCACTTGCATTTAGTAAGAATAATGAACCGACTATTGCTTTTAAGGATGTCGAATCCGAAGCAGTCACAGTAATGAAGTTTGTTACTCCAACGAGCGTTGGCGAAGCAGATACAGAGGAGAGGATGAGTGTCTATCCCAATCCTACTACTGGAATTATCAACGTACCCATTTCGGCGGATGTGATGGTTCATGACATTGTTGGCACTGTAATTATCAATCAGCGTAATGCAGGCACTCTTGACTTAACGAATCAACCATCAGGCATCTACTTTGTTACAATCACAGAGAGTAACGGACAAGTATTGCGCCGAATGAAGATTGTGAAATATTGAGTATTACTACATAGCATTACGAGAACAAGTTTCTCTGAATGAAGTATCCCCTGATATCACCAAAGGTAGCAGGGGATTTTTTATCAACGAACCTAATGCTCGACAATCACCTTCTTGAACAGAATGCCTGTTCGTGTTGTAATACGAATGGTGTACACTCCAGCTGGAAGCGATTGCACCGACACCATTGCACGTGAAGAATTATCGCATTGAGCGCGTAGCGCAACCTCGCCCAACACTGTATGGAACACAACCTCTTGGATTTCCTTCTCCTCGGCAACGATATGGAGAACATCGTGTACCGGGTTTGGCGTGATGGCAACAGCATCGTGGTCTTCCTCGACAGAAGTTGTTCGCCAACCAAACCGAAAAGCACCTGCTCCATTGAATTTGATTATACTACCAAACCATGACTCAACCGAACTACCTGCAATGTTATCTGGAATGACTGATGACTCTGGAATTGTCGCAAATACAGGACCGAATGAAATAGTACAGGCGCGGTCAACAACTCCACTTATACCACCAATTCCTTCATTGGTTGCGCTTATTATCATTGATACATCTTTGTCTGCACTATAACGAATAACATTGGGTATATCGCCAAACTTTGTGTGGCACAACCATGCCTTACTAATATCATCAGTGACCGTCACATATCCAGATTCAGCATCCGTGCGTAGAAACAATCCTGAATTTATTGGTGAATAGATAAAACTTTTAAATGTAGTATCATTATTCACGAAAAATATTTGCCAATTCTTAGCATTACTTTCATTCGAAAATGAAGTATGTTTCTCACCGTTGTACACATCGAAGAGTGGTACAGTGCTTCCCGTTGTGGTTGGCGTTAGTATCGCACCAAAGCTACCGTTCACTGCCTTGCGTGTATCGCATCGCAGTACCGTATGCTGTGCCGTATCGTTATATGCTATCTCGTGTGCTGAACGCTCGACTCGTGCATTGGTGAATTGTGTTCCCGACACCTGCGCGTGGAGCTTCGCCTTATTCATCGTCCACACACCAATTGCTTTATTCGTATCAAGTGACACAGTTGCATTACCATTGGGCACAGCACCACCAATAATTCCATTCCCATGAAGCTGCCATGTATAGGTATGCGGAGTCGTTGATTTCATCACATCAGCAATTCCAATGCGACTACTATCAAGCATAAAAAATGTGCGTGATATTGTTGCTCCATTGTATGTGGTCTGAACATTTGCAAATCCTGTGTTTGTTTCATTATCGGTCAATAATGTTGTGATGTAGGTATCGCTTCCTCCGGCTGCCAGAGGCGCACCATTCGGAGGACCACTACCATCAACAAGGATACTATTATGCTGCTCTGCATTACCAACTTCATTACGCCGAGCGTAGCTGATATATCCGGGGTCAAGCGCGAGGGTTTCGCCTCGGCTATACAACATAAACGACGCAGCATCCGACTGACTATGCCCAGCACCACTCGTGCGTGCTTTACCGTTCTTTGCAACAACGTGAACGTATGTGTCATCCATGTACGGACGAATAACAACTGAGCCGGCATCCTTCAGCGCCTCAATGTTACTAATAGGAGATTGACCTTGTTTACTATTTGGAACACTCAGATAATTGGCTCGCATATCTACTGTGCTTTGCAACTGAGAACTAATCCACGCAATAGTCGGCGAATAAACATACTCGCCCACCAAATGTACTTCGGGAAAAGCGGTATTGATATAGGTATCACCAATGGGCGGAAGGCATCTGTTAGGTAGTTGAATAGTGTGTATCCATTGATAAAGCAAGGTGTAGTCCTTGTCGTAATACGGATGCCGAACCTGCGCAGTAGATGTTTGGTAGGCAGCGGTAAAGACCGTATCAGGAAGCACATTGTACACAGCACGAAACATCGGAAAGCAATTCAGCATAGCATAGCGGAAATAGTATGGACCCTCGGCATATCCGGCAAGAATACCGCGCTTGCTTTGCGCCGAGCTATCAGTCCACATCACGTTATTAAGTACATAGAGTGCTGTTCCCATCCACCGCGCCGGTTGCTCATTCTCATTATTTGACCCAAACTCACCCAGAGTAACTGCGGCAACGCCCAATGCGCCTGCAGTCATTAGTGCGTGATTATTCTTGACAATATCAAAGAAACGAAGTCCCAATACGCTTCTGGTAGATTCTGTGTAAAGATTGGATGCGAATAATCGTAGTGGTGTATGAATACTATCAGCAGATTGCGGCATGAGAGCACTATAAATATCGAACGCTGCGCAATAATCAATCAACTCTTTAGTTCGCCATTGCCACTCGTTATACGCCGATGGATTCGATAACGTAATCTGCTCGACATCGGTATTAATAGAACGCAAGAGTTCACGCAGAGTTGATACCAACTGTGTACGTTCTTGTTGGCTGAGTGCAACGAGTTGAGTGTCCTGCACTGTGGATTGAACATACAAAACGAACGCGATATTCTTTGCGAGTGAAGCACGAGCACGTCGCTCCGCACTTGCTGTATTGCCCGATGGCGTAGGACTAAACGCACTGGCAGCAACTCCGGCAAATACGCCACGCCGCAGAGTATCATGTCGAAGCAGTTGCACAATATCAGCCGAGTCCTTTTGGCTAATGAGAACACGCGGATGAGACATACGCCCATTGGCAGGCAACCACTTTCCATCTTGAGCAGAAAGTGCGGATGTCAAAACAAGAAGTACGAGAACAACCTTTATCATACTGTCATTAGTCAGTGAACCATTTTACTCTACGAGGATAGGAAACCATAATGCTATTCCTTGATTCATGATTACTCTACAATCACATACAAAATTCCACCTCCGCCATACTCTCAGAGTTGATTTGCCATTCTTTCCGAGCAACTGTCAACTAACCCATCACAGTAAGAAAATTTGTCGCAACAATTACCTGATATTCCACCAAACCCGCATTGGCATACTCTTGCTATATAGTGAATCCGAGCGCGTCTCATCAACTCCGCGGTAGATGGTCGGCTCACACAACAACTACAATCAATTACATTCACTCACATATTAGGAGTATATCTATGAAACTTGTTCGCTTCAACCCGTTTGCAGAATTTGATGCAATAACTCGCACAATGTTCCGCGACTTTGACAAAACAACAGCACAAATGCAGCGCGACCAATTCGGTGGTGTGTTACTCACCCCACGTGCCGACATTGCCGAGGATGCAAACAACTACTTTATCAATGTTGAACTTGCCGGGATTCCAAAGGAAGAAATCAAAGTGAACATCAGCGACGACCGTGTGCTGACGATTAGCGGCGAGAAGAAAGCCGAGACAAAATCGGAGGACAAAAACTACTATCGCGTCGAGCGCCGATACGGCAAATTCAGCCGCTCGTTCACGCTGCCGGAAAATGCAAATACAGACTCGATTAGCGCATCGGTTGAGCATGGTGTATTGCATCTGAGCATTGCAAAAATGGAACCTGCAAAACCCGCTGTGAAAGAAATTGCTATTGCTTAACTCATAATCAGATGCTGTATGGATGGATACCTCGCAGCATTAGTCAACTCTTCAACCGATATTGCTCCCCCTGCTCGAAAAGGACTCCGAATAGCAGGGGGAGTTTTTGTTATATCTGCTTTACAAAACACCCGCTGCTTGTTTCAAATCGGTCATCGTAAAAAGTGGTCGCAATTCAATATCATGCGATGCAAGAGCTGAACTGCCACCACTCTCTCTGTCAATCACACACACACAGCATAGTATCTCTGCGCCGGTGCTGCGAATATCTGCTGCACTGAGAACAACTTGTCCACCGCTTGTAATCACATCTTCAACAATAACCACCTTCTTACCACTCATAGTTGCTCCCTCAGCCACATTACGTGTACCGTAGTCCTTAGCTTTCTTACGAACGAAAGCTGTGGGAATACCCGTATGCAAGGAGAGTGCAGTAGCAATGGGAATACCGCCCATTTCTAATCCCGCCAAGATTTCTGTATCGGGTGGCAACAATGTAGATAGTTCTTGTGCTATCGAGCGAAGGAGTTCCGGTTTCGACTCGAAGCGATATTTATCAAAATACTCGTTGCTAATAACGCCTGATCGCAAGAGAAACTCTCCGGTCAAGTGTGCGGTGTCGTAAATTGCTTTTGCTACTGTGTGATTCATACTTGAGATATTGTTGATTCGTAGGTATGTGAATTGCGCCGCAAAGATAGAAGATGACAACCCTATATTTCCCCATCACATTCATTATGGGTACCACTCACCCCAAAACTGTAGAGCAATCAGCACAGGAGTCGCTACGGCAGTTGGCGGAGCGTTGTAGTGTTCGCATTGAAATAGAGCCGGATTGTACAGGCGCGGAGAATATGCAGCGCGATATGGCACTACGAGAAGAGCTTACGAATTCAGCATTGAACAATATGATGCTTGTACGATTGTATTCATGGAAACCGTGGTGCATATCGCTTGGTATGCATCAGAAAGAAACCGATATTGATGTGGAGCGATGCCTTCACGACGGCATAGATATGGTACGCCGCCCAACAGGTGGTCGTGCTGTCTTCCATGCACGTGAGTTAACGTATTGTATAGCAGTCAATACTGATAATGGCTTTTCGCATCAGGATATGTATGCCGCATTTCATGCGCTGCTCTGCAATGCCTTGCGTTCACTTGGTGCTCACTACATTGGGTTTGAACAATCACAACCAAAGTTTGCGGAACTCTATGACGGCAACCGTGATACACTTTCTTGCTTTGCAAGTTCGGCGCGCTATGAATTGATGGCAGAGGGAAAAAAGGTAGTAGGAAGTGCGCAACGAAAGTTTGGTACTGTGCTTTTGCAACATGGCTCTTTGCTTCTGGATTCCGGCTTCGAGCAACTCGCATTATACAGTGCAGGATATAGTACCAATGAGCGTATGCAGTTTATGCAGTCCATGAGCGAAAGCACATCCACACTCCGCAAAATCACCGGTAGGGAAATACACTTTGGTGAGTGTGCAAGTGCCATTTCCTCCGAACTCGAGAAGACATTTTCTAAAACATAATCTTGTACAAAAAAAGCGTCCGTCTGCACATAGTGGCAAACGGACGCTTGACTTTACTAAATACAACGTGGGTATTAGTCCGTCTTTTTCATGTCCTGTACTTCTGTACGAATTTCACCGGCAATTTTTTTCAATTCTTGCATGTGGGCGCGGACACGGGTTCCGGCAGCTTTGTTGCCTTTACCGTAGAATTTATCAAAATCACCAGCCATTGATGCAACGAGATTTTGAAGTTGTTCGTGACGAGTCATGGTACTCCTGTTAGATTAACGTAATAAGAAAAACGGTTCTGTTACTGTGCCGTATTGCGTGCGGAGGCGAACAAAGTAAATACCTTGGCTCAAGGTCTGTCCGCAGAGGCACGGCGAGGCACTCTCCATAGAATAGGTATGCGTGCCTTGATTTTTTTGATCACGCGAAGATACAATTCCGACCGTATTTCCCAACAAATCAATTATTTCACAGTCAACAGCCGTTGCACGGGGCAAAGTGAACTTGATTGTTCCATCCACATCCACCGCAGGATTGGGGTATACTAAAAGTGTGAGTGCTTTGGGTGGTGGCTCGTAACCATTACCACCTGTTCCAACAATATCTTTCGATGCAGCTCGTGCTGCTGCCGCTGCTTGGTCTAATTCATCGAGATTCATCCCGGCAAAAATAGAAAAGCAGACATCCGTTGTGTCCCGTGCTGGTATTGCAAACGGACCTGCCGAAATTACTGCCGAGACATCACCAATCTTCGATGTCGTCCGGAAAATACCGCTACTAATACTCGTCCATTTTTCTAAAGCAGTATAGCCATCGTACACACCAATGCTTTCGGTAGTAGCATCGTTGTCAATCATGTAGGCGTTCACCGGATGCTTACTCAGTAGCTGCATTCCAACATAGGGGAGAGTTGAAGATGAAGTATTTCGTACATAATAATAGCCACGTTGCGTATCAAATATCGCTTGATTGTCTTTACCTGCTTCGCCAATATCCCAATCACAATACACACCCACGTACATCGAATCCACACTTTCCTGTGATTGCATGGACACACGATAATTACTAAGAATAAAATTGCGTTGATTTTGTGAAGAATACTGATAGACGTTCTGAGTTATGGCAACACCTGCATCGCCAAAAAGATTGCCATCGGCAAAGGTTGTGGTTGCTGTAAGTGGAGCTGATTGAACAGATGGCTGTGTGAGAAGAAGAGGCGTTTTGATTTTGAATGATATTCCTTGCTGATCTTGTGTACTGCCTCGTGCAACATCAGAGATTTTATTCATGCCTTGTGCGGCAATAAGTCCTGCCTCGAAAAGTACGCTTCCGTTTTGCTGCTTGTAGATCATCCCATCACCTTGACGGTTCGTTGGATAATCATTGTACCCAAAGTTGCCGTTGCTGTTGACGGTAATAGCAATATCATTGTTGCGAATAGTTCGATATGTGGGTTTAAGATATGCCGTTGCCATTCCGCGACCAATCACAACGGTGTCTTCATAGATAGTCACCATAAATGATACCTCGATATTGCTCGGCAAAGAATCCGTAACAGTAAAAGTGAATGGTGAGGAGGCATTCCGTACCTCACCACGAGTAAAACTGCCCACAGTTGCAGAGGTTGTTTGAAACTTTAGGGCTACATTAGCAGTAGCCACACTAATTACTGCACGGGCATTTGTGACTGGTGCAAGTAGATTTTTATAGGTTGGCTTGATACTCACCACATCGCCATTATCGAAGATATTATTTCCATCGCTATCGGTGAGGTCGAACTTCTGCACCTTTACGTACTTTGCATCAGGAGTAGAAACAGCACGTTGAACATTCACACGACCGCTTCCCATTTTGCCAGCCCAGAGTTCCTTCACATTACCACGTTTGCTATCTATATTATCTGCTGTTGCTTGGATCGTTGCAAATACTTCTTCCGGTGAAAGCTGAGGATATTTCAAGCGCACCATAGCTACAGCTCCGGCTATAATTGGTGAAGCCATAGATGTTCCGTCTTCGTAGCCATATTTGTTATCGGGATAGGTTGAGAGGATATACTGACCGGGCGATGCTATCCCAACTGAAGCGTGATAATTTGAGAACGATGTTTTTCGGTCATCACCGCCAACAGCACATACCGAAAGTACACCGGTGTACGCGGCTGGATAAAACGCCTCTTCATTGCCATTATTACCCGCAGCGGCTACCACGCAAACGCCCATCCCGACAAGGGTATTGATTGTTTCTTGTTCGGCTTGCGAATACGACGTGGAACCAAAGCTGCAATTCACCACCTTCGCGCCAATTGCTCCGGCATAGAGTATAGCTTGCTGGGTATTCGTGACGCTTGTCGAAAACGAGGGATCGCCACCAACCTTACATGCTACAAGTTTTGCTCGATTGCATACACCCGCACCACCGGCGATATTGTTCGATTGAGCAGCAGCAAGTCCTGCCACATGCGTACCATGTCTATTGCCCGGAATTGGGTCGTTGTCTTGACGTGTGCCATCGCTAAATCCGGCAAAGTCCCATCCGCGCCAATCATCAATAAATCCGTTCTTATCATCATCTACACCGTTACTACGTTTGCTCCGCCCTTGCGAATCCAAACCATCTTCGCCACTATTGACGAACATCAGATTTTTGAACTCTTCGTGATTATAGTCAATACCGGTATCTACAATGGCAATCAGAATGCTATCGGTTGTTTGTACTGAATCCCACGCATCGGCAGTTTTTAGTAAACGATGAAAATACTGGTCTCTGAAGAGCGTATCGTTTGGTATGGCAAGCAAGCGGTGGGCAGGCATTGGCTCGGCATAGTCCACATCGGCAAGGGCAGAAAGTTTAGTAGCAAGGAGGCGTGTATTCACTGCACCCGAAACCTCAAGAATGGCAATCCGTTTCAAACTACGAACTAAGGTGCGAACCTGTAGGAACGATGATGATTGTAATGACGATAGTTTTGTATCTACAAACCGGTTAGCGGCTTGCAGGACAGCATCTGATTGGAAACCAGTACTAGTATGCGCACCCACAATTGGCACAAGCGATGCAACTGTTCCACTACGTCCATTCCCAAACCATGCTGTGCAGCTTGGCGAGTTTTCCTTGAACTTTACGATAATCTTTCCAGCGTGATAATCGGGAGCTGCCATCAAGGTAGAGATTGCATTCACCCAAAGTACAATGGCGAAGACAAGTACTCGTAATGACGCCAGACGCTGAAAGCAACATGTAGTGAAATTCGTGTGAAGTTGCATGTGATTATGCAATGGATTTTCTAAAATCATCGTTGGTTGTATGTAATAAATGTTGGCGGGTTCTTCTTGCGCACCATTACCCGTGAACTGCGGCAAACATACGGAGCGAGAGCTTTGCCCAAATAGTATGGTTATGAAAGCTCTACGCTATGTGCTTATCCGCCATGAATAAACCTGATGTGCCTTCTGCGTTTCATCGCTATGTTCGTAGGTGTTACTCATTCTCATTCTTGGATAACCTCACTCAATACACATACTCCGCATGGATATTCAATCTCTCATACAGAATTACAACAGCTATAAGCGCACGCATCCGATGCTTGCTGCCGTTACTGCACATCATCTTGCCTTTAGTGCAAAAAACCTGCCTTCAGCCGAAGCAAGACCGATTAAGGATTTTCTTCGGGCAGAAGCTACAGATTTACGCGACATCAACGCACTTGTCCGTAGGGCAAAGCGCGCTGCTCTTGATATACGTCGCCATGCACAGGCGAGGTATTCGGGATTCCACGTGGGGGCAGCACTTATTGACCGCTCGGGCGAGATAGTTACCGGAGCAAATGTTGAATCTTCGAGCTATGGTCTAACTATTTGTGCAGAGCGAGTTGCACTCACCTATGCAGTCACTCATGGCATGAATGGCATCATCGCGTGTGTAGTTGCCGCCGAAGGTGATTCGCCCGTGGCACCGTGTGGCGCGTGTCGCCAGTTACTCCACGATTATGCACCCGATGCTTTGGTAGTGATGCTCAACACATCTGGCGCAGAAGAGCAAGTATATATAGGCGATCTCTTGCCAATGGCATTCACGCTCTAATCCATACCCCCTATGTCACAACTTATTTTCTACGTTGCTGCAGCTGTATGTGTCTGTATCGGCTTAGTCGGTATTGTACTCCCCGCAGTTCCGGGTATCTCGTTGGTCGTCGTGGGGTGCATTATTGCCGCCGCTGCCGATGGCTTTGTCCATGTTGGACTTATACCGCTTCTTCTCATTGCCATCCTTGGTGCTATCTCCTTTGCTGCCGAGTGGTATGGACAAAAACTCGGAGCTAATAAGGTAGGCGTAAGCAAAATGGCAACAGCGGGTGCAATTATCGGTTCGATAATCGGATTATTCTTTGCGCCATG
Source organism: Ottelia alismoides (assembly GCA_037367405.1). Taxonomy (NCBI): domain Eukaryota; kingdom Viridiplantae; phylum Streptophyta; class Magnoliopsida; order Alismatales; family Hydrocharitaceae; genus Ottelia; species Ottelia alismoides. The sequence continues at coordinate 37,367 of JAZKJV010010060.1, read as the reverse complement.
GGGGTTGGTGCTTGGACCATTTTTTGGTGCCGCACTATTCGAGGCATTGCACTCGCGTAACGCCGAACACTCCATTCGTGCCGGTTTTGCCGCTCTTATTGGTCTTTTTATGACTGCAGTGATGAAGTATCTCATCGCTGCAATGATGATTTTCCTTTGGCTTTTTGCCTACTTTGTATAATAGATTTCTTGTTCGTTTTTGCTCCGCAGACGGCACACCGGCTTGATTTTCTCCACGATTCTCCCGGTGCCGAAAAGTACCTCAGTCGTTGTCTCGACATGTTTGCCTCAGCTTCCAAAGAGTACCCTTTTTCCATAACACCACCCCATATACGGCTGAACTAAAGTACTATCGGAATTACGTCGTTATCATAATTCTCACAGCCGCTTTTGGCGGTTTGGGTAACTTTGCCACCGCTTTTGGCGTTATGGTGTCGCGGCATACAGAATGCTCGCCCATGCAATGCACAATAACTTTATATCTGCAAAGCACACCACAGAGAACATCAACCAACAAATCAGTACATAACATTAGGAGATACATGGATACATCATCAGGTTTTGGCTTTCAACTAACGGAAGAACAAGAAGCAATACGCACAGCAGCCCGCGAATTTGCAGAGAACGAAATCCGCCCACACGTGATGGAATGGGACGAAAAAGAAGAGTTTCCCCGCGAACTCTTTCGCAAAATGGGTGACCTCGGTTTTTTAGGAATGGTCATTCCTACCGAGTATAATGGTGCAGGTATGGGATATTTAGAGTATGCAATTGTAGTAGAAGAAATCGCTCGAGTGTGTCCATCTGTTGCGCTTGGTGTAGCCGCTCACAATGGTTTGTGCATGATGCACATTTATCGTTTTGGTAGCGAAGAACTACGCCAAAAGTATGTTACTTCGATGGCAACCGGTGCAGAACTCGGCGGCTGGGGCTTAACCGAACCAAACGCTGGCTCCGACGCAGGTGGAACGCAAACCACAGCTGTCCGCGATGGCGACCACTACATCATCAACGGCTCGAAGAACTTTATTACTCACGGCTACGCAGGCAACTTTGCGCTTGTTATGGCAATGACCGACCCAGGCAAAGGCAAAAAAGGTATTAGCGCGTTTGCTATTGATAAAAGTATGGCTGGGTATTCAGCAGCAAAGCAGGGGAATAAAGTTGGTATGCGCGCAAGCGATACATCCACTCTCACATTTGATAATGTTCGCGTTCCGGCAAGTCACTTAGTCGGCGCTGAAGGTGAAGGATTTGTTCAAGCATTGAAGATATTGGATGGCGGACGTATCTCGATTGCAGCGCTTAGCGTTGGCTTGGCACAAGGCGCATTCGAGGCAGCCATGAAGTATTCGCGTCAACGCGTACAATTCGGCAAACCAATCGGCGACCAACAAGGCATACAAATGAAACTTGCCAAGATGAGTATGAATGTTGATGCTGCGCGAATGCTTACCTACAAAGCCGCAGCACTGCGCGATGCCGGAAAGCCATTTGGTAAGGAAGCATCACAAGCGAAACTCTTTGCAAGCGAAATATGCGTTCAGGCAGCTGAAGAAGCCGTGCAGGTTCATGGTGGTTATGGTTATATCAAGGAATATCCTGTAGAAAAACTCTGGCGCGACTCCAAACTGCTCACCATCGGCGAAGGTACAAGTGAAGTGCAGAAAATGGTGATTGCCCGCCACCTTGTTGCCGAACTTGCGTAGTACTGCTCTCTCTGTTACATCTATCAACGCCTGTATGTACTTATCATGCAGGCGTTTTTTTTGTTTCTCTTATCCCATCTTATCCCATACACTCCATATTGGGCATGGAGTTCTCTCCGTAAATACCACCATTCTGCCCTATGTTATGGAATCGTAATCTGCAAGGTGTGGCAGCCCTAAGCATTGGCGTGTAATTTTGCGATGCGTGTGTTCATTATCCCTACTCTTCACCAAATGGCTCAACTACACCCCGACTCTATGCCGGCAAAAAAAATCGTTGTTGTGGACGACGAACAAGATATTGTTGATTTACTTGCCTACAACTTACGCAAGGAAGGATACGAGGTAACTTCACTCACTGATAGCGAGCGTGCTGCCGAAGCTGTTCGTAGTGTGAATCCCGACCTTGTGATATTGGATGTGATGATGCCCGGTTTGGATGGGTTTGAACTCTGTAAACTCTTGCGCTCCGACCCCGCAACAGCGAGTTCACCAATAATGTTTCTCACTGCCAAATCCGGCGAGATAGACCAGATATTGGGCTTGGAGCTTGGTGCAGATGATTACTTGCAAAAGCCGGTATCGCCCAGAGTTTTAGTGGCACGTGTGAAGTCGCTTATTCGTCGCAACAACGAGCGCGTTCGTACGGAAATGATTGCAGCTCCGGAAATGCTGATGATCGAAACCATTGAAATCAATAGGCAGAACTATACGGTGAGAATAGACGGCAAAGAAAGTTTCTTCCCGAAAAAAGAGTTTGAGTTATTAGCGTTTCTTGCATCCAATCGTGGCAAGGTATTCACTCGCGAGTCGCTTCTTTCACGTATTTGGGGCGAGACTATCTATGTTGTCGATAGAACTGTAGATGTTCACGTGTCGAAAATTCGCGAAAAGCTGGGTCGCTATGGTGCGTATGTGGAAACAGTAAAAGGCGTTGGGTATCGGTTTAGGGAATAGCGTAACAATATGTTAGCGAACAATGCACAATGGGTATTGCATCCCACGGCAACGGACGGCATAGATGCCTGCGGGTAGTTCGTGAATCGGTAATTGAAGCACTATTCGATCTGAATTTCCATGTAGCATTTCTACACCGGTGAGATTAACAATTGAATACTCTCCAATCGGAACTGAAGATGATATAGTCACGGTACTCTGAGCTGGATTGGGATATATCGTAAGGGTGTTTTCTGACTGTACTTCATTCACTGTTAATGGTCGAGATGAAAATGCTGCTCGGATTCCCGAGCGGAGTAGACCATCGGTTCCCTCGTAGCCCAAAGCCCAAATACCAACGCCCTGCAATTGTTGCTGATGAATCACGCCATACTTAGCTGCAAGGGAACTACTATCGTCGAACCATCCTTGAAAACTTCCTGACGAATCGCGCAGTATATACCACGGGTTTTGTGTAAGGGTATCAAAGCGTTTTACCTGTTGTGCACGACGTTGAGCCACGGCATACGTATAGGATTTTCCTATGCCTCGCTTTGGGTCGGTTTCCGCTTTACGAACGTCACTTTTCACCGCCCATTCATATCCATACCACGGAACACCAAGTACGAGTTTCTCGGCTGGAACTCCGCCTTGTAAATATGTCTGCACCGAGCGGCTCACGTTGTATGATTCACCGAGCAGCGGAGCAACCGGACCTGCCGTAGGACTACCGCTGTAATAGTAATCATATCCCATTAGAGTCAAGTGGTGACAAATCGAGGCAAGTGTTGCAAGATCGAATGAATTACTCCAGTCAACAGCAGGTGTCGCCATTGAGAGTTGGGCAGTTGGTGAATAATATGTTAGTGAGTCGCGCATCATGCGAACGAAACGTACAAGGTTAGCACGCTGGGTTACCGGGACTGACTCAGCGTCAATATCAACACCATCTAACTGATAAGAGCGGACGACATTCATTGTTTGAGAGATAACGCGCAGTGATAATTGTTCCGAGCTTAGAACTTTTGTATTTACTTGATTGCCAAACATGGTAAGCACAATAGACAGCGCAATAGAATTTGTGCGACAGTATTCTCGAAGTGGTAGAATACGATTACTATTCATCAGCATCACCACGCCATTTGTATCTGCATCAGCACTGAAATAACCAATATGTGTGACGAATGCCGGCACAAGTCCTTCGTAGTACGTAGCGGCAGTCCAGTAGGGATAATAACCAAATACCGTCATTCCTTGCCGAGATTGAATCTCGCTCATTCTTAGCGACTGAACATACTTCGCGCTATTCATACCTGCAGCATAGGTGGCTTCAGCATTCGCACGATTAGCCAAGAATTCTCGTTCGTGGTGCGACTGCTGTCCCATCAATTGTGGATGAACCACACAGAATATGAGGAGCATTACACCGAGTAAAGATATTTTTCGAATTATCCTGACTGTTATCATAATTCCTGCTTGCTGATTGTGAGAATGAGGGGAGAATAGATGAGTAGATTCTGATTGATATTGATGGTAATTCGATGCGTTAAAGTGTATGCTGAATTGAAAAACGGGCGTGTATTCCTGAGAACACACACCCGTTCAATCTTGCCACGATACAATATAAAACTATGAGAGCGGAGTCACATAGCGAGCATCTGGTTTAAGTAAGGCATTGCGTACCCAAGCACCACTTTCCTCTACCCATTTGCGTACCGAGAGACGTTCTTTGTTACATGGTCCATCGCCATTGATTACGCGCTTGAACTCGTCCCAATCGGGGTCGCTATATTCCCAAACACCATCTTCATTCTTACGTAGATTCGGGTCAGGAACGGTGAGTCCGAGTTCCCATATTTTGGGAACGTAGCTCTCGAAAAACTGCTGACGCATGTCGTCATTCGTTGCCATTTTGACTTTCCATTTCATCAGGGTTGTTGTATGCTGGGATGCTTTATCCGGCGGACCGAAAAAGTGCATAATTGGTTTCCACCAACGGTTTAGAGCGGCTTGCACCATTTCGCGCTGCTTGGGAGTTCCTGTTGCAAGAGTTACAACATTATCATAACCATACTTTAGATGGAATGATTCTTCGGTACAAATACGTTCGAGGGCACGGCTGTATGGCGCATACGACCCCTTTGCATTTATAACTTGGTTGATAATCGCAGCGGCATCAATCAGCCACGCAATCACAGCTGTATCTGCCCATGTTTCGGCGGGATAGTTAAATACATTCGAGTATTTGGACTTTCCGTTTAGGAGGTCGTTGAGCATTTCTTCGCGCGATTTACCAAGTGTTTCGGCTGCGCTATACAGTAATTGCCCGTGTCCAATTTCATCCTGCACTTTTGCCATCAATGCCATTTTACGTTTGAAACCGGGTGCACGTGTAATCCATGTACCTTCGGGTAATGCGCCAATGATTTCTGAATGGGCATGTTGCTCAATCATACGAATAAGCTGTCGGCGGTATTCGCGTGGCATCCAATCCGTTGGTTCAATTTTTTCGCCACGTTCGATTTTTGCCTCAAATTCCGCTAATTTTTGTGGATCTTCGGTGTACTGCTCGCCCGCTTTGGGTGCATCAGCAACGCTAATGTTACCGTACATACTTTATTAAAATATTGGTGAATGTTGATTGTTGTACTCTGTATGCAAAATAACGTATTCGACGGGAAGTTTGTTCCGCGTTTTACTACTCTTCTTATAAGTTCACTCCAATACCCAGCATTACACGAACTGTATTTGTTTGTTGCTGGAAACGTATCTCTTGTAAAACAGGAAACGCATAAATGATTTTCTGATACACAGGATTCGCAAGTGAGTACTCTCCAGATAGTCGAGCAATTACTCCATCAACTACCCTATACTCTGCCGCCGCACCGAAAGAGTATTGCATCGAAATCACGCTGATAGAGGAAAACGTCTCGAATAAATTGCCCATTGTATTACTGCTGCTGTTAACCTCCGGGCTGCTGAAATATCCGGCTCCAACATTTACCATCGGCTTGAATGATAGTTTTGGCGCAACGTTAATCACTCCATACACACCGATAGTCAATCCTATGTTGCTCCATGGACCAGAGCGAATCGTAGCTGGGCGTTTGGTGTAGTTTTGAACATATTCAGTCAGAAACACTTCGTCCACAGGAGTTTCTTCATAATGGAGCGAAGCACTAAGTCCTATATGTTTTTTGGTTTGATACTCATAGCGCAGTTGAAACACATAACCTGTCATAGCAACGCCTTCACTTACAGCGCTGGCTGTATCTTTTCCGGCTAAATTACCTTGAGGAATAGTCACCCCACCCGAGACCAAAATACTATGCTTTTGAGACGTGCCAATGGTTGTACCCTCATCACTTTGCGCGTGGAGATAGGGTATAATACAGGAAGCTATGATACACATAAGAGCGCTACATTTCATCTGACGAATACACTTCATAACTAATGCTCCGTTACCTTGAGTTGCGTACTATACAACTGATAGTGAATAGCTAACATAAACTTATTCTTGATGTTTTACATTAGGTTGTGGAGATAACGCTACGAATCACTTAAACCAGTAGCACCTCATTTCCATCATTACTTCAGATTATCAGATAATGGCGTGAAGTAGTATTAGCTCGCAGTTAGAGTTTCTATGTGTGAGCTATGTGCCTGCACATCATATCTATCCCACCACTGCTCCAATGTAGTGATAATAAACTCACGACTATCAGTAATGGATTCTTCGATAGCAGCAATTAAGTTTTCACGTAGGACATCGAAGACAATACTTGAAGCAGAGTTGTTGTTAATAGCAGATTGCATTTGGCGTATGGAGGCGGGAAGTTGATTTGTCAGCCGTTCAATAGTTCGTCGGGTATGGTCTGTACGCTCGGCAATATCACTCATCGGACGGAGAATATGCTCCAAAGCGCGTAACTCTGTCTGTGCGGGAACTATGCGTGTGATAATAGATCCCAATTCATCTTGAATTGCTAATGTACTATCGAAAAGTTCCGTCATATCACTTTTATGAGTTTTCTTTTTTGCTGTACGATGCAATTCAGCAATTCGTTGTTTTTGAAGCTGGATGAATTCTTGTAGTTCAGCAATCCTCGATTCTACACTACGCGTTCGCTCAGCAATCGTTGTAGATTCATTATGTTCTATCCATAATGCTCGTATTGATTCAGGTATAGTAAAAGATGGATGGAATTGCTCATCATCAAGGGAGAGAAGAGTTTCCGAGCCGGAGCGAATGCGCTGCATCAGTGCCGGAGCAAGTGACTCGAAGATGATTGATTCCGTCAGAGAGAGCGAGTTCCAAATCTGTGTTCCTTCTCGTTCAATGCGATAGATCATGTGTGCTATCCACTCGTCCAAAATCTGACGACCATTCCCGGTTTCATGATACGAAATCAGCGCCGAGCGAAAATCATGTAGCCAAGCTTCGATGACCGCTCGCAAGACATACTCATCCAGAAGCCCAACTTTACCAAGTGTATGTGAGAAAGAATTCACAATGGTCTCGACTGAATTATTGCAATCGGCTAGATGTTGCTCGTTGCGATACCACCAATGAGCAAGGGTATAGTGCATCCGAGTTTCTTGGTCGCGGAGCGATGGAGCTGATGATATTGCTATGCGTATAAGTTGACGACTTGCAAGAGCAGGTGCGAAGAAGACAAAAACTTGTATCCGACTCGATGAAGTAACGGGCGACATCTATTTTGTGTGCATGAAGCGAGCGAACTAAGATGGAAAATTCCTTATGAGGCACTCCACCAAAAAGCGGAATTTCATTATGAAACTGATATCGTTTCGCAGCATAATAGGTGGGTTCGGGCGAGTAATTCTTACTCGTAAACTTTGTTCGATGGGTTACAACCGTGTGCGCATCTTGCGTGGTGAATTTCCGGACTACCGCCGCTATTTCTTCTGTCAGTTCATACCCCGGAGCATTAGGTATGATTATTCGTTCTGCAACAAGAATCCGATGACGTTTGGATGAAGGTTTTTGTCCTCGTATATGCAACACTACAAAAGAATCACCACCTTCGGGAGCGTCAGGGCGGAGAGTAACAACACTTTCTAACACATCACGATCAAGAAGCGCAGGTATCTCTTGTTTAGAGAGAACCTCTGTATAGTACTTTGCTGTACACACATAGAGCAATTGACCGGTAGGAAGTAGGTGTTCTATGAGTGGTAGTACAGAGTATTCGCCAAGATCATCAATACACAACATACTGTCGTAGTGGTGTGTTGTATTATGGTTAATCAGTACAGATTGTCCATAGAACAAAGTGGACAATATGCAGAGTGTTCGTGCAGTAATTACCGTATCTGATTGCTCATGATGTAGCTGCACTGATAGAGATACACTATTCACAAAACCGGATTGGTGCGCCTGCGCTTCCTCAATGGCATGACATTGAAGTGATGCAGCATAGCGTCCGGTAATTCCAACGGAATGCCCGCTATAAATACCCGCAATTCGTGTGATGAGTTTCTCCAGACATAATGGGCGCTGCGTCTGTGAATCCGCTTGGTGTGCGTATTGGATTACCTCGCTGATGGCACGCGTATAAGCAGTGGTATGATGCTCCGGTAGTGTATGAAGTAGGTCTATACAATCACGTAGCGCATCGTTCGCTAAGGGAAAAAGATTGGCAAGAGACGCAAAAGAAATTCGAGAGGTAATTATTGCGCTATTATGAAGCTCTTTGCACGAGAGGGCAAGGGCGTTATCTATGTTCTTCGCTCGTTGTGAATGGGACTGCTTATTAGGTGGAAGATTACCGGCATACTTTATTGCCAAGAGCGCAACTGCATATTCAATAACCGACGGTAGCGCATCACCATCGGCAGGATGGAGAAACCCTGTCGAGCCACACGACTGAGCAATGCGACGCGCACAATCTAAAGACGCACTAACAAGATGATATGAATCGAATAGAGGCATGAGGGGCAACGATAGAGTGATGCCACGGTTTTATGTATTTGCTGCACCCGAAACTACAAAAAATTGGCGCGCAATGATGCGAGAATATCGTGTGATAGTGATATGTTAGGAAACAATACACCGCCCAATAGCTGCGGCTACGGTATGTGGTGATAAGAAATCGAGGCAGTGATACTCCTTGTTCACACAAGTGCCGCGGAAGAAACAATGACATGGCTTGTCTGGCTCGATAATTTCACCTCTGCCATAAAGCGCGAATTCATGTGGATTGAATATGTTGTTCATCAGAACTAAGGGTTTCTTCAAACCAATAGCTACGTGCATTGCCATTGTTACTGCACTGACAACAACATCACACGTATTCATTTGCTCAATAAACTCCCGAAGGGGAAAGTATCCACTATATGTAGCTCCTGTAGCGGTTTGTAAGTGAAGGTTAAATTCATGTTCCTGTTTTCCACCAAGTAAGAGTGGTTGCATTCCTTGACTCTGAACAAGACGAATAAGCTCAACCCATTGTTCTTCACGCCATTTGCGCGATGTCCATCGGTCGCCGCATCCCGTATTCAAGCCAATAAGTGGTGCGGATGTATTGTTTCGTAGTACATTAAAACGACCGGTGGAGGGAACATCAAGTATATATTCCTCACCTTCAAAATTCCATCCGCAAATGCCAAACATTTCCTCTACATAATGCAATGTATTTGCTTTGTTCACATCGTCGAAAATGCCGGTCATAAACTTGTGATAAGCATTATCATTAGCTGGTGCAGGTTTACCATCGCGGAGTATAAATCCCCAATAGTTATCTGCTGTTATAGATGATGCTAATGCACACGCATGATGGTCTTTGTCCAGATTAATACAAAGGTCGAAGGACATACCTTGAACTGATACAAGCGACTCCGGCGTAAACGCCATTGGTTTGTGTACTTGATGCGGAAGAATATCGGGTGAGTATGTTAGCCAGCAAATTGCTTTTGTCGGAAACTCTTTCCGAAGGCGATGCAGAAGCGGTGTTGAGCGAATAACATCACCAATTGCACCGAGTTTGATAATTAAAATCCAGCCGTCTTGTTTAGAAAAATGTGTGCATGAACTACAATGAACACCTGTGTCTTTATGCGGCTTACATGGGATATCCCCGCGAAAATGTAGGCAGTCGGAACGAAACTCTGGATATGTCATCATCAAGGGATGCTAAAGGATTTATCGTAGGGAGTAGTTAGAATGTGTATTGCAATAAAAAAGAATACTGTAGGTAGTGTACAAAGAGTTCTTGCGTTTGTTGAAGTGTGGTTGGCGTTAGCAGTTCACCTCGATGATATGTTCCTTGAATTTCGCCGGTTCGCAGGTCACGCCCAATCAGATTCATAATACCATAAGCACAACTTATATTGATACGCAGTGGTTCATTGATGTTGCCTTGAACACCAAGTCGTAATGCGCCGCCGGCACGCCACGCATCATCCTTAATAATGTATTCTGATGATGTGATTTCACCTGTATTCTTTTCCTCATAGCTATAGGTTACTTTAGGTCCTTGTGCATAGGTGATTGTTGCTTCACCACCACCATACAAGAATCCTTCTGCCAAGGGTAATTTGAGAATTCGATGCTGAAAGCCCGCGACAAAGTTTACTGTATTTGCTGCAATACCTGCTCGACCAATACCAATCAAATTTTCTTGACGTTGATATCCTCGGTAAAACGTCATATCAATACCAAATGGAATAATATACTGCTGTGTTGAGCCAAATTGGTAATTAAGCCGTGCACTAAAGCCCGATTGAGCACCAAAAAAGCCAGATCCTGCTACAACTGCTTGTCCACCTCTATCTGGAAATGATAGGATAGGATATGTTGCCGTATTGGTACCCATTAAGAACGTCGAGATATAACCGAATTCTGTTCGGAGTAAGTAGTTTTTTGTGTCGTTTTGTGCATTGGCGTTACTCAAAAAAGCAAAACAGAATATTTGCTATACTACAAGTGAATGTGCGTAAATGATACTTCATATCGAGGTGTGTCTATCCTATAATTGGTGGTATGCAGGCAAGAACACCTGCTGCGCGAATTCCATTCCTTGTGCAATATACAATGTGATTTTCCTCTATCAAGGTCATTCTCGTGCGAACTTTTGATTTCTGATTATACGCGTTCACGAATAGTATATTCCGCATTGGTAAGAGAATTCTTCACAATCATTTCGCCAATCAGTCCCATCGAAACGAGTTGAACCCCAACGATAATCATGGCGATACCCATAAAAAGCAGAGGGCGATTACTAAGTGATGTCTGGTTCATAGCCCATTCGATACTGAGGGTCAAGTCGATAGCAAAACCTACCAATGCGAAGAGCGCGCCAATGGTTCCGAAAAGATGCAATGGACGCTTGATAAAGCGAGTTGTAAAAACTACGGTAATCAAATCTAAGAAGCCCTTCATATAGCGGCTGAATCCGAACTTCGACTGTCCATACTTGCGCGCATGATGCTGCACCGGCAACTCTGCTATTTTGAACCCCTCCCAATAGGCAAGTGCCGGAATGTAGCGATGCATCTCGCCATAGACCTGAACTGTTTTTACTACCTCGCGTCGATATGCTTTCAAGCCACAGTTAAAGTCATGGAGCTTAATGCCGCTAACAAATGAGGTAACTGCATTGAAGAATTTTGAAGGAATTCTTTTTTCGAGAGGGTCATGCCGTTTCTTTTTCCATCCACTGACAAGGTCAAATCCTTCATTGATTTTTGCAACAAGGTTTGCTACCTCGGCGGGGTCGTCTTGCAGGTCGGCATCCATCGTTATCACAATGTCGTTTTTAGCTGCCGCAAAACCAACCGAGAGCGCGGCGGACTTGCCATAGTTACGGCGGAATCGTATTCCTTTGATGCGACCATTACGCCTATTGGCAGTTCGCACTACATCGAACGACGTATCGGTAGAGCCGTCATCAATAAAGAGTACTTCGTATCTACCTTTAGTGAGTGGTTCGAGTTCTTGCTCCAATCGCTGAATAAGCTCCGGCAATGATTCATCCTCATTGAGCATTGGTATAACAACACTCACACTCGCAACATCGCTCGAGCGGTTGCTACGATCTTGATTGCGTGGACGCTGGTCATTACTACGTGGTGGATTCTGTGAACGTTGCTCGTTGTTACGATTTCTACGCTCTTCTCGTTCGGGTTTTATGGTCGTATCATCCGTAGCTTTTACCAATTCGGCAATCAATGGTGATTCATCATTATGCTCGATGGTCTGTTCACGGCGTTGATGGCGGTCGCGCCCTATTGTTGTGGCGACGACGATGTTTACCTTGATGTGAATCGCTCGGATTTGCCGGAGGCGGAGTATTGTTGTGTTCTTCCTGCGTGCTGCTCATGCTTTCGTAAAATGCTCAGTAGAGTTGTTATTTGATTTCTCATTCCAAAGAGTATGGCAATAATAATGCCTTTTGCCACGGTATGCTACACTAATACCGACGAGAGTTCAACATAGAACGTCGGCAACGGCTTTTTCTTTTCCCATGTTTCGGGAAAATCTGTTGTAGTGATTTCACCGGCATGTTCACCAATCATGCAGCTCGTTTTTCCAGCCACAAGCATATTGACTGCCGAAACACCAAGACGTGATGCCAAAACACGGTCGCGAACCGATGGTGTACCTCCACGCTGAATATGTCCCAGTATCACCACTTTTGAGTCGATATTATAGGATTCTTTCAACATGCGTGATACGTCGGTAGCACCACCAAGTTGGTCACCTTCACCGACAATGATTATTGTACGTCTATGCGCGTGTTCATTGATACGTCCGGCAAGGTCGGCGAGTTCAGTGTGTGTTTCGGGAACAGCAATAGCTTTGGCTCCGCATGCTACTCCGACGTCCATTGCAATAAATCCGGCATGACGACCCATAACCTCAACAACAAATACTCTACCATGCGACTCAGCTGTATCACGGATTCGGTCAATCGCTTCAGCAGCCGTATTAATAGCTGTATCATAACCAATGGTGTAATCCGTGCCATAGAGGTCATTATCAATTGTTCCGGGAGTGCCAACAATAGGGATACCATGCTCTTGATGAAAGTAGTATGCCCCATGGAATGTACCGTCGCCACCACAAGCAATAATGCCATCAATCCCGTGGTCTCGTATATTTCTTGCCGCTTGCTCGCGCCCTTTTTCAGTTTTAAATTCCTCACAACGAGCAGTTTTCAGTACCGTCCCGCCACGCGCAATGATATTTGCTGTTTCTTTTCTGCCCAAAGGAATAATCTCGCCATCAATCATTCCCTGATAGCCACCCACTACACCAACGGGTTCGATGCCACGATTCATACACGAGCGCACCACGGCACGTATATGTGCGTTCATTCCGGGCGCGTCGCCCCCACTTGTAAATATGGCAATTCGATTCATGGTTTTTGTTGAGTTATGAAATTATTGCAGAGAGTAATTGCCCGCAATCTACCTATTTCCCCGAATCTGTAATTCGGTTTGTCGTGCATCACATCCTCCTTATTGTAATTTTGCCAAGTAAGGTGAGACGTAGAATTTATCACTGTGTCTTTGGTGTCAATGCAAGCATAGCACTTCAAAAATTCACCAAAAAAGTGTTGGTTTGGCATTAAGAATGCGATACAATACAATTACGCTATTCAATATCAACAACTGTCCCACTCAATCAAAGGAGTTATTTATGCGATCATACCGATACGCAATAGCTATTATGCTCATTCTGTTTAGCGGAATAGCATTGGCACAAACACCAGCTACACCTGTTGAGTTTAGTGCCAAGGCAATAAGTGCCAACTCAACCACAATTGGTCACGTAATGCTGCAATGGTCAGCACCTATGAATGTGGATTCTAATGCAATCCCAACATCATATAACGTATATCGCTCTACTAAACAGAGCGAGAACAAAGCAGATTACACAATGATTGCGTCCGTTAGTACAACTCTTCGCTATCCTCTATATTCACTTACCGATAGTAATCTTAGTAAAGGTGTCTATTTCTACTTTATTACCGGAGTGCGAGGGACAACCGAAGGCAATCGTACAAGCATTAAAGCTGTTACTATTTCAACAAACTCAGGTGGTTCGGAAAACACCTTCAAGTTTGTGACTTCACCTGTGCAAACCGTCAAACCGGGTACAGCATATCGCTATGAAGCAAAGGCAACTCATCCCGACCAAACCAAATCGTCATTGATACGCTATGAGTTATTCTCAGGTCCGCAGGGATGACAGTAAACAGCACCACAGGACTTGTGTCATGGGATGTACCATCAAATTTCACAACGGCTGTTACCGTAAAAATTAAAGCATTCATTGATGGCACATCGGAAGTAATTTATCAATCATGGACAATCAAACCGAATAATGAGGGTAGTAACAATACTGAAAAGGGTTGTGCAACAATTTACGGCTCTGTGAAAGATGAAGATGGTAACCCAATTATTACAGGAACCGTCATTGCATACGTCAGTAAAATGTCACGTGACTCGAGTGTAAATTATGTTGGTATGTTTAAAGCAACAATTCAACAAGGGATGTACTTCCTGCGTGTGAATGCCGGAGAATATGCACTATTCACCGAGGGAGAATTACATTTTGGTGAATGGCATTTGAATAAATCAACTGCTGCTGATGCTAACAAATACACAATTGCTTGTAATGATACTCTTCGTGCTGACTTCGTTGTTACCAAGCGTCCTGCCGAAGTGAAATTCGTGTTCAGTGGTAAAGTAACGGATGCTGCAACCAATCAAGGTATTCCTGCTATTGTTACGTTTTATCGTCGTAACTCCAATGGTACCGGTGATAATCTTGGTGAAGGAGTTACTGTGAAAACCAATGCTGATGGCGAGTATGAAGTATCACTCTCGAACCGCTGGAGTTATGTTGCAATGGCAAAGGGTATGTCACAAGATTATCTTGTACAATACTTTAATGGCGTCTCATTGCTAACACAAGCAGAACTCCTAACGCCCACTGCAAACCGCACGAACATCAACTTCGCACTTAGCATACGCCAGCAGTATAACAATGGACTGAATGGTCGCTTGCTTGATAGCGCGGGCACAGGTATCAAAGGTCAGGTAATTGCAATTCTTGTTTCGGGTAGTGGTAAGGAAAACTCACTGACGAAATACCGTACCGTAGAAACCGATGCCAATGGTAATTATGAACTCCGCAATCTTGCTCCCGGTGAGTACGTATTGTTTGGAATTCCTAACGCTAGAACAAGCGTTCCGGGCTACTATAAATCCAATGATTTTGCTGCTCTTCGCTGGTCGGACGGTACGCGTGTCACACTTACAGAAACAGGTGTTCTCAGTGGTCAGTTCGACATCCGCTTAGTAAATGGCAATGGGAAAAAGGGTATCATTCGCATTGGCGGTAATACCAAAGAAAAAGGTGGAATTATCAAAGGTGGTAGTAACGGAGTTATTCAGGCAGCAGTTGGCATTCCGGGCGTATTCATAGCAGTTGTTGATGCAAATAACAAGGTAATTGATTATACATTCAGCGCAAGCAATGGCTCGTATTCGATTGCTGATATTGGCTTCGGTACTGTTCGCTTTATCGCAGATCACCCCGAATTTATGAGTTCAACGCAAGAGTTATCTCTAAGTAGCTCAACATTCATTGTGAATAATGACGTCCAACTTGTCCGCTCGATGGTTTCTTCGGTTATTGAAGATGCGGTACATAATCTTAACATTGGACCTAATCCGGCAGCAGATGTTATCACAATACGCTTTGATAGCGAGCAGTCTACTTCAGCTCGAATCAGCATTGTGAATACTCTTGGTGCTGAAGTTTCGATTATGACAACGAATGTTCAGGCAGGTTCTAATGTTGTGAATATCCCAACTACTACGCTTGAAAGCGGAACCTATACTATGAGCGTTCAGCGTGGCAATGCTACATCAGCAATTCGATTTATCATCGCACGCTAGAACAACATCGCACGCAACCATTACTTACCCCGCCTTGTTCAGAACGAGGCGGGTTTTTTTATTCTCAAAACGCTCGAAACATGTTGTTTATGGAATTTGGGTATGTAGAAAGTAGAAAATCTGTAACATATTGATACAAAATGACTTAGATATTTATAGTTTTTTTGATGCTGGAAAAAACAGCTGTAAAGTGTCTCTGTAATTGCTTGGATATCGAGATAAGTTTGTCCACGAACTACATGATTCGTGCGCAAAAACTTGTCGGTTAGAAGGACTCATATTGTGCATCACTGGATGTGTACTGCGCCGAATCTACGGTATTACTGAATACTCACAGGAACAGTATCATGAACTACATTCTGTCATTTTGCATTGCGGCGTTCTTCAGCGTTGTTGCTTTTGCCCAAATCCCCCAAACTATAAACTATCAGGGGGTGCTTTCACTCAATCCAACAACCGCCGCACCCGACTCTACCTATATCGTTACGTTCAGATTGTATCCAGCGCAACAATCAGCAAGTGCCGTATGGTCTGAACAGCGTGTAGTAGTAACACAGCAAGGTGTGTTTGATGTTATTCTTGGTGAATTGAGTCCGTTGCTGTTACCATTTGATAGACCGTATTGGTTGGGTGTAACAGTCGAGGGACAAAATGAGATGCAACCGCGTATTCCGCTTGTCAGTGTACCTTATGCTCTGCAAGCAGTAAAAGCGGTCTATGCAGATTCATCGCGATACTCGGCAACAGCGGGACGTAGTGATACGGCGAACATCGCCATCCGTTCTATTACATCGGATACTGCGCTAATAGCGAAAGAGATTTCAGGTGATGCAAAAGGTGTGGTTCTCAGTGTGAATGGATTGCAAGGAAATCTGACTTTGGAAGGCATTGGTGGAACCACGATCAGCACAAGCGGTTCACGGATACGAATTAGTAGTACAGGTGGTAATGGCATTGCAACAATCACAAGCAATGACGGCAGTATCAGTGTGGTCGTTGGTCCGGCTGGTGCGGATCTTTCGATTGCTAATAATGCAATCACGACCGAGAAAATTCGTAACGCATCTGTTACCCTTGAGAAACTCGCTCCGGGTGTTCTTCCATCATCATTACCGCCATCAGGAAATGCCGGAGGCGACTTGAGTGGTACATATCCGAACCCTGTTGTTCGAAACAACGCAATCACAACATCAAAACTCGCCGATAAATCTGTAACATCAGCAAAACTTGACGACATCACAACTGCCGGAACATTTGGTACCTCAAGTACAATTCCTCAAATTACCGTTGATGCTCAAGGGCGAATCACATCCGTGCAAAATATACCAATCAGTGCTACGAATCTTACAACAGCCGGAGGTGATTTAGCAGGCACATATCCCAACCCAACAATAGCACAAAAAGGTGCAACGAATGGACAGGTATTGAAATGGAACGGCACAGCATGGCTTCCTGCCAATGATGATGGTCAGATCTACACAGCAGGTTCCGGTATTTCTATCAGCGGAGCCACCATAACAAACACAGGTGATACCGATTCAAGCAATGATGTAACAATAACAACGCTGGCAGGTGGTGATGTGAGTGGCACATTCAATGCGCTTAAAGTTGATAGGATTCAGAATCGGAGTGTATCATCCAACGTACCTGCTAATGGTCAGGTATTGCAATTCAATGGTACAACAAATCAATGGGAGCCAACAACAATTAGTACGGGTGCGAATGGTATTGCAGGCGGTGACTTGAGTGGTACGTATCCCAATCCAACGATAGCACAAAAAGGTGCAACAAGTGGTCAAGTACTTACATGGAATGGTACAGCATGGACACCAACAACTCCATCTACATCAGGAACGGCGGGCGGTGACTTAACAGGCACATACCCCAACCCAACAATCGCGCAAAAGGGCGCAACAAGTGGACAAGTATTGAAGTGGAATGGTACAGCATGGACACCAAGCGCAGATAACGGTGATAGCTACACAGCAGGAGATGCAATCAATATCACATCAGGAGCAATCGGCGTGAACAATGCCGGAATCACCACAGCCAAACTCGCTGATGGTTCAGTAACGAGTGCGAAGTTGAATCAGATGAGTGCAACAAGTGGACAAGTATTGAAGTGGAATGGTACAGCATGGACACCAAGCACAGACAACGGCGATGTCTATACAGCAGGCGATGCAATCAATATCACAGCAGGAGCAATCGGCGTGAACAATGCCGGAATCACCACAGCTAAACTTGCTGATGCAAATGTTACCACCGCTAAACTCGCCGATGGTTCAGTAACGAGTGCGAAGCTCAATCAGATGTCAGCAACAAGCGGTCAAGTATTGAAGTGGAATGGTACAGCATGGACACCAAGCACAGACAACGGCGATGTCTATACAGCAGGTGATGCAATCAATATCACAGCAGGAGCAATCGGTGTAAACAACGCCGGAATCACCACAGCTAAACTCGCAGATGCAAACGTAACCACCGCTAAACTTGCCGATGCAAACGTAACTACAGCTAAACTCGCTGATGGTTCAGTAACAAGTGCGAAGTTGAATCAGATGTCAGCAACAAGTGGACAAGTGTTGAAGTGGAACGGTACAGCATGGACACCAAGCACAGATAATGGTGATGTCTATACAGCAGGCGATGCAATCAATATCACAGCAGGAGCAATCGGCGTGAACAATGCCGGAATCACCACAGCTAAACTTGCCGATGCAAACGTAACTACAGCTAAACTCGCTGATGCAAACGTAACAACCTCCAAACTTGCCGATGGTTCAGTAACGAGTGCGAAGTTGAATCAGATGAGTGCAACAAGTGGACAAGTATTGAAGTGGAACGGTACAGCATGGACACCAAGCACAGATAACGGCGATAGCTACACCGCAGGAGATGCAATCAATATCACAGCAGGAGCAATCGGCGTGAATAATGCAGGTATCACCACAGCTAAACTCGCTGATGCAAATGTTACCACTACCAAAATTGCCGATGCAAACGTAACCACGGCTAAACTCGCCGATGGTTCAGTAACGAGTACGAAGCTCAATCAGATGTCAGCAACAAGCGGTCAAGTATTGAAGTGGAATGGTACAGCCTGGACTCCAAGTACAGATAACGGTACAACCTACACAGCAGGAACAGGAATCGGTATAGCAGGGAATGTCATCACAAACACAGGTGACACTGATGCAAGCAACGATATCACTAATACAACAACAGCAGGTGGTGACTTAACAGGTACGTATCCCAACCCAACAATCGCACAAAAGGGTGCAACGAGTGGACAAGTATTGAAGTGGAATGGCACAGCATGGACACCAAGCACAGATAACGGTGATAGCTACACCGCAGGAGATGCAATCAATATCACAGCAGGAGCAATCGGCGTGAACAATGCCGGAATCACCACAGCAAAACTTGCCGATGCAAACGTAACAACTGCTAAACTCGCTGATGGTTCAGTAACGAGTGCGAAGTTGAATCAGATGTCAGCAACAAGTGGACAAGTATTGAAGTGGAATGGCACAGCATGGACACCAAGCACAGATAACGGTGATAGCTACACAGCGGGCGATGCAATCAATATCACAGCAGGAGCAATCGGCGTGAACAATGCCGGAATCACCACCGCTAAACTTGCTGATGCAAATGTAACCACCGCTAAACTTGCTGATGCAAACGTAACAACCTCCAAACTTGCCGATGGTTCAGTAACAAGCGCGAAGCTCAATCAGATGTCAGCAACAAGTGGACAAGTATTGAAGTGGAATGGTACAACATGGACACCAAGCACAGATAATGGTGATAGTTATAGTGCAGGCGATGCAATCAATATCACAGCAGGAGCAATTGGTGTGAACAATGCCGGAATCACGACAGCTAAACTCGCTGATGCAAACGTAACAACCTCCAAACTTGCCGATGGTTCAGTAACGAGTGCGAAGTTGAATCAGATGAGTGCAACAAGTGGACAAGTATTGAAGTGGAACGGTACAGCATGGACACCAAGCACAGATAACGGCGATAGCTACACCGCAGGAGATGCAATCAATATCACAGCAGGAGCAATCGGCGTGAATAATGCAGGTATCACCACAGCTAAACTCGCTGATGCAAATGTTACCACTACCAAAATTGCCGATGCAAACGTAACCACGGCTAAACTCGCCGATGGTTCAGTAACGAGTGCGAAGCTCAATCAGATGTCAGCAACAAGCGGTCAAGTATTGAAGTGGAATGGTACAGCCTGGACTCCAAGTACAGATAACGGTACAACCTACACAGCAGGAACAGGAATCGGTATAGCAGGGAATGTCATCACAAACACAGGTGACACTGATGCAAGCAACGATATCACTAATACAACAACAGCAGGTGGTGACTTAACAGGTACGTATCCCAACCCAACAATCGCACAAAAGGGTGCAACGAGTGGACAAGTATTGAAGTGGAATGGCACAGCATGGACACCAAGCACAGATAACGGTGATAGCTACACCGCAGGAGATGCAATCAATATCACAGCAGGAGCAATCGGCGTGAACAATGCCGGAATCACCACAGCAAAACTTGCCGATGCAAACGTAACAACTGCTAAACTCGCTGATGGTTCAGTAACGAGTGCGAAGTTGAATCAGATGTCAGCAACAAGTGGACAAGTATTGAAGTGGAATGGCACAGCATGGACACCAAGCGCAGATAACGGTGATAGCTACACAGCGGGCGATGCAATCAATATCACAGCAGGAGCAATTGGTGTGAACAATGCCGGAATCACGACAGCTAAACTCGCTGATGCAAACGTAACCACCGCCAAACTCGCCGATGGTTCAGTAACAAGTGCGAAGCTCAATCAGATGAGTGCAACGAGTGGTCAAGTGCTAAAGTGGAATGGTACATCATGGACACCAAGCACAGATAACGGTGATGTCTACACAGCAGGAGATGCAATCAATATCACAGCAGGAGCAATTGGTGTGAACAATGCCGGAATCACGACAGCTAAACTCGCTGATGCAAACGTAACCACCGCTAAACTCGCTGACGGTTCAGTAACGAGTGCGAAGTTGAATCAGATGTCAGCAACGAGTGGACAAGTGTTGAAGTGGAACGGTACAGCATGGACACCAAGCACAGATAACGGTGATGTGTACACAGCAGGTGATGCAATCAATATCACAGCAGGAGCAATCGGCGTGAACAATGCCGGAATCACCACAGCAAAACTTGCCGATGCAAACGTAACCACAGCAAAACTCGCCGATGCAAACGTAACTACAGCTAAACTCGCTGATGGTTCAGTAACAAGTGCGAAGCTCAATCAGATGTCCGCAACAAGTGGTCAAGTGTTAACATGGAATGGTACAGTATGGACACCAACAAGTCCATCAACATCAGGAACAGCGGGTGGTGACTTAACTGGCACATATCCAAATCCAACAATCGCACAAAAGGGTGCAACAAGTGGACAAGTATTGAAGTGGAATGGTACAGCATGGACACCAAGCGCAGATAACGGCGATGTCTATACCGCAGGCGATGCAATTAACATCACAGCAGGAGCGATTGGTGTTAACAATGCCGGAATCACGACAGCTAAACTTGCTGATGCAAATGTTACCACTACCAAACTCGCTGATGGTTCAGTAACGAGTGCGAAGTTGAATCAGATGTCAGCAACAAGTGGACAAGTGTTGAAGTGGAACGGTACAGCATGGACACCAAGCACAGATAATGGTGATAGCTACACCGCAGGAGATGCAATCAATATCACAGCAGGAGCAATCGGCGTGAATAATGCAGGTATCACCACCGCTAAACTTGCTGACGCAAACGTAACCACCGCCAAACTCGCCGATGGTTCAGTAACGAGTGCGAAGTTGAATCAGATGTCAGCAACGAGTGGACAAGTATTGAAGTGGAACGGCACAGCATGGACTCCAAGTACAGATAATGGCACAACCTACACAGCAGGAACAGGAATCGGTATAGCAGGCAATGTCATCACCAACACAGGAGACACCGATGCAAGTAATGACATCACTAATACAACAACAGCGGGCGGCGATTTAGTAGGTACATATCCCAACCCAACAATCGCACAAAAGGGTGCGACAAGTGGACAAGTATTGAAGTGGAATGGCACTGCATGGACACCAAGCGCAGATAACGGCGATGTCTATACCGCAGGCGATGCAATTAACATCACAGCAGGAGCGATTGGTGTTAACAATGCCGGAATCACGACAGCTAAACTTGCTGATGCAAATGTTACCACTACCAAACTCGCTGATGGTTCAGTAACGAGTGCGAAGCTCAATCAGATGTCAGCAACAAGCGGACAAGTATTGAAGTGGAATGGCACAGCATGGACACCAAGCGCAGATAATGGTGATAGCTACACAGCAGGCGATGCAATCAATATCACAGCAGGAGCAATCGGCGTGAACAATGCCGGAATCACCACAGCAAAACTTGCCGATGCAAACGTAACTACAGCTAAACTCGCTGATGGTTCAGTAACAAGTGCGAAGCTCAATCAGATGTCCGCAACAAGTGGTCAAGTGTTAACATGGAATGGTACAGTATGGACACCAACAAGTCCATCAACATCAGGAACAGCGGGTGGTGACTTAACTGGCACATATCCAAATCCAACAATCGCACAAAAGGGTGCAACAAGTGGACAAGTATTGAAGTGGAATGGCACAGCATGGACACCAAGCGCAGATAACGGCGATGTCTATACCGCAGGCGATGCAATTAACATCACAGCAGGAGCGATTGGTGTTAACAATGCCGGAATCACGACAGCTAAACTCGCTGATGCAAACGTAACCACCGCTAAACTCGCTGACGGTTCAGTAACGAGTGCGAAGTTGAATCAGGATGTCAGCAACAAGTGGTCAAGTACTTACATGGAATGGTACAGCATGGACACCAACAACTCCATCTACATCAGGAACGGCGGGCGGTGACTTAGCAGGCCACATATCCCAATCCAACAATCGCACAAAAGGGTGCGACCAGTGGACAAGTGTTGAAGTGGAATGGTACAACATGGACACCAAGCACAGATAATGGTGATAGTTTAGTGCAGGCGATGCAATCAATATCACAGCAGGAGCAATCGGTGTGAACAATGCCGGAATCACGACCAGCTAAACTCGCTGATGCAAACCTAACCACCGCCAAACTCGCCGATGGTTCAGTAACAAGTGCGAAGCTCAATCAGATGAGTGCAACAAGTGGACAAGTATTGAAGTGGAACCGGTACAGCATGGACTCCAAGTACAGATAATGGCACAACCTACACAGCAGGTACAGGCATTGGAATAGCAGGTAATGTCATCACAAAACACAGGCGACACTGATGCAAGCAAACGATATCACTAATACAACAACAGCAGGTGGTGACTTAACAGGTACGTATCCCAACCCAACAATCGCACAAAAGGGCGCAACGGTGGACAAGCACTTACATGGAATGGCACAACATGGACACCAACAACAGTAACCGCAAGTGTGAACAGCAGGTGGTGATTGAGTGGCACATATCCAAACCCAAATGTGGTAAGATTACAGAATAGAAATGTATCCTCAACAGCACCAACAAACGGTCAAGTATTGAAATGGAACAATACAACAAAGTGTATGGGAACCGAGCGCAGATAATGGTACAACTTACACAGCTGGAACAGGCATTGGGATAGCAGGTAATGTCATCACCAACACAGGTGACACCGATGCAAGTAATGACATCACCAATACAACAACAGCAGGCGGTGACTTAACAGGTACATATCCTAACCCAACCATCGCACAAAAGGGTGCAACGAGTGGACAAGCACTTACATGGAATGGTACAGCATGGACACCAACAACAGTAACCGCAAGTGGAACAGCAGGTGGCGATTTGAGCGGTACATACCCCAAACCCAAATGTGGTACGATTGCAGAATCGGAATGTATCCTCAACAGCACCAACAAACGGACAAGTGTTGAAGTGGAACAATACTACAGGTGTATGGGAACCAAGTACAGATAACGGCGCAACCTACACAGCAGGAACAGGCATTGGTATAGCCAGGGAATGTTATCACAAACACAGGAGACACCGATGCAAGTAATGACATCACAAATACAACAACAGCAGGCGGTGACTTAGCAGGTACATATCCCAAACCCAACGATCGCACAAAAGGGTGCAACAAATGGTCAGGTATTGAAGTGGAATGGTACAGCTTGGGTACCATCAACAGATAACGGAGGTACAGGTGACGTAGTAACACTTGGCACAGTTGCGGATAATCGTTTAACTCGCTACCATAATGCTACTGGAGATACAGTCCCAATCAAGTGCAATAGTGATTGATGACTACACAACAACCACACAAAACAATGTAGCAATCCGAGTTGATGATGGTAGTACAGCAAACATCTCATTAGTGATTGCGCCCAAAGGAACAGGAGCTTTGATTGCCAACAAACCGGATGGAAACAGCAACTGGTGGTAATGCACGCGGTGCAAATGCTGTAGATTTACAAACTTCAAGAGGTACTTCAACCCAAGTAGCAAGCGGTATTGCTTCAGTAATTATTGGTGGTTCAGGGAATACTGCTAGCTCTACTGCCAGTGCAGTTGTTGGTGGTGTATCAAATCTTGCTAGTGGATTAGATGCATTTGTAGGTGGTGGACAACAGGATTCAGCGAGAGGTCAGAATCTGCAATTGTGGGGGGATTATCTAATAGTACAGATGGTCAATATTCACTAATAGGTGGTGGTATAAGCAACAAAGTGACAGGAACAGCATCGGCAAATTCTTGGAGGTTCACAAAATATGATTTCAGGGGAAAGTTCCATTATTATGGGCGGTAATAATAATATTGTGAGTTCTAACGCTTCATCTGTACTCGGTGGTATTAATAATCAGGTTAATGGGAATGCATCTACTATTCTTGGTGGGTACGGACTTAGGTTAGGCACAAGTGCTACTGGTAGCATTGGGTTTAATGGCATTTTAGCGGCAGGAGATAGTGCTTTCATTAATACACCTCGTACCGCATACTTTGGTAATGTTGATCTCTGGTTAGGTAACACCGATAACTCTGCAAGTGAGCTACGTTTCTTCGAGGCGCAATCAGCCGATGGCACGTTCCCTGCAACTGGTACAAACTATACTGCATTCAAAGCAGGAAACCCAAAGTGCGGATATAACCTACACACTCCCAACAGCAGCGCCAACAACAAATGGTCAAGTTCTAAGCAGTACAACCGCAGGAACAATGAGTTGGGTAACTCCTAGTACCGGCGCAGGTGATGTAGTTACGCTTGGTACAGTTACTGACAATCGTATCGTTCGTTATCACAATGCAACAGGAGACACAATTCAACAAAGTTCTTTGCAACTGGATGACTATACAAATGTTATTGAGAATAACGTAACTATCTCAGCTGAAAATGGAATTACGTCAAATATTTCTTTAGTTCTTGCGCCTAAAGGATCAGGTTCCTTACTTGCGAGTAAGCCAGATGGCACTCTTTTTGGTGGCAACGGCACGTGGAGGAAGTTCAGTCGACTTACAGATGATACGATTAGCCGCTTCACAAGTAGCGAGTGGATCTACCTCGGTTATTTCTGGTGGGTACCGGAAACACTGCTAGTGGTATGGCGTCCCTTGTAAGTGGAAGGTCAATTTAATATTGCCGGTGGTACAGCCTCAACAGTTGGCGGAGGTGTAATAATGTTAGCACTAGTGATTATTCAGTGATTGCGGGTGGTACAGTAAATTCAGTAGGTAGCGTAGGAAGCGTAGTATCTGGAGGCAGTTCAAATAATGCCGATGGAATTAGTTCCTCTTATAGTACAATTTCAGGTGGAATTTCAAACTACATATCTGGTTCAACGAGTGTTGTTTCTGGAGGAAGTTTAAACAGAATTGAAGGAAGTTTTGGCTCGTCAATCCTTGGTGGTATTGGCTTGCGTTTCGGTAATATAGCACATGGTTCTGTTGGCTTCAATAACCTAGATGTATCATCGGATTCAGCATACATAAACACACCCGTACACGGCGTACTTTGGTAATGTAGATTTGTGGCTCGGAAATACAAAAATTCTGCAAGTCAGTTAAGTTCTTTGAGGCACAAGCCGCAAATGGCACATTCCAGCAGCAGGTACAAATTTTACAGCATTTAAAGCAGGCACTCAAAGCGCGGATATAACCTATACACTCCCAACAGCAGCACCAAACAACAAACGGTCAGGTGTTAAGCAGTACAACAACAGGTGCCATGAGTTGGGTCACAGCTGGTGGTGGCACAGGAGATGTAACGACACAAGGTTCAGTTTCTGACAATCGTATCGTTCGTTATCACAATGCAAACGGGAGACACAATTCAACAAAGTTCGTTGGCAACTGGATGACTATACAAATACCATTGAGAATAACGTAGCTATCTCAGCTGAAAATGGAATTACGCCTAACATATCTTTAGTTCTTGCGCCTAAAGGATCAGGTGCTTTTATAGCAGATAAACCGGATGGCACAGCAACAGGCGGTAATGCCCGCGGAAATAATGCTGTTGATTTACAAACTGTACGTGGTGCTGCTACGCAGGTTGCAAGTGGGAATAACTCAATAGTAGTAGGTGGAATATTTAATACCGCAAGCGGTTTAAGCTCTATAGTTGTTGGGGGAGATACAAATCTGGTAACAACTGACAATACTGCAATTGTCGGTGGTAAGGGTAACAATGTTTCGGGTGCCTACAGTAGTATAGTCGGTGGTTTCTATAATGATATAAATGGAATTCAGTCATTTATTGGCGGTGGAACGCGTAATACAACTAATTACTCTTACCAATCAATATTAGGTGGTGCTTATAATACCCTTGGTAGTATCGCAACATATTCATCAGTGTTAGGCGGTAAAGGATTAACATTAAACGGGAGTGGTTCTGTTGGGTTTAATGCCGGATCCAGGACTTGTTTTTTGAGGACACTGTTACTATAACAGATGACTATGTAGCCTATTTTGGTAATGTTGACATGTGGTTAGGAAACAATACGAACGCAGCCAGTCAACTACGCTTCTACGAAGCTCAAAGTGCAAAGGGTGCTTTCCCTGCAACTGGTACAAACTATACTGCATTCAAAGCAGGCACCCAAAGTGCGGATATAACCTACACACTCCCAACAGCAGCACCAACAACAAATGGTCAAGTTCTAAGCAGTACAACCGCAGGAACAATGAGTTGGGTAACTCCTAGTACCGGCGCAGGTGATGTAGTAACTTTAGGCACTGTTGCAGATAATCGTTTAACTCGCTATCATAATGCTACTGGAGATACAATACAATCAAGTGCAATAGTGATTGATGACTACACAACAACCACGCAAAAAACGTAGCGATACGCTCTGATGATGGTAGTACAACAAACATATCTTTAGTGCTGGAACCCAAAGGTACTGGAGCACTCATGGTAGAAAACCTGATGGAACTGCTACCGGTGGTAATGCAAGAGGAAAATAATGCTATTGACTTCCAATTTTCGAGAACAACAGCCTCGCAAGTTGCGGCAGGCAGTAGAAGCTTTATTGCCGGAGGAAGTAACAATACGATTACATCAAGCGGCACAGGTGGATTTATCGGAGGTGGTGATAACAATACTTCTAATGCTATTTATGGAAGCGTCATTGGAGGTTCATACAATACCGTTAATGGTAATCAATCAATGATTTTAGGCGGTCGCGGACTAACACTCAATGGCGTTGCCTCCTTCGGCTTTAATTACGGCGTCAACGTATCTGCAGACCAAATGATTATTGATTCCAGCTACGTTGCTACTATGGGAAATGTAAATCTTTGGCTTACAAATACTGATAATACAGCACGCGAGTTACGCTTCTATGAAGCTCAAAATACAACAGGAACTTTCCCAGGCCATAAATACTAATTACACAGCGTTTAAAGGCAGGTACACAGAGTGCTAATGTTACCTATACTTTACCCACAGCGGCACCAACCTCAAACGGTCAGGTGGCTAAGTAGCACAACCACAGGAACAATGAGTTGGGTAACGCCAAGTAGTGGACTTACAAACTTTACTGAATCAGTTCATACAGCTATTCCAAACGAACGATTCCTGTCGTACGTTTGCTTGCGACCAATGCGGCAACGAATGTTGATGTTGCGTTAAGCCAAAAGGTAATGGCGCATTGACTGCTCAAGTAGCGGATAATGCAGTGCAAGGTGGTAACAAAAGAGGAATTTATGCTGTTGACTGGCAGATGGTGCGATCAGCGGGTTTACAAGTTGCAAGTGGATCCTACTCTGTAATAGCAGGAGGTTCGGCTAATACTGCTTCCGGTACTAATTCAACTGTTTCTGGTGGAGATCAAGACACTGCACTCGGTAACTATTCGAGCATAGCAGGTGGATACCGCAATAAGACAACAGGTCAGTATTCATCCGTTGTTGGTGGATTATATAATGTGTCGAGCGGTTATGCATCTATTGTAGGCGGTGAACAAAATACTGTAACTGGCGACCGCTCGTTTATTGGCGGAGGTCAAGATAATACCGCAAGTGGTAATGATTGCGTAGTCAGCGGTGGTACTTTCAATACTGCATCACAGATTTATGCTACTGTTGGTGGTGGATTTACTAATACTTCAAGCGGTAAATGGCTCAACTGTAGTGGTGGCAATACAAATACTGCTTCAGGACTTTCTTCTGTGGTTTCTGGTGGTACAAGTAACATAGCATCGGCATCGTATTCAACCCTATCGGGTGGTCGTGGAAATTCTTTGTCAGGAGATTATTCAACTATACTTGGTGGTTATGGACTACGCTTAGGCACAAGTGCTACTGGTAGTATTGGGTTTAATGGATATGTAGGATTAGCTGATAGCGCATTCATCAATACAGCACGTACAGCATACTTTGGGAATGTTGATCTGTGGCTTGGAAACACAGATAATGCGGCAAGTGAACTACGTTTCTACGAAGCGCAATCTGCTGACGGCACCTTCCCAGCAACAGGCACAAACTACACCGCTTTTAAAGCAGGTACCCAGAGTGTAGATATAACCTATACGTTACCTACTGCTTTCCCAACCTCAAACGGTCAGGTGTTGAGCAGTACTACAACGGGTACGATGAGTTGGGTTACTTCTGCAACAGGTGATGTAACTGGTCCATCATCATCCGTTGATAATGCCGTTGCTCGATTTAATAGCACAACAGGAAAGATTATTCAGAATAGTGGAGTTGTTATTGATGATTACACAACAACTACACAAAACAATGTAGCTATACGAGCCGATGATGGAAGTACAGCAAACATCTCGTTAGTGCTTGTACCAAAGGGCAATGGGGCATTGCTGGCAAATAAACCTGATGCTACAGCAACAGGCGGTAATGCTCGCGGTAATCTTGCAGTTGACTTACAGATGAATAGAACTTCTGCTACACAAGTTGCATCAGGTAATCGCTCATTGATTGCAGGTGGTAGTGGTAATACAGCATCCGGTTTTTATAGTATTGTACTGGGTGGGTTAGATAACGTGGCTTCGGGCGTACATTCTAAGGTCTTCTCCGGTAATAACAATACCTCAAGTGGTGATACTAGTTCAGTTATCTCCGGAAGTTCTAATACTGCAAGCGGAACAAAAAGTATTATTCTTACTGGCAGAGACAATATAGCAAGTGGTGATGGAAGTGCAATTCTCTCAGGTCAAGATAACATAGCAAATGGATTACGTTCTGTGGTGCTTGGTGGACATGATAATGAAGTTTATGGTGCTCATAATCTTGTCTTTGGCGAAAACGTCGTTCCAGCTGGTACCGAAAATAGACGTATATACTTTTTCGATAATACCGATTGGGGCAAGCTTCTGCTGAATACCGAAAATATCAACGCTGCAGATGTACTCAAGGTGGGCGAGAGCGGAGGAGGCAATGGTAATGGTGCACGGCTAACAACCGGAGGTACATGGACAAATGCTTCATCGCGCACACTCAAGGATAGATTTAGAATGTTGGATGCCGATACGGTACTACAAAAGGTAAAGAACCTTGAGTTGAAGGGGTGGTATTACAAGGGGCTGAATGAATATCACATCGGTCCATTTGCAGAAGACTTCTTTAGTGCATTCGGCACAGGCACTCTTGATAATCCCGATAACAATAAAACTGTTGCCTCGCTTGATGTAGCAGGAGTTGCGCTGTATTCTTCCCAACAACTCATCAAGCAAAATGAAGCACAAGAAAAACGCATCACTGAATTGGAAGAGGAGCTTGCCTCGCTGAAAAAGAACGTCAGGATGCACGATTGATTGAGGAGCGACTTAAACGCTTAGAAGCAGTGAATGCTATTTCCGCCTCTTCAAGTACAGCGTCGTCTGTAAGGATGAACAGTGCAAGTACACGTATTATCTCTATTGTTCCCGATCCGGCATCGTCGTCGTTAGTTGTCAAGTTCGAGGTTGCTGAAGAAGGCGGTGTAACATTGCGTGTTATGAATTCTAACGGAACAGAACGCGCCAGTGTAATAGAAAATGTTTCTATGAAACGTGGTGTTTACGAGATGGAGTTAAGCGTTCAGGAGTATATTAAACGGTTGGTATGTGGCTGTACTCGATAGCAATGGCACAAACGCACAACGGTTATTTAGAGTTATTCACTAATAGCGGGAGATTATACACATGAATACCGATTCTCATGATAGTTTATTCACGCTATTGCAGTTTCATATCACTGCCGATAGTACCGCAATGACATATAGCGAAACAATAAGTAGTAGTGAATCTGAACAATATTCTGATTCCTATAGCTCAGTCGCACACTCATTCTTTGCATCTTCGCTTATCTCATCGTTGTTGGAATGATGATGTCATTGTGTGTTTCTGCCTCTGCTCAACTTCAACTGCCGCGCTCGGTAGTCAGTGGTGGCGGGCGAGCAACTACAAGCCAAACTATGCAAATGAATAGCACTGTTGGGCAAACTGCAATTGGTAGAATCAGCTCTCCTGCATTGAATCATAACGTAGGATTTTGGTACACAGTCCGCTCACTCTTGGGTGTCCCTTCAGGCACATCACTTATCATGCTTCCTAATGTTGTTGCTGATATTGGCGTGCGGATAAATGTGCCGTTGATTATTCTGCAAAGCACAAATCTTGAACGTGCAAAAGCAAAAAACTTCGAGGCAGTACTTCGCTATAATATCCATGTGTTAGAAGCCCTTTCTTCTTCATGCGTGCGAACAAATGACTCATGTAGAATTACCGTTACCGGGAGCATTGGTGCAAGTGATACACTCATCACTCTACCATTCCTTACTAAACTCGGTAATGCAGAATACTCCCCATTGGTAATTGAATCATTTCGGTGGGTTGATGCTCCATCAGTATCAGTAACAACGCGCGATGGCAGAGTGGATTTCACCGGTATCTGCCACGAAGGAGGTACAACGCGATTAGTATTTACAACCCAACAAACTGCTATTACACAAGTCGCTCCAAATCCCGCTTCATCCAACACAACAGTAACTATGAGCTTAGGCAAACGAGGTGCAACAGAACTCACGCTGGTTGACATGAATGGGCGGACTGTGGCAACACTTTTTGTCAATCCTAATGCCGGAAGTGGGACTTATACCATACCGTATTCGCTCAGTGATATAGCAAGTGGTAATTACTACTTGATGCTTCGCACACCTACGCAATTTCTTTCATATCCCATGGTAGTTCAAAAATGATGTGTGTACTGAAACATAAACGCGAGGTACTATTACTGCTTCTGTTGTTATGTGCTACTACTGCTGTAGCACAAGACACCACACGAACAGTACAGTGGTATGGAAGCGGCTATGCGGGATTGGGTCTAAATCAACATTCAACATCCATGAAAGGATTGGAAGGAGTGCCATCATGCTGTCCGGGTTACGAATCTGGTAGTGGTAATGGCATCAATGCAAGGGTGCAATGGCTGAGACCCATCGCACTCAATAATGATCTCTGTATTGGAGTTGAAGTTGGATATGAAAATAAAAGTGGTATTCTACGGACTATCGAAACGGAAACTGTTGATGATAATGGACGGACATTACAAGGTGAGTTTGAGCATAGTATCAATGCTGTTTTACCTATTGCAATGCTCAATACTACGCTACGGTATCGTGTGTTGAATCAGATTCATGTCAGTGGTGGTATAGGTGCAGGTCTGTTGATGTCGCCAACATTCACCTCGCAAGAACGCATTCTCCGTCCACAAACATTGGTCTATGAAAACGGTAAGGATATTCGTAATGAATTTGGAGGAGACTTACCATCAGCAACGGCATTACAGGCGGCATTCTTCGGTGCAGTATCGTATAGATTACCTGTTGCATCAAATTTACAATGGCATCTTGTACCTGAACTCCGATTCACGCAATCTCTCCGTTCTGTCATCGCATCCAATCCGTGGTCTATTCAAACTATTAGTGTTGGTATTGGTATAGAATACACCCACGTCACAGAAGATATACACCTTCCGATTGTGCCACCGCCACCGCCCGATACACCTCGTGTGATAGCTGTTGTTGAACCGCCAATTCGTACACAACCCAAAACGGAATTAGTTAAAGCACTTGAGTTAACATTAACAAAAGAAGACGGTAAAGCAGTAGATACAGTTACGGTAACGAATATTGTTGCAACTACGATGTTCGCGCTCATGAACTACTTCTTCTTTGATAGCTTGTCTTCGGAACTTCCCCCGCGCTATCAACAGCTTACCACTGCTCAAGCTGAGAGTTTCATCCCATCGCAATTAGAAGGTAAGGGAACATTTGGAATTTATTATAATATGCTCAACACGTTGGGATATAGGATGCGGAATACAACATCCACTATCACATTGATTGGGTGTAACTCAAATACAGACACCGAAAAGAATAATCTGGAATTATCGAAAGCACGAGCAGAGAGTGTCAAAAAATACTTAACTGATGTCTGGAAAATCAACCCTTCGCGTATTGCTGTTACTGCAAGGAACTTACCCGAAACACCATCTAATCCCGTATCGCAGTATGGCATCGTAGAGAACAGGAGGGTTGAGGTACAGTTCAACGACCTAACCTTATTCGAGCCGCTGTCCTTCAAAGATACATCACGCACATTAAGCAATCTTACGATGAGCTTCTCTGCCGGAGTTGAATGTGAGGCGGGCATTGACACTTGGGGAATTTGCCATTATGCAAAACAAGAAAAAGCTAACTGCAATCAACGGACGTGATTCTATTCCTGCAACTCTACAACAACAATGGGATGAACGCAAAATCACTATACCGGAATCAGGTACGCCATTGATTGGTAGATTAACGATACGTGATAGAAAAGGTAACGAAACTGTCTTTGAAACAAAGCCCGTAACCGTTCAGCAAAACACCGAACAGAAGTTTATTCTCAAGAAATTTTCTCTGATAGTGTTTAAGTTCAAGGAGAGTGCAGTATCGCCATTGAATGAGTTGATTTTGAATGTTGTTCGTAAGCAGATTGAACCAAACTCTATTGTAACAGTAACCGGACATACAGATATTTATGGTAGCCCGCAGTATAATCAACTACTATCGGAGCGACGTGCTATGCAGATAGCAAATTTGCTCAAACTTCCTCCATCATCTGCAAAGGGAGTAGGTGGTTCGGAACCACTACATGATAACACATTGCCGGAGGGACGTTTCTATTCCCGCACAGTACAAATCAATATCGAAACACCGCTGAAGTAGTGTGGTTTATGACTGTGAGTAGTTGATAGTCCATTACACCGTACTATCTGTATTCGTCTCGAACCACGCAAGTAGGTCGGTGTAGTTCTGAATAATCCCTGCATACTTCGAGCGGTCTAATCCGGCAAGTTGCGAAGTAAATGTTTGCTTTGCCTTTTCAAGAGAAGTTGGGCTGTACTATTGATGGTAGAGTTAACGTAAGAGAGTAATATCTTCTCAAAATCACCGAGTCGTCCTTGCTTTGTCAGAGCACGTTTTAGTGATAGTGCACGCGACTGCACCAAGTCATACGAGCCGAGTTTCCAATGTAGGAGAATCTCGAAGATTCGAGCATAGATATAGAGATATTCACGTTGCTGTGATTCAGGAACAGAGAAGAATTCATTGAGCCATCGTAAACGCATCGTTCGGACGTTGTACCTTCATGTAGAGTAGTGAGATATTGAAGGTGTAGTCCACACGGCGCACAGCATGAAGTGAGCGGAATTGATTTAGGTTATCTTCGATATACTCAACCTTACTAACAAAAGAGAGTGATCGTGTGTAAGAGAAATAGTGCAAAACAGGCGAGTCATTGTAAACTCTACGAAGGCAATATCCGATGATATATTCATTGACTTCGTTAGGTCTTCTAATGCTGTAGCGGTCTGATTGAAAAATTCATATTCGCGTGTTTGGAAGGCATAGGTGAGTGTGTTATTCATCATACGGAGTATTTCGGTGTTGCGATTCCGTTTGTATGGTTCGGGAAATGTATTGAAGATGGTGAAATACTCCATCATCACCTCAACAGCTTCTTTGTTCTTCCCCTGTGTGTGGTGTGCTAGCGAAAGACCACCATGTTTTTTACCTACCGCACTGTATGCCTTTGGGTGTATCGGATGCTCTTGTAATTCTATACGATGAGTATTCATTGTGGAAACCGCATCCTCTGGTGCGCGTAAGCCGTACTGGGTATAGAGTTGGTATATTTTTCTGTTTAGTACATTGATATCCTGCTCGTTTTTTAAAATAGCAAGCACATCATTGTATTCATCGAGTAAGTGCGAGGCACCCGGAGAGTGTGATATTCTAAAATCTTCTTCAAGCGTCAGTACATTCAGTAGTTGGGAGTGGAGACCAGCATCATAGCAGAGTGCCTTTGTGCGGTCTATTGTCCGTTGCGCTTGTGCCTGAAGCCCACGACTGATATACTGTTGAATTTTAAACAATGCTTCTTGTACTTCGCTTGCTACCGTTTTACCACGAGTATGCTCGGCAAGAGCATTAAAGATTGCCTCGGTCAGTATCGCCTTTGCTTTAGAGTAATACTCAACTGCTTTCGAGCCACGAAGTTTTTTTTGTCAGTTTGCTTTTGTCGAACTCCGACATTCCCGCAAGTGAATCAAAGAGTTTGATATATTCAGCCGTGCTACTATGAAAGTTTCTCTCGAAGTGAACCTTGAAGTACCTCCGCTCAACAGAATTGAGAGTTTGTATAAGTTCGTGCAAGTCGTCGTGTTCACGTTGATGACATTTTTGGTAAAGAATTAGCAGGACGTTGGTGATATGCCGATGTACGAATAATCAATTTGATTTAGCGTAAAAATAGAGATTGATATTGAATACAGAATAACCAACCATTATTCCTTTTTGGGGCAATAGCACAGGATGTTCATAGGTGGTTATAGTAGTTTCTGTATTCCAACGCATGTTGTATGTTACACCATGAACACGAAAAATGGATTCTCTCATTCTCCGAGATTACTCTGGCTTGTAATAGCCGTCACTCTACTGCGGTGTATTGCTGTTGCTTATCTCGGTACTTCAGCACTGCACACTGCTGAGGATTATCTGATAGCAACAAACCTCGCAGCAGGGAATGGATTCTGTATGGCTGTTGGTATTCCTACTGCGGTGAAAGCACCATTTGTCCCACTGCTCTTGAGTATCGTCTGTATGCTTGCCGGTACCACAGCACCAATGGTCATAGTTCTGCTTCAACACTGTATGATGTCTGCATCGGCATATCTGCTTTATGATATGTGTATGCGTGTATTCTCGCCTCGAGCAGCACTATGGGCAGGAGTACTTTTTCTTCTATACCCAAGTTATCTCGTCTATCCATCAACCATTGAATCAACGCCCTACTTTTTGTTTGTTGCAATTCTGTTGCTTCGGTGGTTCACTATTCATTGGCATGAGCGTGGCTCGTTGTTGCAAGCATATTGTCTTGGTGGAGTATTGAGTGCAATCCTCTATCTTGTGCAACCACTCGCTCTGCCGCTGATAGGCATAGTGTGGTATTACTTTCTTCGAAGCCGCGTTGGTGTTCCATTGAGAAGAATGGCGGTTGTTGTAGTTGTATTCTCGCTTGTTGTTGCACCGTGGGTGATGCGAAACGCAGTGGTGTTTGGAAAGTTTATTCCGGCAAAGTCAGGGTTTTGGTTGAACTTCTATGTGGGCTATGATATCAAGAGTCATGGCGTCGCTGACTATTCTGTCATGCCCTCAGCAACGACCGCGATGATTGACTCATTGGAAACGAGAACGAATGATGTGCAGATGGAATCCGAATACCGCGAGGCATTTCTCAATGCAGTGAAAACATATCCATCTGTATATCTGAAAAAATGTTGTGTTCAAGCGATTCGTTATTGGTCGCTACCGCCTCGTTACACGATGAATGGTATATCGTTATCGTCAATCATTGGGCGACTTCTTCCGCAGTTACTGCTCATTCTGTGCATTGCATTTGCATGGCGCACACTCTGGAAAACCTACTCGTGGCTGAGTATTGTGGTTGTATGTGTATCGCTCTATTTTACGGCTGTATATTCAATGACGCATACCACAAACATGCGCTTCAAACTTGACTCTGAGTGGCTTTTGATTCCACTTGCTGCTGTGGCTATTGACATTCTATATCAACGCCGAGTTTGTTTCATCACGGAGTGTCGTCTAAGGGAAAACGTATTGTTACTTTGGTTCCTGTTGCTTCGCCTATTGGTGAGCGGAGATCATCTATAATCACGCTGATGTGTTCACTGGATTTACGGTCTTCATTGAGCAATCGAACTCGCTCGGTTGTCGAGGTGATTCCAACTGACGTTGTTGGTAAATTGAGAAGGCGAGTTTTTTCTCGCGCTGCCTCGCGTCCAATACCATCATCGAGTATGATGCAACATAATGCACCATCGCTTATACTAAATTCAACAGATACCATTCCCGGCTCTGATTTATGGAAGATACCATGCCTGATGGAGTTCTCTACAAATGGTTGTACAATCATCGAAGGTACAGTGAGTTCATCGGCAGGGACATCATTGGCAACACTAATAGTATAGTTGAGCTTAGTGCCATAGCGTAACTGCTCAAGGTCAAGGTAAAGGCGTAACCACTCTACCTCGGTGCGTAAAGAATGAACAGGATGAATAGTACTTTCCAGCGATGCGCGCACCAACTTCGCGAAACTTCCTAAAGCACGAACAGCGTTGTCCACATCACCCTCTAATATCAATCGTTGTACAGAGTTCAGAGCATTGAACATAAAGTGAGGATTCATCTGCGCCCGCAGCGATTGCATTTGCGAGGCAACTAATGCACGTCGTTGCTCTAAGCGTCGCGTCTTTGTTCGTACATAGAGATACATTCCGCCGCCGGCACTCCCAAGTATCATCATAAGAGCAAGTGCTCTTGCCCACCATGTACCCCACCACGGTGGGTTGATAATAACAGTAAGTGCGATGCCTGCATCATTCCAAACATCATCGCTATTAGCAGCACGAACATGCAGCGTATAAACACCGGGTTGCAAATTCGCATACGATGCCGTGCGCCGATACTCGTCATTCTGCCACAC
This sequence comes from Ottelia alismoides, assembly GCA_037367405.1. NCBI lineage: Eukaryota > Viridiplantae > Streptophyta > Magnoliopsida > Alismatales > Hydrocharitaceae > Ottelia > Ottelia alismoides. The sequence goes on along the minus strand of JAZKJV010010060.1, from coordinate 159 downwards.
ATTTTCTATTCCCTGCAAGTAATGTTGGTAGCGATTTGCTACCGAGTTGGCGTAGCTCAATGCTGCAAATATGAAACTGACACTATTCTGCGTATGGTTCAACTCAATCGTATCGCCCGACTGAACTTCACTACGTTGCTCTATGCCGTTCACAGCATA